>JAKTYP010000066.1:0-309376 GCA_030561945.1 Metschnikowia krissii | reverse complement strand
AGAATGATCAATGATTTTATATACCTCTTAAGCTCTTTCGGAAAAGGGAATAGGAATGAATGTTTATAAGAGGAAGATGCACCCAGCGCTGTCCATACCTTTCCAGAACATGTGACCTGGTGGAAGAGACGTATGATCAGTCCTTATACTTTTCGTATCCTGTAAAAGAAAGAAAAAAATAACTCCTCTTTTACTTTAGCAGATGTGATACTAAGCATTATTTTCTTTTTATTGACTATGAAAACATAGTCTAAGTTTTTACATTACAAGCAAGCAAGAAATCAATGAGCATTAAATCTTATGATATAGTAGTAGAGTGTGGGGAATTTTTTACAAATTTAATAAGGATATTTTCATTGTGGGTGAATAGAACTTTTTACATTTTTTTGCCAGATAAGTTCAATCTCGAGACGCTGTTTTTAAAATTATTTTTATCACAAGCTACCCAGAATGATAGCAGTTTCACAAGCCATTCTTGATGACCCCTCATACTTACATGCAGTACAGAATGGAAATATTAGCAAGAGCACAAAATGTCCCGGGGGTTTACTGTGAGAGTTCAATACCCCTTAGAAAATATGCACTCTCAACTGTATTTCTAATTACTTTTGGGTTTTCACATCTTTGATTTTTTTGTGTCCATTTTTTATTCCTCTAGTTACAGCCGCATCAGCAACAAGATGTCCCGAAGTATGTCTCTGATGCAATTAAAAAAGGCAATTTTTGTGATGTTAGATGGTGAATAAAAGTTTTTAGGAAATAATTCATTTCATTGGAACTCTACACAAGGTATTACTTCATGCAACTGTACTTGATGAGAATTCCAAGTCATGTTTTCAAGTCTTATAGAGCCCAGAATACTGCAGGGTACTTTTAAGTTTTACAAGACGAATGACTGAGATTATCATGCACTATACTGGCGAATTCAGATTTCACAAAAGTCTCTATGAAGTGGAGAAAAAGTAGGCCAATGAGGAATTTAAAAAAGAAAAAGTGATCTGTATATCTTGCTTGTATGATATAAATTGACACTAAATTGCTTTGATATAAAGTCTTGTTATCCGTAATAAACAGGGCTCAATTTCATTATTCGTATTAACTATGGAAGGTCAGAAGATTAGAAAGATCGATTTGGAGTGAAAAGGAGTGTAAGAGGTCTAATTTTTCGTAATTTTGTTTTTCAATTTTTGTATTTCAGACTAGTCCTTCTGCTTAACATAATGTATAATATTGAACGTAATGTTTTGGAATTAATTAATGGGATTGACGGTCATATTTTAGTTCTACAAAAGAGAAGCTTTGTGTGTAAAAGTAAAAAAAAAATACCCCTTGTACGTTTGCTGGCAACACATGTGCAATTGCTCGAGTGAGGATACTATACTTGGTAATAATGCGGAGAGTCCTGAGTCTCTTTCCTTTTCTTCTGTGTGCTTTTCACAAACTTCGAGGTGCATGCCGTAGTCATTTGAAAGCCAAAATCCCAAAATAGATCAGTCAGTGTTGGGTCAAGAAGGTGCAAAGCTTAATGTGATGACGAGCTCCACTTGCATCGTGTTTTCTTCGTACTGTGTATCATGCAACTTTGACTTACACCTTTGGAAATTTTCAACGGAAAAATAAATCAAAAAAAAAAAGACCATCGGCAATGCGCTTTTTCCCCAACTGGTGCTATAATACGAAAAGAATTTTCGCTGCATGATGGAGATGTATGGCGATTCCAATGCTGGACTTGATTGATCTCGTAAGGTTTGCAAAATCGAGTCAAACCAAGCAAAGTTAAATCTTCACGCGGCACAAAAACTCTCAGTATTGAGCAATGTGATTTAAACTTCTAAGAACTGCAGCTTGAGCCCCCTTCCGTTGCGATGCAAATAAGGATATGCGAGTATCCTTGAGGTAGTTTGCATTTGAAACGGTCCAACGTAGAATATGATTTGGGTGACCAGCACTTAGAGAGACACATGTAGTAGAAATTGAACTTAAAAAGCAGCGGTCGCTCATATACGTCCTCGAGCTTCATTTTTATTTCCATTAAGAAATCACTAGGTTTCGAAGATTTGTCGCATGCTTCCTATATTTTTCGTATTTGCAACGGCATTTGCGGCGGGCTCAACGGTTATTGGATGCACACCGTCCACGATCGGCAATGCAGGCTTTATTGCCCGGTTTTACAGCTATGGGTTTCAGGATCCTGTTGGATGGGAACCGAATTTTTTTAGCACGGGGTATAAGACGAAGCACTTGCACACCGTGACTGGGGTGACGGCGGCTAACTTTGGCTTCTCGGACCAGCCGAACAATGCCGTGATTCGAGACTTAGTTTATGGGTATTACACTACCATATCAAACATCACGATTGAATTAAGCGGCTTTGTCTGGGCTCCGAAAACTGGTACATTTATCTTCCGACTTGCCGCAGACAGTGGCGCATCGTTACAATTTGGCTCTGACGAGAAGTGCTGTGATGACGCGACCGCCAGTGTCACCGCCGATTTTAGCATCGATACATTCGGGCCCACTGGTGGCGGAGGCAACACCAGCGTCAATATGGAAACCGCGTCCTTTGCTCTTACTGCCGGCAGATATTATCCCGTCAAAATAGTCATGTTCAACTGGCAAGGAAATGCTGGAATCGACTTGACCGTGGTGGATCCAGATGGTGATTTGATCGAAGAGGTGGGCTCGTACGTTTTTCAAGCGGGGTTTGATGACAGCGTCTGCTACACCACAGTCACGTCCGTGTGGACCAACTCGTACACTTCAACGCGGACTGAAACCGGCATCCTGACCGATACCGTCGTGGTCGAAGTCCCTAAACGGACTACAATAGTTACCAGTACTTGGACGGGCTCGTACACCACGTCCGCTACAAATACGGGATCGTTCACCGATACCGTTGTTGTTGAGATTCCAGGATCAATACCTCCTAAAGCAACCTTGACTTCCACGATTATTTGGACTGGATCATATTCCACGACGTATACGGTCACCGGAAATAATGCAGATACAGTTGTTGTTGAGCTTCCAACTACGACAGAATTTCTTTCGATTTCCACAGAGACAGTGACTTCAGTTTGGACAGGAGCATATACTACTTCGACCACTGTAATTGGTCGACCAGGAGAGAATAATACAGTTGTTGTTGAGATCCCACATTATGTGACGTCGACTACAATCACATGGACTGGGTCATATTTCTCATCATTCACGGTAACTGGAAGTGAAACAAATACAGTAACTGTATTAGCACCTACTCCGACAGAAACTGTTACATCGTTCTGGACTGGAGATTATATGACTACAACCACAATAATTGGAGGACCTGGAGAAACCAATACTGTGGTTGTTGAGATTCCAGGATCAATACCTCCTAAAGCAACCTTGACTTCCACGATTATTTGGACTGGATCATATTCCACGACGTATACGGTCACCGGAAATAATGCAGATACAGTTGTTGTTGAGCTTCCAACTACGACAGAATTTCTTTCGATTTCCACAGAGACAGTGACTTCAGTTTGGACAGGAGCATATACTACTTCGACCACTGTAATTGGTCGACCAGGAGAGAATAATACAGTTGTTGTTGAGATCCCACATTATGTGACGTCGACTACAATCACATGGACTGGGTCATATTTCTCATCATTCACGGTAACTGGAAGTGAAACAAATACAGTAACTGTATTAGCACCTACTCCGACAGAAACTGTTACATCGTTCTGGACTGGAGATTATATGACTACAACCACAATAATTGGAGGACCTGGAGAAACCAATACTGTGGTTGTTGAGGCTCCAAATTCTGTTACGCCGATTTCAAGAGATTCCGAAGATCCAAGTCACTCTTCTTTGGAGCATTCGGAAACAACTAATTGGAGCAAATCGATACTATTCACAACGGTAAGCGTTACACATATGTCGAAGCCTTCTTCATGCGCTGTATCGAAAAGCGAAGGCCTGAGCTTGTGGACTTCTCATTTTAGTAACACCAAAACCTATAATAATGTTGGGTGCAGAAACGACTGTTCCACGAATATTCTATCTCATGAGACTTTCGAGGTATCCACCACTACAACAGTTGTTTACACGTGCTTTGAGAGTGTTTCAAATTCTGGAATTTTTGGCAGTATCAAGACACCAGGAATCGATGTTTCAATTGATTACCTGAGGGACTTGCCGGTCGTGGCTACATCAAAGCCTATTTCTATTAATTCGAAGCTTGATAAATCTACTTTTAATGCTGGAAAGACACATAGTGGTTCAGATCAGCTTTTAGTACCGGCTAATACGGAAAAGACCACGCCATTAGATAGCATATCGCAGTGCAATTATGGGAGCTGCACCACCCAGTCAACGGCATTGGGAATCTCTCAAGCCACCAGAAAGACTTCAGAAGCCACCACAGTTGATATTTTGACCGATGAGATGACCAAACCCACAGAAACTAGGACTACTCATTATTCATCTTCTGTTGTGGGAGCAAGTTCTGTACCAGAATCACATATGATTCCGGACTTAACAAAGACTGAATTTAAAGGACTTGAACTGACAAAGACTACAGTTATTGACTCGACTTCGACGAAGTCAAGAGACGTAAAAGCAACATCTATCGAGTTTGTTGGTATCCTTGTATCAGAAACGCCTATTCCAATGCATACTTCCCAGGTAAAGGCAAGCTTGATCTCGTCAAAGTCAGTCTATTTGCCGTCTATATCTCAAATGGTTTCTCTTGTGTCTGCTTCAGAAATTTCGGCAAGTTCGGCATCAGCAGAGTCAACTGAAATTTTGATTCAGCAAGGTGGTGCAACTAGACCTTCCGTTTTTTTGAAAGTGTTTGTACCTATTTTCTTGATGTTTATTTGAGCACATCAACACATATTTTATATTTTCGCGGTGCTTTATTAACTGTTGTTTTTTGTAACAAAGTGAGCTTATATACTCTTTTTGTTTGAATTTGATTTCTTAAGTTATTAACTCTGTTATCGTATTGCATATGTGTATTTTCCCCAGTATACCACTTAGATGAAATGGTTTGAGACAGCTTTGATGGGAGGATAAAAAACACTCACCTTGCCTAAAAGGTCGAAAACATGGTCCAAGTTTATGTGGTGTTTGTGTTTGATCGACCAAAATATACAGACGGAGGTCTCAACTCTATCACGAAAAGCGTAACCTGTTGAGTTGACATTAAAAGAAAAAAAGCCTTGGACGAGTCCGGATTTGAACCGGAGACCTTTCCCATGCTAAGGGAACGCGCTACCAACTGCGCCACACGCCCTTCCTTGACTTCTGATTACAAAATTAATTATATTATCATTTTATCACAAACTGTTTCGAAGATCATTATCCACGGAGAATCAAGTCAGGGCTTTTAAAAAAAACTTCTCTCTACACAACCACGTTCCGACATGCATCTTAACAAAATTTATGTAGAAAACTCAACCCAAAAATAGCTATAGTAAGATTGCCATTGAAGATAAAAATATTTTTGATAGCGGATGGGGTGAATAATATTGGCTAAGTGAATACTGGCATGCAGTATATAATGGCAAGGCTTTGCCGAACGCGAACCCCAAAATCAGCAAGGAAATAGACATCTGCACATGATGTCATGCTACTGCCGAAAAGTCTGTATATGTAATGTAGATCACGTGAATCTATCCAGCGTTGTTCGAACTGAATACAGGCCGTGCATTTCTTCATAGATATCCTGTTTTGTGTTCCTTTGCTATTTAATGTTATCTTGGGAGATATTCCCCCATTGGTAAAATGACAACGGGAAGATCCAAAAAATACTGATACAAAAGTTAATATAAGCAGGATCGATACAGTTCTTTTTACATCTATTAATGGAGAGAGAAGATGCCCTTTTGTAGTTCCTCTCATGTCAACATTGACTTGTTCAACCTAAAACACAACGAGGTTCAAGTCCCGAAAGTCATAAATTTCCTGTTTTTAACATGTCAAAAAGGCGTAGAAATAATATGAGGGTCCATATATCTGGGTAAATTGCCATCATTGCATCCACACATAATACCACAACTTAATCAGGCATATGATCCCCTCCCCCATAAAAGAGCACAAGAGGCTCTGGCAGGAGACTGTTTACTATTTTAAATGATTACCTGACAGACATAAAGAAAAAGAGATGTGAAGAAAAACAAAATAAAACAAACAAGAATACATTTGAACGGAACATACTTAAGTTGTATATTAGTATATATGAATGTGTTTGTTGCGCTGCCACCTTAGACTCCGCAGGAAGTTGGACCGAGATATATCTTGGAAGGTCTGTGAAAGCACAATTATTTATCAGGAGGGGACCTAAACACTATTAATATTCTTTTCTGAGGATGGCAGATGTGAATCAGTTAAGTCTGCATTTTCTTGATGATCAGCGTTCATCTTGGCGATAAAATCTGTTTCAGATGCAACAGGAACCGAAGGCTGCCACGAGGCAGAGTGCCAAGCAGGTACACCCTCTTCCCAAAGCTGGCCAATTTCTTCCAACCACTTACCTTTGGTCTCTGGAAAGAAGAAAAGCACATGGACAAACATGCAAACGCAGAAGGATGCATAAATTAAATACGTTCTCCACGTGATATTTCTGAATGAGGATGGAGTAAACATGGCAATAGCAAAGTTAAAGATCCAGTTAGCGGACGTTGCGACTGCAGCGCCTCTTTGCCTAGAGTGGGAGTCGCCCCAAACTTCAGAACAGTATACCCAGGTGCCGACACCCCAGGAAAATGCAAATGAACAGACAAACAAATAGCAACAGGCAATGACACCTTTTGCTGCAGGCTTATTTTTGTCCGGGATGGTAATTCGCACGGTGTCTGAGACGTATGCGGGCTCTGAGTATGTTGCCAAAATTCCGGCGACTCCGAACTGGAAGGCCATCATCAATGCAGCCCCGATCAATAGAATAATGCGTCTACCTAAGCGATCCAACAAGAACAAAGCAGGAACTGTGATAACCATGTTAAGAATGTACTGGATCAAACCAGACACCAAGTTGGTGTCGCCGTTGTAGCCGGCCATCTGAAAAATGTACACAATATAGTACATCATGACATTCATACCAGTTAGCTGCTGCCAGATCTGTGCGGAAACTGCAGTGAAAGTTCTTTGCCGGTACTTCTTGCTAAAGAGGTCGATGTAGGTGAAAGATTTGGCGTATTCATCAAGCATCAACTGCTCCCTGATCTCGGACATCTCAACTTGAACGTCGGCATCGTTCCGATCACCCTTGGCTTGAATGCTGGCCACAATTATCTCGGCGTCTTTCCAGTAGCCCTGTTTGGCCAACCATCTAGGGGACTCAGGGATAAAGAAAAGACCTATGATCAATACCATTCCGGGAATCATCAGAATTCCCCAGGGAATGCGAAAAGAGGCGACTCCATCAATGAAAGAGCATCCGTATCCAATCAAGAACATGATGAAGATGCCCACCGTCACTGAGAACTGGAAAATACCTCCAATAAAGCCTCTGATTTTTCTTGGCGCCATTTCCGAACCGTACACGGGTGCAACCGAAGAGCCGAAACCGATACCCCATCCACCAATAATACGCCCGATAATTAACTGGGAACGGTTTTGTGATGAGCACTGGATGGCGGTGCCAATACACCACAAAATCCCGCAAATGAACAAGGATGCACGTCTGCCGAAAGGCTCGGATATAAAAGTGGATGTGAGCGATCCAAAAAATGAACCCAAACTCATCGAAGCAGTGATGAAACCCTGGATAACTGAGCTGGGTGAGTCAAAATAGTTCAAGTATGGTTCCTGATTAACAAATACAGACATGGAAGAAATATCAAAACCAAACATCATTCCTGATGTACAAGAGATGGCGGCAATTACATAGACATTGTGGAAGTTGGGGGTCTTATCAAGGAACTGGCGGAACTTCAAAGCAGGAGCTGCAAGCTTCTCCTCGTAACTCATGGTTTGATTGCTGTTTTAATATGTGTGAGATGGAAAAACCCCAGAATAAACTGATTGGACGTGGCTCTTTTGAATGTTTTGTCGAAAATTGCTTTGAAGAAAAAGCAGCTGATTACTAGGGTATATATACCCCAAGCTTTGGGTTGACGCTATCCGTAAACCAAAAAAATTCGAACCAGCTGGTGGGGTTCCAAATCAATACCGCTCATACCTCCTGCACGTCCACGCCAACATAACGAAAATGCCTGTAAGACTTGGCCACTTCAGTAACGCGCATGCAGAATCTTGCAGAGCCAAGTCGCGTGACTTTATCCGCCTCGGAGCGAGTATCCAATACGCCGGCGGCTCCAAGCAGGGTTGTTGAGTGCATCAAAACTTTGGATTCTGCTCATCCAGCTCTGTTGTAGCTCATTACGGTGCTATGTGATGACGGGCAAGCTTTGTAAAGTGGACTGGCTCTTGTGACCGGTCTTGAGTTCGGGTTACAGAGGTGCGCGCCCATACGTCAACTAAGTAGCACATTTATCCGAGACGTGATGCATGTCCAAGGATGCATGGACTTGTATATATGCAGCACGTCAACGAGCAATGGACATCCCCACAAAATCCGCCGCATTCTGTGTGCATGGTCTATGTAAGCAAGCTAATAAGTATGCGGGGATGATATAAGCAGAGCAGATTAAAAAATAGAAGACGCCTTAAAAGAAATAAGATGTCGGCTAAGTCCGCCGCAGAAAATGTCTGACCGCAAACATCACATGACCTTATAATTAGTAATCGTCGACAGTTCCCGGCTTACGCACCGCGCACGCGGCAGCACCGCTCACAAAGCTCAGCGGATCTACCGAGATCCTGGCGTCTGAGGGCCTGGAACCATTCGGGTATACGGGTCTATACAAATTGAATTTCTGGAGGAGAGGGGAAGGGAAAATAAAAGGGATATTTTGCCACCCACGAGTCCAAGCCGCAGGGAGAAACGCATTGCGAGGAAATACAAATTGTGGGGTATTCGTAAAGTATATCTTCAGAGTTGTACTATACAGGTGATCATGGCCGGGCGGGATACAGTGATAGCCTGTGGGGCTCGGCGGCGGTAATTCCTGAGAAGCGTAGCCGGTAGTACTGCTCAGACAATGCCTCGACGAGACCAGCAGTCTTGTCGGCGGTTGTGACGTGCACAACGCAGCCGCCAAAGCCCACGTCCATGAAACGCGAGCCATACGCGCCGTGTGCCCGGCCGATTGCGCAGAAAGAAGAGGTTGCATTCGGCCAGCGAGGTCATTTTGCTGTTCATGTCGCATGTCAGTAACTGCGACGCGTCCATCAATGCTCTAAGCTTGTAGAGAAACGCCAGAGATGTACAGGCGATGGTACCGGCAAAGCGGCGCGTCACCCAGAGCTTTTCGAGCACGCGCTTGCTGTTGCTGTAGACGTGGCGTGTGCGGCGGTACGCGTGGAGTGTCGTGAAATGCACTGGGAAAGGTGCCAAATACCTGTTTCCGAACAGGGTGCGACATAATACGCCAATGCGTGCGGCAGCGGCGTCAACAGAGATCATGTCCTGATTTTCGGTCTTGTTGTATAAGTTCTCGGTCACATCGAGCATGTGAATGAGCTTGGCAATGCCGACGTTGATGTCGGCGCCGTCCCACGGGGCTTCGCCGGTTACCTGTGTGAAATAGGCGTCGAGAGCGCCATACACGGTGGCGGCCCTCATGATGAAGTTGCACTCGACGCGCAAGCTGGAGCGGTGCATGAGACTGTCGACGGCGATGGCTACTTCGACTACGCGCGAGTTATAGTTATGGGAGCTTTCTCGGTTTTGTTGGCCGTGAAAAGCGAGTTCTAGATGAAACACCGTTTCCGGGCGCGTGGCTGGGAGTACAAACAGTGGTGCGGCGAGCCGCGGCTTGAATGACCCAAGTAACACTTTTTTGGACTCGTCGTTAATCGAGGCGCTTTGTCCCATACCGTCGTTGCTTGCTCAAGCCCACGTAGTGCGCGCACGTTGCTGTCATGGCGGTGAGCTCTGTTTTCGATATCTTCACTACCCCTTTCATACAGATCACTGCAAGTGTGGCTGACAATAATAGCCTGCCACCTGCAAGAGCTGTGTTGTCAAAAAGCAGATAGAAACCCGCCATTGCGCCTCTCCTGGTCGTGCTTCCGGTCCCTGGTACACCGTCACGACCGTTCTCGCGCATGTACTTTCACGCAATCACGAATGCACACTTAATGTAGTCCTCCCACTGCGGATGCTGCTTGTTGATGGAAATCTCTGCGTCCGACAGGTCGGGAAGCGGGATATCTGTTTGCGCAAAGCTCGCGTTGGTGTTGACGATCGTGACGGTGCGCGTGTGCGAGGGCCCAGTCGCCACAATGACTTCAACAACCTCGATGTCCATGGGCAAGACGGAGAATTTGCAGTAACCGATGTGCTTGCCAATTAAGTTGATCCAACCGGGGGCCCTGGAAATGAACTGCGGTGCCGTTCCAAAGCGCTGGGTGAATGTCTGCCAGACAGTGGCATATCTGGCATTCTTCTTGGCCTAGTTGGAATAGAAATGCACTTTCTGGAAAGTGGACACGTTGGACATGGGAATAATATTGCGACTCCTGTGAGTTTGTCATGAAAGAAAAGGAAGGAGAAGGAAACGAAACAAAACAAAAAAATAGAATGTAATGAAGAAACAGAGCGTGAAACTGCTATCTCATGGTGGAGACACCACCGTTCAAATAGTGTGGAGGTACTCCAATTTTAGTTGGGATTATTTCAAAATGGCAATTTGTCATTTTTCCTCACAAGGGCAGATAAAATGCCTTTCAGACGCACCTGCAATGCACGCCACACATGCATTCTGTACCCCGCTATGAGGCGACAAGTCTATGCATGCTACCTACATGTATATAGGGTGCTCTCTTTTTGCTTTCACTTGCTCTTATTTTTCCGACATCCATTATTTCCCCATTTTTGTACTATTTTCCCGGCCTAGCCTGATTTTCGAGCCTCGCTGCTGGAAAGAGATACGGGAGAGCATCTCGAAACGCACCCTCGGAAAATCCCGATGTCTCATCCAACCATTGCAACCCAATGGGCAAATATGGTTATGTGCTTCCTATCTCCGACCTTTTTAACTGCTACACAAAATTAGCTAGAACAAAGTAAAAGAAAAAATTAGGACACAGAAAATTAAAACACTTAAATCTACTTCAAGTAACGTTGGTGTCTGGCTGACGTATCATGCAAGTGCACAGCGTGGGGTATGTGCAGAAGTGCCTTTCCTCGTTGCGAGGTGAAAAATGTCGCTCACCAGATTTTGATTCCAGTACTAGTTCCGGGAATGAGGGAGGAAGCCGCAATGGTACTTACTCTGATATCTACGCTAGGTATCATGAATATCCCCCTCCCCTTTCCTTCTTTCCAAACCTTTTCTAATGCGAAAAATGACTTCCCTATAATACATTCTCATGACTGGAGAAGCATGGTGTATTGATTTTCTCACCACCGTTGAGCTTATTCAGAACGGATACAATGTGGTGATTGTCGACAACTTGGTGAACTCCTGCTAAGATGCTGTAGTTAGGATCGAGTATATTGTCCAGCGATAGGTACCCTTCACAATGTTGATATTGGCGAGGGCGATGCGCTTACCGTCGTATTCCAAAAGTACACCATTTCGAGGGACATTCATTTTGCCGCCTTGAAATATGTTGGCGAGCTAACCGAGATCCCGTTGGACTACTACTACAACAACGTTCGAGGAACTCTCAGCTTGCTCACAGCTATGAGTACGGCCTGCGTGAAGACCATTGTGTTAATTTTGCTAACAATCGATTACGGCGACGCCACACGCTTCGAGAATATGTTTTCCATTCCGGAAAACAGTCTCAATGGAGCAACCAATATATGGTAGAACAAAACTCATGATCGAGCGAATGCTCGGCGGCATCTCTCTCGCTGATAGGAGCTGGCGTGTCGCAGTTTTGCGATATTTCAATCCCATCGGCGCTCAACCCTCAGGATTCATTGGGGAGAATTCTTTGGGTATTCCCAGTAATCTCTTGCCTTTTTTTGGCGCAGGTGGCTGTTGGCAGAAGAGAAGAACTTGTATTTTTTTGTAATGACTACGAAAATCATGATGGACCGCCAATTCGCAACTACATCCACGTAGTTGACTTGGCCTGGGGTCATATATACCCTTTGAAATTTTTGTTCTACTTTCCCGAAACAAAAGGGTTGTATTGTAAGTGGAAATTAGGCACAGAAAACAGGTATACAGTTTTTGATGTCTACCATGCGTTTTGCAAGGTCATTGGGCCTAGTTTGTCGTATGAGGTTGCTGGTAGACGTGCAGGAGATATTCTCAACTTGACGGCGAACCCCACCCGGGCCACCTATGAACTAAAGTGGGAAGCTAAGTTGACACTAAAAGATGCATGTGCTGATTTGTGGAGGTGGACCACTGAAAATTATTATGGGTTCAACATGGACTGCTATCGGTAGAAGATGTTCGGCGATGTGGATAAATTCGGGTATCTGAGTCAGCTCCACACAATTTCTTTTCCCAAACTTGTCATTTCAATTGCTAATTATGGGTGTGCTATACAAAGCACTATAATGTTCGGAGTCAAGCATACGTAAGGACTCGTTAACTTGAACGCGTATTTGAAGCTCCAAAACCCATGCTTTGGTACCGAGATAGGAAGATACGCAGATCGCATACGCAGTAGGAAACTTACAATCTATAACACTGAATATTATGCGGAAAAAAACAAAAACAATATAACATGCCTTCACGATGATTCCGGGGTCTTTAAGACGCAATTATTTCTAGGGTCAGTGGTCAAACAGCGTACAAACTATGGTGATGCTATCTTTGAGTTTATCCATGTGGATAAAAGTCTAAATAATAGGTTTCCAGTAGACTTAGTGACACATATTAAGTATACGGTTGGCCTGGATTCTCTATAATTTGAAATCCAGGCTGAGATTCCAGACACGTCCAAAGATAATACCACCGCGATTAATTTGACTAATCATTCGTACTTCAAGATAGGTAACATGTCGTCGATTAATGGACTTGTGGTCAAGACTTTCACCAACAAGGTCTTCGAGTTGGATGAAGTGAAGCTCTCCACCGTAAAAGTCATTCTAATAACAAACGCTTTGACTCGTTGTAAACAACTTGACAGTTCTGTCGTTTTTGACGACTGTTTTGTTGTGGATGATCAGAATTGGGCGCTAGATACGCGGAATCAACCACTCAAGCAAATTTTCGAAATCTCAGATAAAACAACCGGCGCCAAAATTGACTTTTATTCAACTGAGCTTGCATTCTCATTCTACACAGGTGAAGGTATGAATGTTCAGGACTGTTCTTGCCAGTGTGGTGTTTGCATCGAGCCTGAAAGATTCACAGAAGCCGTGAACAATCGCGAATGGTGCAAACTAGTAATCTTAAAAAAGAATGAGGTTTACGGGTCAAAAATGAAGTACGTATTTTTAAGACCTCTGTGTATCGCCTAAATTCTTCATGTTGTCGTAAAAAATAGTTGAAATGATTTCTGATGCCGGTGGAAAGTGTGGATTGCGTGCATGTCTGACGATTTCTTAAGCGAAGCTAGTTTTTAAGAACTCCAACATTAGCTTAGCTTATACACTCTTATATTCAGTATCTAGAAAAAGACACAGAACAGTATTTGTACTTATTATTCCGCAATTGGAACATTGTAATTGCGCCACGCGCTTGTTTCTCTCGCTTTATAGGCTCTGAAATACTTAATATGGTTACAATTCTTGACATTTTTGAGTCTAGACGAGAAACGGATTAGATCTGTGTTCCTGGGTATTTCACTATATGCCTCAACTGTGAAGCACAAACATACTGTTAATTTAATAGTGAATTCCAGATTTATGCATGCTTCAGACATAACCTCAAAACAGTAAACAACTGTGGTTAATGATTATGTCACCGATTTCAAAGTTCCAGGCCGTGCGTACAAGAATGTCTCGGCGAATTAGGCTACAATCGAAAAATAATCTGTTGGCTTAAATAAATGCATAATAAAAGAAAATTGAAAATTAGAATTAACCTGTTCATCTGATGATGTATTTAAATAATCATGCCGCACACGCTTGGCCAAACAAGAGAAAAAAATATGGTCCCTAGCAGGATCGAACTGCTGATCTTGGCGTTATTAGCACCACGCCTTAACCAACTGGGCCAAGGGACCTTATGGTTGGAATCAGGGAGGGGTGTAATATATTATGATTCTTTAACAAAAAGCAAAATATTGATTTGACAAATCAATTTAATAGGGCGAGAATAAAACATCCAAACCCATATGGGCTTGCATGAGCTGCCATATCATCTAACTTATCATTTGAATGAATACCTTACCAAAGGTAAACTGGTCATTTGTAAAATATATCAAAGTAATTGGAATCATTGTTCAGCTGTTAAATTTGTGCTTGCACTGGATCACGAATGCCTCACAACTTAACTAATATCTTCGATGAAACAGAGAAATTTTCAAAAAGGAGCTATAAATATTTATTTTGAAGTAAACAGACAGGCCAAAAAGTTGTCCGTGCAATCCAACCGGAAGATTTCATCTTTATAGGCTTCTGAAGATATGCAAGCTTGTATTTCTATTTATGTACTGTTCCTGTACCTTTCAAATTAATAATCGTGTCTTATAAGAATTATATTGTTCTCTCTGCTATTTTCTGCTCTTTTATTTTCTTTTCTTCTCTTTATTTAATCTCTTTCATCTTGTTGAACTCCCCATCTTTCACGCTTATTTCTGGCAGCCAGCACGTCTTCATAATTTTAGAGTAGTTAATTTTGTAGCACACATTATTGTAAGGTCTATCTTTGCCATATGTATAGAATCTAGAGTAATTATCCACAATGACTTCGTGAATGAATTTCATGTAAAGCTAACAAATCATATCCACCAAACCAACCGTAGTGCATTCCTCATCAGACCCTGCGTTATAAATCTTTCCATTTTTACTTCTACTTCTGAATGTTTGCATAACACAATCAACGGCCCTCACAAAATCATAAATGTGCAAATAGTGGTGCTTATTAAGGCCTTTTCCATGGGAAACCATCCTCTTTTTTGGCTCTATGCCATACTTTGGGGTATTATGTTGAAGCAGATCTAGTGTTTTGGCTATGATCTTCTTAGGATGCTATCTTGTCACATATACGTTATTTGCCATGACTATAGTGATTGGAACTGGGAAAGAATTTCACGTAAATTCCTGCAATCAAGTCACAAGCCGCTTCATAGGCTGAATAAGGGTTGGATGGCTCGAGAGCTTTTTCATCGGCCTCGAAGTCAATATCTTGTTCACCGTATACCTCGTCTGTTGAAATATGTACTACGAAGATTTTGTTGCCAAGCGATGGTACCTGTGAAATTACCGTTTCCACTGCCTCAAAGACATTCTGTATGGCTAAGATATAATTTTTTGAGAAAAAGAGAAGATCCAGAAACAGCAGGTCTACACAGCTTTCTGTAGCGAAGTTGGTGATAGTGAGGGTTTTGCATTGTCTTATTTTGACACCAATCACTGTCTTAAACTCCTCCAAAGACTTGACCAAATGAAGTTTCTCGAAATTGAATCACTCACTTTCTGTCACTAGCTGTATATTCTGGAGCAGAAAGTTACTGGTATAAGATAGCTGGTTTAGACATGTGACTTGAGCGGTAGGGTACTTTTCCCGGAGGAAATTCACCGTGTGAGCCGATGGAGCCGGCACCACCATTGACAATAAAATGTTGCTGAGAAAACGCCTTTAACATTATGCCGCATAAAAATTTTATCGTTTAAGAGTCATGCATTTTTTTAATCAAGTTAAGTACGGACTGTGTGGTGAAAGTATATGCAACGCTGTCGCGGAAGCGGCCGGATTAATACAAATCCACATTTTTCAGACCTTAGTAATAAGCACACGGCCCTGACGTTAGTCTCCGTTTGGTACTGCATGTATATTGTATGGCGCATGATGCGAGAGAAGGGTCTATTTAGTTGCGCACCTGTGTAATTAGGAAAGCGTTTCGCTCAACAAGCCCCACACCACGCCTTGACACCAGGTTATGTTGATTTCCGGCCGCGGTATTTTTTTTTTTTCCATGAAGAGCCTCGACTTCGATACTCGGAAGGCAACCATCTTAGTCATGATACATTAATAGTGCGTCGGCTTATTTACACGTTTTCCTTTCATTTTTTTCCAAGGCGTCTCTGAAACGTCTTAAAACGCATCTAATTAAGATGTCTACATTTAGTTTCTCTGAAAATTCACATAGAAGATACAATCCCCTCATAGACGACTATATTTGGTGCTCTCCACATCGGGTCAAGAGGCCGTGACAAGGAGCCAAGGAGATTGTGGGAAAAAAAGAACTACCCTGCTACGACCCAAAATGCTACAATGCACTGGAAATACCCGTGCCAGAAGGGGTATTATAAATCCAAAATACGACACTAATTATGTATTTCTAAAAATAATTTCCTGCCATACAATTAAATCAGCTGGAGTACCAAGGTGGCGAAGAAGGACAGTTCGATCCGAAAGTTCGAGCATAAAGACAAAAGCTTCTCCATGTACTAAGTCTTAAGGGTCAGTGCTTTGTCATTTATTTCAGTCCCAACCACGCATTGACACTTCCTTCGATGACCCATGCTGAGATCCTTGAGGTGGTGGAGACATGGCAGCATCTTTATGTTCTCTCTAAACAACAGACCGCAAACGGTAAGTCTTCATATGTCTACTTGCAGATCTTTGAAAATATAAGCCTGGTCACGAGATGCTCGAATCCACACTCACATCATCAGGCATGGTGCTTAGATAGGGCTTCTACAAAAGTGGACCATGAGCTTTGCAACATGGCCAAATATATGCAGAAACATAATAGTCACTTGCTTGCGGACTATTCCCAATTGGAGCTCTGCGAACGAAAACGGATGGTTGCCGAAAACGTCTCGTTCATTGTTGTGGTATCGTTTTGGGCGGCCTGGCTCTTTGAGACGCTTGTTTTGGTCAAAATTTACCTGGCGTCGCTAGCAGAGTTTATCATCGAGCAATAGACAGACTTGGCAGCTATATTGAAGATATTAATAACAAAATGTGACAATATCTTCAGAACATCGTTCCTGTATTCCATGGGTTTGCACCCAGCCCCTTGGGTGCTCCTCGTGACAAAAACAAGGCGACATGGCTTCATATGCACTTCTATCCCCGCCTATTGCGCTCAGCCACCGTGAAGAAGTTCTTTGTCTGTTTTTCAATGTTGGACGAGTCCCAAAAAGACTTAGTTAGCGAGCAGGCTGTAGCGAGACCTTTTTGCATTGGATGGTGTCGTCCATTTTTCCAAAATTAAAGAAAACTGACTGTCATGGAATATATATCATTTTCAACAGACAACTTTGAGGTACTCTAGATTAGTATTGGGGCCTAATTCGATTTGAAAGTATGACTAATGTATGTTATTATGACTGCATATATTCTTTTACAAAGCTTTTCTTTTAATTTCCGAAAACTCTTCTCTTTGAAGCCTGTTGAGAAAGTGTATTTGAAATAGCTTATTTACTAGGATGAGAGACACTAGAATATCTTCGTTCACTGTGCGTGAATCAAAGATTTGTGTGCTTCTTTATCTGTGCGTAGAGCAAACAAATCTTAGCGAGTTCAACCCCGTGCGTCCATTTGGGGTAGATATCATCGTTCACTACTAATAAATCAATGATATGAGGTACTTTCGTTCAGATAGCCTACCCCAGGGTATTGGGTTAATTTTACTCAATATGAAAACTTCCTAAGTGTTATTGCACTTTTAGCCCTTTGGCTAACTCATTCAGACATGTATCATGATAACAAGTAATATTTTCAAATCAAGTCCACGAAATTAGCCACAGAAGATTTACATATCACGCACTATTCTAATTTGAAAGCTGAGCATCTTTGCGCATAGCGATGGAGCCAGTACCCACAAGGCCGTAGCTACTATATGATTGGCGCTGTGAAAGCGCTGCATCTGTTTCGGCGCCATATCCGCCTCCACCTGGCGTCCTGATGATAAATCGGTCGCCTGCTTCAGCAGCAATAGTGGCCTTTCCTCCAATATTCACTTCACGAGTGCCAATCACGTGTCTCTCCTTGTTGCGGAGCTGGCGCACCCAAATATTTTGGCCTCGTTTACCATCACCGCCTCCATTCAAGCCGTGTGGAGCAATGACGCGCCTCTCCGATAATATCGATGCTGTTACAGGCACGCGAAATTCAACGTCACGTACAACACCGCATCCGCCCGGATTTGCTCCTGATCCTCCGGAATTTTGGCGGATACTAAACTCGCGAAGAAGAACAGGGTATCGCTTCTCGAAAACTTCGGGATCAGTGATACGCGTATTGGTCATATGCGTATGCACGCCACTAGCACCCGCCCATGTCGGACCTGCTCCGTGACCACCAGCAATTGTCTCATAGTAGCCAAAACCTTGTACATAGTTTCCCAGCTCGTCATTTCCACCCACGCCAAAGGTGAAGTTATTCATGCATGACTGCGAGTTCGCCAGCGCCTGGAAGGCACTCAAGATAACTTCGGTGATAATCTGTGACGTGCAAACATTACCAGCCACCACGGCACAGCCCTCGTCGGGATTGAGAAGCGAAGATTTTGGAATCTTGACACGGATAGGGCGTAAACAGCCCTGGTTTAATGGGATATTTTCTGCCACTAAACTGCGCAAACAATAAATAATTGCCAGGTACGTAATTGCAACGGGCGCGTTGCTATTAGCATACACTTGCATGCCTGTGCCCGAGAAGTCAAACAAAACCTTTCCATTTGGTTCTTCTGAAACTTGCAAGCAGATAGGAGAGCCATCATCCATGTAGTCCATGCACAGGAGCTCGGTACCCAGATGCTGCATAACCGTCTTCAACATGCGCGACACACTGACTGCCGCATTGTCTTGAATCGCGCCCATGTACTGTGAAATTGTAGGTAAGCCAAACTCATCAACCAAAGAGTTAATTAAGAGCACACCCTTTTGATTTGCCGCAATCTGCGCACGAAGGTCGCTTAAGTTATCACTCAAGCGACGTGTTCCCGAACAACCTGGTATTTGAGCGGGCTCATCCATTAAGAGTTCAATCATACGGGCTTCTTGGAATTCGCCACCTGCAACGAGCAACTCGGAGAATATTGCTGCACCCTCGTGTGCCAAGATGCGTGATCCAGGAGGCATAGACCCAGGCAAAAGTCCACCAATATCCGAGTGGTGAGCCCGCGAGGCAACGTAAAACACAATCTCCCCATTCTGGAAAGATGGCGAGATTACCGTAATGTCCGGCAAGTGTGTGCCGCCAGCCATGGGGTGATTGCTGACAATTACATCACCTGGTTTAAGTTTACCTTGCCAGTGCTTGGCCTGGAAAGTTATGCATGTGGACATCAGGCCCAAATGAACGGGAACGTGCGGGGCGTTGGCAACCAAATTTCCATGGCGGTCAAACAACGCGCATGAAAAGTCGAGTCTCTCCTTTACATTCACAGACACAGAAGTTTTCTGCAATGCAGCACCCATTTGCTCTGCGATGTCCATAAAACGGTGGCCGAAGATTGAGAGAAGTACTGGGTCGACCGTGTTGTTGTCGACGACTTCTGATTTTTTTGGGGCATCCACTGTCATCACCACATGACTCTGCAATATCAATGCAGTTGCCTCAGGAGGTACGATATTTGTCTGCGTGCCGTCGGCAATAATCGCAGGGCCAGTGATCTCGGTACCCACAGACAAGTCCTCGAGCCGGTACACTGGAGTCTCAAGCAATGAGCCATCAAAGTACACATTTTTCACAAAGGCCATAACGTCCAGCGACGCAGGCCTTACTGCATCGGAAGCTTTCAAGCGGGCAACTTGTTCGTCCACCTGCTTCACTGTGTCCCCGGCAGACTTGCCTACTGCACGCACGCGCACGTCATCCACAAGAATCTGGGTGTCGAAGACGAATCCAAACTCGCGGCGGTGCATGGCCATGAAAGTCTCTTTGAAGTCCCACGACGCGCCTTTGCGGACCATGATCGCTGCCTCGGTGCCTGTGAAACGGAGGTTGAGGTATTCTTCAAATACAATTGAGTCGTTGCTGAATTCTTGTACTGTCAAGGCTTTAGATGCTTGTGTCTTTAGCGAATCCAAGCGCCGTTCAATATTGTCTTTGTTTGCGTCTGTGAGTGGCATGGCGCACGGCTCCTGCACGTCTTCAACCACGTCGGCCAAGGCCATGCCGTACGCTGACAACACGGACGAGTAGCGATGTATCAACACAGTGCGGATTCCCAACGCACGCGCAATAGCGGTGGCGTGTTGCCCACCAGCACCACCGAACGCCACAAGGCGATGGGCCAGGGTCGCGTGACCCTTTGCCTCGGCCAATTGTCTGATAGGGCGGGCCATCGTCTCGTTGGCAACAGCAACAAACCCCGCAGCCACTTCAAGGGGCGTTTTAGGACGCATGTCCGGATTTGCTGCATTGACCTCGCGCGTGAGTCTTTCAAACCCGGCGGCGGCGGCGGCGTAATCGAGGCTTTCGTTTTCGTTGGGGCCGAAGATGTGAGGAAAGTATTCCGGAAGTAAGCGGCCCAAGAATAGATTAGCATCTGTCACTGTGAGCGGGCCACCCTTGCGGTAGCATGAGGGCCCTGGTTGCGACCCAGCAGATTCGGGGCCCACGTGGAAAAGCCCGTTTTTGTAGGCAAGGATGGAGCCGCCCCCGGCCGCAACGGTGTTGATGTCAAGTTGGGGGCTCTGCACGGTCACTCCAGCAGTCACGGTCTCGAAGACGTGGGAAAACGTGCCGTCGCCAAACCGCGAGACATCGGTCAGCGTGCCACCCATGTCAAAGCCGATGAGCGGCACGCCGTTGGCGGCGTCGTAGCAAGTACGGGCATACCCCACAACGCCGCCTGCGGGGCCCAGAAGAATAGCCCGAACGCCGCAAAACGCGGCCGCGTCCACAAGCCCGCCATCACTCTGCATGAAGTGGCACCGCACACCACGGGCACGCTGCGCATTGCGGTAGCCGTGAGCCAAGCCGGCCTCGAAGCTGCGCAAGTAGCGCTTGATGGTGGGCGTCAAGTAGGCGTCCACGACGGCGGAGTTAGCGCGGGCCGTGTACTTGATCATGGGACTCACGGCGCTCAGGAGCGACACGTGGGAGAAGCCGATCTCGCGTGCAATGTCGCCGACGAGCTGCTCATGCGCAGGGTAGGTGTATGAGTGCATCAAGCACACGCCCACGGAGCGGATGCCGGAGGCATACACTGCTGTGAGCACACGGCGCACGTCGTCGGGGCATGGTGCCCGGAGCACACGCACGCATTCCTGTGAGAGCCCTGCCACAAGCGAAGCGCCGTCCGGGGCAGTCACGTGGTGCACAGGGTCCTCGACGTAATCTTCGAGAGTCACACGCTCGTCTATCTCCACGACCGAGTCATATAACACCGAGGGCCGGGCCACGGACAAGTCGAAGATCTGCGGCCGGCTCTGGTTGCCGATTTGCAACACATCCCGGAAGCCTTTTGTTGTAACGAGCGCGCACCGCTCGCCCTTGCGCTCGAGCAATGCGTTCGTGGCGACCGTTGTGCCCATGCGGAGGGACTCGATCTGGGACGTGTCCACCGGTTGGCCGCGTGGAATCGCAGTGCCCGTCATTTTCTCAAGGAGCCGGCGGATACCCTCCAAGGGCGCATCGGGGTAGTTGGCGGGGTCCTCCGAGAGGAGCTTGAGCACCACGTCATCTTCCTGGCGGCCTGTTCCAGGATTGCCGACGCAGTCGGTAAAGGTTCCGCCTCGCTGGGGTATGGTTAGTCACATGCTCCGTCAAAGAGTATTTGTAGGTCGAGGGTAGGTGGGGTGTATAAGTGAGTGTAAGTGGGTGTAAACGTACATCAATAGCAATGCGAAAACCCATGGTCACGTATTTGTCAAGAGTCGCTGTGTGGTCGCAGCTATGGATCTCAGCTATGGGGTCTTCGATCTGGGGCAATGTGCGGAAGCGCACAGTTCTCATACTGATAAGACCGTGAAGAATGGGCCGCGTTTTTTCCGGCGCGGCGGTCTTCAACCTCCGCCGGGCCTGGGGCCAGCACCGCTCTTATCAAAACGTCAGCCAGATTTTGGGGTACTCATTTTTTCAATGTTTGCCCATGGATAGTGAAGGGCATGAGCCACAGGGCCACAGGGCCACAGGGCCACAGGGCCACAGGGCCACAGATCCAAAGGACCCCAAGCCAGTGGAATTTACAGAGCGTTGTTTTGTGACCACAGTGGACTTTTCTATTCTTCTCTGTTTTTCTCTATGCTTTTTTTTTCTTTCTTCTTCTCTTCTCAATTCTGTTCCTCTCTGTTTTTTTTTTCAATCATATATCATGGACGCCAATGGGAGTGTTGTTTTGGTGGAACGTTAGTTGAAACCCCAGACCATGAACCCGTGATAAACTTGCAGAGTACAAGGACAGATATAGCATTTTTTGCACCCATCTACTGGCGCGGCCTGGAAACATGTAACACGTGACTGGGTCCCTGCCGTGAAGGTTTTTTTTTTTTTTTCTTGCTGGAACAAACCCGGCCAATGTGGCTGGCGAAAATAGATCCTCTTGCATGGAGGTCCCCAGCCAGCCAGATGGTTTGAGTTTTCATTCCGTAGTCAATGCACCGGGTATTTTTTCTTTCACCTTTATTGATTCTCTCTGGTGCGCACGAAGGAAGGATAAAAATATATTAAATTGAGAACATTATCGGTGGGAAAATGGAAACTAAGACCAGAAAGAAAAAAAAATTACAAAGGAAAAAAAAAGCAAAAACAACAAGCAACTACGAAGGAGCGAGCGAGGGCTCCATGAAGGAGAGATGCAGATCTTGCCCTTACGCTGACCAGAACACCGGTGGCCGCGTTGGATATTCGTGAGCACAATTCCCCTCCCCCCCCTCCTTCCACGGACACCTGACCCCTCTTGGATACACAACAGGGCATCGGGCCTCTACACATACGAGGTGGTTGCAAAGCACAGGGCCCCGCCCAGCCCTACTGCGTCAGTATTAACCCGCGCCAGCACCGTCACGTCCGCATCGGTCAAGTCGGTCACTAGCATATGGCCCGGGGCGTGGCCAAAGATGGGCCCATCGACGCGGTCGTGTACGGAGAGTGCAGCGAGCTGAGCAGTGACACCGCAGGCCCAGAACACTGGCACCTCGCCGACGCCGATGTGCGTGGGGTCGCCGAAGTCAGGCACCGCCAAGTCGCTGATGCCCAAGCGTGCAGCGGCGCCGTGGCCGTGATCGAGCGGGGCGCCGTGGCATCGTGTAAAGCGAGCAGTGATGGCCGTCACGCGCGCAACGTCCACCTCCCGGTACGGCCTCATGCTGACCACGCATGGCACGTCACGGAACACGCCCGCGTCACGGAGCCGCGTGGTCGTGATGTACATGGACACATTTTTGCGTTGCGTGTAGTTGCGTGGGGCGAGCCCAGCGGCCGCCAACGCCCGCTCGAACGAGTACGAGCACCCGAGAAGAAAGCCCACGTGTGACGCCCCGTCCCAGAGGTGTGCCACGCTCGTTGGCGACGCCACAAGCTGCCCGTTTTCGTAGACCGCGTAGCGCGGAAAGTCGCGAGTGATATCGAGCGCGCCGTCACGGATGACCGCGTTGTCGCTGAGGCCATGCGGGTCGCCGACCGCTGTGTGTGCTAGGAGAGGGCACGGCACGGGGTTGCGGAGACAGAGCTTGTGGAAGTCTGCGGCCACGGCCGCGGGCAACACCACCAAGTTTGCTTGCACGTGGCCGGGGCAGCACCCAGACGTCTGGGTCGTGTGCACTTCTTCTCGGCATCTTTTCCGGAACGCCGAGGGAGTCATTGCCAGGCAGGTTTGAGGGGAGGAGGTGGGGGGGGGTGGTTCCGGTTATATAGGCGTGAAGATCGAGAAGGGGAGAGTAGCGGAGATTCGCGGGGATTCGCGGGGATTGGCCTCCGGCAGCGGCCAATTCGACCACAGTTTCCGCGTGCACTGTGTAGTCGATATGATAAAGTGTCGAAGTGTCAAATAGTCAAATAGTCAAATACCCAAATATCCAAATTTTTTTGTTCTTTTCCATTAGCAAAAAAGATGTCACCCTTCTCCTCTTGGTCCCCTCCCACAACCAATAATAAACACTCTTGCTCTGAAAATCTGGCCCTTTTAAAAAGGTATGGATGTGGTGCTTCGTTAATCAGGCTATATGAGCCCGCACCATCCATCTAAAGAATTAGAATGCCGAAAAAAGGAAACTCCTTTCCCTAGTAAGGCGCCTCCATGGCTATCAGTCGCGCTTGCCATGTACTTGTTCACATACCTTACTGAGCCCGCTGCTCTTTGTTGCGACTCGCTCACCCAATGGCATTTTTAGATGTTGTTTTTATTTGCAGATATAGGTGCCACCTCATTTTTCGCAATGAAGGAAAACAAAAATAAACGAGAGTCTATATGCTCCAGCTTTAATGGACTTTTAAGGGTTTTCTTCGTTGATTCTTCAAATGGCCTTTTTTTACCGGCATTGATTTAGGAAGGTCTTTGGACTCCCCCGATATTGGAGAAAGGCTCTGGTACAAACCCCTTCACGGCTCGTTTCTATCTCATAAGCCTTCTGAGGAAGAATACTCATATAATCTTGTGGTAGTGTTTTCAGAGGGGTACAAGCTTCTTTGTCACCTTTTGAGTTTTTGCCCAAAATCGTTGGTTCATTTGGTGCGGTGCAGAAAAAGGTTTGGCCAGTTTTTTTCTTAAATTTGCCACATTGTGCAGTTGCTGATCCTCGTCTCGACTACGGGGCCAATCAACCGAAGGGGAAACACAAGCTTTCGTGTGCAGCTTTCGTTAGTTGTATAGTATTCTCAGTATAAACTTACACATCCTCGCACCTTTACTATTAATTCATCGAAAGGTTTCAAGAATTTCACTTGCATGAAAGACTCTCCATCGTCTGGATGTCTTGCTACTACCGCAGCTGATTCGACATATTGTGAGAAATTGCAGAGTAGACTCCAGTTTATGATTTTGGCATGTTTTATGGCTTTTTTTAAGTGCCGGTTATCCGTTAGCATGACCAGACGTCATACAAGGTCAAACCTGGCCCGTTTTTGAACTTTCAACGTTAAACATGTCTAGCCAAGGGGTGGGATTAAGAACACCAAAAACTGTTGAATCAATGTCATTTTCGTCTGCCAGTGACATGCCAGAGATTCACTTGAAGAAGTTGTCGTCGCCGAAATGAGACCCGTTTTCTAATTTGAATGGACTCATATTAGGTACCATATCGAACTTTTTTTTTAATTTCTGTGCGTTTAGACCTCAATTTTGGTGAGCTCTAAGGAGTTCTCGTTTCCTTACAGAAAAGATTTATGATGCGACACGTTTAATATATCTTCAATCAAAAAACGGTTTGGGTATGTTTACGTCCTAGTACTTGTTGTCAAGAGCGCGTGTCTGAACTTTATTAAATGAAATCATCCGAATATCTTTTACAAAAAAACGAACGAGTTAGTGATATGAGAGAAAATTTGCAAAAATAGCTGTATTATATTATAAAATAAATATTATTGTTATTCGGCTGTATAGGCGGACTCATCCTAATTTTGGATTTCACAAGTTTACCACAAGATATATTTGATGAGGTTCATTGATTGAATCTTGTTCCTCGATTTCATTTCCCTAAGACCCGAAACTTGAACAGATAAGGAGTTAGATTTTAAAATTATCTTGTTTTCCACTATTCCTCAATAATATAGTTTGTTCATTATATGCTTCTTGCGCCCTGTATGTCTGGTTATACTCTCACCTAATTAGCTTGAGATATTTCTTAAAAGAATGTCTCCATATTTGCCTGCATGCTTATATTTAAAGGTTTGGTCAAACATAAATTTTCCCTTGACTCCACCGGCATACTTGTCCTTTATAAAATTTATACATAATAATCACTCGTGATAATAGAATTCAATAGCTAGCATATGCTTATCGCTTGAAATCCTTGGTAATATATGTATAAGGTGGTGTCAGAATATAATTAAACATCGAATAAATACGCTACATATGATAAAATTTTCCATATTTATACCTCAAACATCAACCCGTAAGCAATAAATCATCTTTTAATTTTTTTGTATAAAAACAAATTTCGATCTATTACTGATATTACTTTTAACAGGAACAATGTTGAATAATCAGAAGATACTAGAGTAAAAGATGTAGACTCAGCATGCTGGTTATATATATGAAAGTATTGTGAACATGAAATGTGATTCAAAGTCATGTGATGTGTTTTCTCAAGCGAGTATGAAGAATTTATTTCAGAAGAGGAAGAGATAAACAAGTGTGTCTTTACGAATTAACTTATACACGGTTTACCCAATTCAAAACAAAAAAAAAGAAGAAAAAGCCACAGAGATAAGCTCTATCAAAAAAGAGTGATCGTATTTGAAAAGATGAAAAAAAAAGAAATGTAAAAAACGGTGTATGCAAGTACATGTTCTTCATATATATATATGCTAAGTATTCCTTCTTTCGGTTGCGGCCATACCATGAAGAAAACACTGTTTCCCGTCCGATCAACGTTAGTTAAGCTTCATAGGGCCACACTGAGTAGTGTAGTGGGAGACCATATGCGAAATTGTGGTGCTGCAATCTTTTTGTCGGAACAAACCGTGTTGGAACTTATGTCACTAAGACCGTTCATTAAATTCCACCTATGTATGTCGAGAAATGGACTGTGCGGTTTTTGTGGTTCTGCAATCCCACTCGTTATGTTAATACATACCTCTATCAGTTTGAGTGTAAGGGGTCACCTCTACGCACGCCACGGCTGGATGGAACAATATTTCCCACTTGCGGGTTCCCATACCGATTTTTCATGGACGACAGCTCATGAAGACGCACTGAAGGCATCTGCAGAAAAGATGTCGGGAAATAAGCTGGACCAAACCGACAGGTCGCCGAGCCCACCAAAGTCCAAGGTGTCCTCCGACACAGCCTCCAAAATGGGCCTCTCCTGGTTTTGGGCACAGGCGGCACGCCCTCGCAGGCGTAGAAGCTCATGTAAAAATGGCGAGGTGTCGCTTCCACGCAGCTCCAAAGCACGTAGGAGCTCTGTGTCGTAGTCCAAGCTGTATTCCCGACTGAGCATGTTGCGAAGCTTGAGGAACGACTTTTCGCTGAGCCGCCACGTCGCCGACATGTGCATCAAGACAGCCATAAAGTCGAAGAAAAACCGGGTTTCGCTACTGCGTGCCGCGAGCGCCCGGCCGTTTTTTCGCAAGAGAATAGTCGCCCCGACAATGCACGTGTAGACCATCAAGATGGAGCACCTGCGGGCACCGTGCGCCGAGACAAACGAGTAGATGGCCACGTGGACGTCAGCAATAGCATCCGTGCATACCAGCACGGGGCTCCACGGTGACGTCGGCATAGCATGAACCAGTTCCATGAACGGCCGGTTTAAGCAGAGAAGAATGAGATAGAAGTAGTAGCGCGCGAACATGGTCGTGGGGTCGTGGCCTCTTTCCACAAGGAGCGGGCGGTCCCAGCGCAAGGCAGGCGGGAGGTCATCGCGCCAGCGCAAGATCCGCTTGTTGTAAGCCCGCACACGCTGAAGTTTGGTGGCGAGATCGGCCTTTGCCGCGAATACCGTCTCCATCATGGTGTCGGAGATCTCCGCGAGCGCGATGAGACTGCCGAGCGGATTGGAGATGTCGATGTACGAAACGTGCTCCCCCCGGCCAATGCCAGGGTACGTGTAGGGCTGGATCCAGGGAATTGCGGGCATGTTTGCCGAGACGTGAATTGTCGATGCGCCCGGCTTGATGACGCTGGGCCGCCCGAGCACCAAGCTGACAAACCGGTCTACCATGAAGCAGCCCCAGAACACGCGGCTGCGCACGCTGATGGTGATGTCATCGACGGGGCCGTGGTCAGCAACAAGCCAGCTCTCAGGCCGGAGATGGAAACCAATACCGAAGCCCATGCGCAACGCGTCGCCGGTCAACATCCAGCCCGCGTTGTTGCGGAGGTTGTAAATGTCGTAGAGCCCCAACAAGAGGTACGCCTGCATTGAGGTCACCGACGGCGAGTCGATCGACGCCACGAGAAGGTCGCGTGACATGCCGTAGAACCTCAGCGCCAGCGCCCGTGTCGCCGCGTCGTCCGACAACAGCGCGCCGACGGCGCATACTGCGTACACGAGCTCCGTCGAGCTGTACACCGCCAAAGAGTCCGGGTCGAAGAAGTCAAGAAGAAACGCTTCGCGGAAAATAAATGCATGTACGTCGGGGTACAGCCAGCGGAAGAATAGCTGGATGCACTCGATGATGGTGGTGTTAGTATTAAGTATAGCTGGGTGGTGCTCTGCCGGGAGTTGCCGGCGAGGAAGCGACTCGGTATCGAAAATGCTGGTGGGGCCATAGACCGACATAGGGATGGCACCTGCGCTTCGAAACGTCTTCGCTTGCAAGTACGCGCGAGGCACTTGCAGAGCCGACGCGCTTGCCTGGTTAGGTGCATCGAGAGACATTTTTTTTTTCTCGGCAGGCACCGGCCCCTTGGTATTTATTAGCGCCTCCCATTCCGTTTTAGTGTTGGTGAGAACTTCTGATTCTGGAATCCGCCGCTCGCCGCCCGCGGCAAAAGTGTCGTCTTCTTCCAGCACGTCGTCCTCGAGATCAGACGGCATATACCGGTCATTTTCGATGCTTTTCAAAACGCTCGAAGCCTGCTGGAGCGTCTCCCGCAAGCCCTGGGCCACTTGCTTATATTGCTTCAATCGACGCTGGAGATGGGACACGCGCGGATTCTGGGGGCGGTCTTTGCGGCCGTCCGACACCATTATACATCTCATGTTGCGCAGCTCGCAAAGCACGCACCGCAGACTGCCCTCAAATATACATTTGCGTTTTCGGTTGCGGCATTCGACACACGCAAGCGAGGCTTTGGCGTTTCCAGACCGTGTTTTCGGCATGCCGTGCTTTAGGGGAAGGGTGTAGATGCGCGCGCATCGCTGGAAAGATTGGCGAACTCATCTTGCAAAACCGTGCCATATACTGTATATGAAATCTTTCATGAAGGCCTCAGGCTCTGACAGCTTGTGTGCTCGGCTGGCATAAACTGAGCGTTTTTTTAGAGAAAATGAGGTGAGGGGGGGGGGAAGGGGAAGGCGAGAGCTTTCGAAAACCGCTCAACATAGATACTCTGTATTCAAATTTATATATGTGTATTTAGGAATATATGAATTTAGATATATTTATGTGGGTATGTGTGTGGAGTTCTAAATCGGAAGCGGCCCGTTTGCTCACGGTTCGGGCCGTGCCCAGGAAAATTGTTGATAAGCTTGCGTTGTGCACAGGACCAATTTAACCTTTTCAATACAAGGCCAGAAAATTAAGACACACGCAGAACACGCCATTGCCAGTTAGATGAGGCAATGCATATTCGGATTTCTTTTTTACATATATGGCTCTCAAAATGAAACGTCTATTAGAAAAAGCAATGAAATATGTATACTCCACAATCAAAGGCACAACTTGTAAACCGATTGTGGCCCCAACTCTTTTGGTTGGATCAGGGTAAATGGATTCCCCTAACCCTATGCACTTGGGTGTCTAGAACATCAAGATCTTAACACATAATAGGGGAGCAAAAGCTCTTGGCCTCTTCCCCTCACAGAGAAGCGTCTTAAACTTGCGAGGCGGGTGGCTTCTCATCGTAACCTTCCTCCTCCTCAGAGTCGATTTTGTTAGCCTGTTTGTCTGCAGCCAAAACCTGGGCGAATTTGGACTTCGCACGGATCTGAGGACCCTTCCAATAGAAGATGAAGATGGGAAGCGTTACAAGAATGGCAAGGCCTCCCAAAAGCGTACTGGCCCATTGCAAGTGGTATTCGCCTCCAATGTTTTCATACATAGGAATGGCGTACATGGCAGAGACACCAGCCAAGAAGTCACGGGCAAAACCGTTACCACCCGTGGCAGAGGCCGAGTAAGGACCATAGGCTGCAATCATATAGTCAATGGTGGACATGTAGATACTGAAGTTCGCAATGGCGATCAACACTGTGAAAATCATAGGCGCAATCCATGGGTTGTGATCGGGTCCCATACTGGTCCAGGCAAAACCAAACAAACCAATGGCCTCCAAAGGTGCGAGGAAAAGCAAGAGGAGCATTCTGCGCTCTGCAAAACGGGAGTCCTCACCGTAAGTTTTCATAAGGAACATTTGTCTGGCAATGTCGGGGATGTGAATGCCGTATGCAATAAAGTAACCAATCAAAATTGGAACGAACGCAAGACCACTTGCGGTGGCGGAAAAGCCCCACTGGCTGTAGACAAGGGAGAAGGACTCCATGCAGATGAAGATCAAGGCGTCGGAGAAACCGGAAAGAAGCGACAAGAACAAGACAATGGGCTCGGTGGCGAACATGACGAATGGACGTTTCCAAATATCGAGCACCTCCTTGAAGGTGAGCTTGTGCTTGTTGACCTCACCAGGACCGTATACATGGTTGTTCTCGCCAGACTCTCTTCTTCTCTTGGCTTCTTTGTCAATCAAGAGAGACACTCTGGTCTCAGAAACCAAAAAGAAGTGAGCAATCTGAACAACACCACCAAAGATGAGCTGGATCCAGAAATTCCATCTCCACGAGAGATGGTCTTCGCAAAGGCCACCAAAGATAGGACCTACAGCAGAACCTGCGACCGAAGAAAGCACAACAAATGCCACAGCGTAACCCTGGTCAGCAGCCTCCCACATATCGGCAGTGATACCCAAGGTGACAGAGCCACCGGCAGAGGACAAACCACCGAGGCCTCTAGCAATAACGACGGTAGCAAAGTTGGGCGCAAGCGCACCTAATATCTGCCAGATGTTCACCAAGAACAACGACGCCTGCAAGATGGGCCAACGGCCGTATTCCTCAGACCATGGCGCCCAGAGTTCACACCCGAATGCATATGCAATAAGGAATACCATCTGCGACACACGACCTTTCTGTGCGCTGACGCCAAAGTCCTCTGCTACCAATGAGATGGCGCTAGGGTAGATCGACGCATTGAAGTTCATCGATATCTGCACGGCAAAGATCACACTGAGCATAAACCACTTCTTTTTGGTGGGGAACGAGAATCCCAACTTGTCGTAGCAGTCCTTTTCCCGGAGAAGCAAGCGGCCATCCTCGAGCAATTGGCCCTTTCCGGTGGTGGTCACGCGTCTGATGAGCTCGGGTCTTTCACCCACATTCCTGCCATGCAGCTTACCGTCGGCATGCTCCAAGAACTGCTCGGCCGTAGGCTTTTCGATTCCTACGCGACTGATATATTCTGACTGCTCCGGCGACACTGCCTTGTTGGTTTGTTCGGCCGAGCTTGAGTGTTTTGATTCGCTGGAAGAAGCGACCATTTTCCAGTTTGTGTGCAAGTGTTTATTTGAATGAGCTGTTGAGTCAAATAGAAAAGTTGCTAGGAAAACGTATTGAGCTGTGGAAAAAAAATATAGGATACGGCCGAGCGCTGCGTATTTAAATACATATTTCTCTTACGCCTGCCTGCAGCAATCGGGATACGCCATTGCCGCGTGAATGCAGTCATACCGTTTTGCATATTTTCATTCAAAACACGTTCCGCGGCTAGTCCGGGCAACGCCCACGTATTTTTTTTAGGAAACCAATTGGGGGTGGGGTATCTGGGATTAGCTCGATTGGTACAACCTTGTGGTCTTTTTCTCAGAAAATGGCATGCCTAATACCGTCCTGTCAATCGGGCCACAGATTTTGGTTAAAAGGCGAGTCAAACCCCTCCTTCCGCCGGAATAAATACCGGAGAGATCAAAAGAAATATTTTCTCGGGTGTGCACATAAGTTGCAGATCTCTTGATTTTGGCAGTTCCAAGAATGCCATTCGCAAAGAGCCCTTCATCGCGTGACATCATGCGGCAGGTTCGGTGTACAGGCACTGTCTCCAGTGCACTCCCCAGTCTCTCCCCACAGCATCTCCACTTCCCCACTTTCCCCATTAATCTGTTTATAATTTCAGCCTCCCTGGTGGAGACTCCTGACAAGAATGTAGTGTTATGAACGCCCCTTTTTAGTGGCGTATACTTAATGTCTTCCGTTCATCTTTTTCAATTGTCGTTCAATTCATTTTGCTTTATTTCATTTGGTATCTGTTCTTTGCTCCAGGTAATCCATCTCGCCCGACTTGCGTGGTTGTGAAAGAATACATTGAAGACATCTACCAGCCTCAAGGTAGGGGTCAAAGTAAGTTGAAATTTACATGAAAAAAAAGAATTAAATTACAAAATAATACATCAAGCAACACGCTTTGGCGCGTGGCGTTCGGGTGTGTGTGTAGTTTGTTATAGCGTCACGAGTCAGATATATGAGCGATTTATGCATTTGCTTTATGAGGTAAGGGGTTAGTCGGCCAGACGATTTCCCTGATTCGGCCACATTTCAGCGAACCGTGAAAACCAATGATTGTTCACGAAATACAGATGTTGTGCTTATGTCAACTTGAACGAAAAATTCAAGACCACAAATAAACCAAGACAGAAGTATCAGGACCAGCCGGTCATTCATTTAGATTGAAAGCTCCTCCCCGTACATTCCCATTTAAAATAAGAAACAAAAAATTAGACCGCTGTACAGCCAGTTGGTGTACAGCCAGGAACGTCCCCAACTGCCATGGCAAGAACCAAAACAAAAGTGTGTCATTTGCACCCAACAGTAAAATTCGAACTAAGCTGGGGTAAGAATATGTGCGCAACTCGAATACCCAACATGATTGAAGGATTTGTTGTCCTCACCATGTTTCAATATCGTAAAATTGCGGAGACTGCCAACCCCAATTTTTGGAAAATTCGAGTCTTAAATTTTTTGAGGTCCTATACCATTAAATCCGCGTAATATTGCTGTTTGAGCATTATCTGGGAACTCCGTAAGGAACTGGGACTGCTTCGCTCCGAAATGGTTGAGCAGATCACAACGCATAAGATGTGCAGGTGACGCCCATGGGCGTCTTAAAAAAATGCCAAGCAATCGTTGGTCCGGAATCGGACATTCGCCATTCTCTTTTTTGTGTTGTTTATCTCTACTTATTCATACGTGTGTTGGCGAGGACTTACCCGATAATTTATTTGGGCCCCAATAATCCTAGGTATGGTGGAAATTAACACAGATTATGGCACCCGTGTGTGATACTATTAGTAGCAACGACGTCATACTTGCACCTCGATCGTACGGCATGCGAGGCTTGAGAAAAAGAAACGATGCGTTGCAGGCAAAACGCAACTCAACGCCTTGGCAACAGCGACTCTTGAAATTAATTGGACAATGTAACGCCCGGACTGGGATGCTTTTTTCGTGCTTATTTATGTCGTTTTTGTCGTTTTGTTTTGATCTCATCATGCTTACTCCACATTTTCACATCTATATTATCCCTCCTTTTATGTATAGTGCGTTTTATATCAGTATTGAGTCATGACTACTGGGTATGTAGTATCTTTATGCGGTAGAATATGGCACTGCTCCTGTCTACATCACAACATTAATATCACCATTGGTCATGGACAAGGATTACTGCAAATATGACTCCTTAGACACCCGTTAAATTAGCAAACAAGCAAGAGTATGTATGCCCTTTGCAATTTCTTTTTTGTAGAAACATACACCTTTTGTATAGGCACGTGCTCTAGTACAACGAAAGTGCACGGGTATCCAAGTTAATCAAATTTCTTAAAATTGTGAAGAGGAAACACTGAGAGGCTTTTCTGACTTTGAGAAGTTCAATGCAATGTAGATCCGGCATTCGTGAATTCACCGAAGGTGTATTTCGAAATTACAAGGACTTGTCAGAATAGACGATGTTGTGGGTGTGAAGAGCCGGGGCTTATTGTTTCTTTTTGACATACCAGCGACTGCGTCACGCAAGAGAACTTATATTACTATGAAATATTCATCAATATGAAGGAAAATGTGAACAGAAACAGAAACATAAGTCAAAAAGCAAACACAAGGTCATGCCACAGAAAGTTGCCGCATAATCCTGTGGATTTTCGTTGGTCTCACCTACCAACATTGGCTACATTCCATTGAAACTTCCGACTATTGTGACGCGAACAATTGCAAGCAACGGAGCCAGACCATCGATAGACTGTCTGATGTTAGGCAAACTATCGTAAAATAAAATCACAGGCACAAGGAGACGTAAAAACACTGGAACCCTCCTTCCAAGCGACTACGCGAGTGGCTTCTTTGGTTAAAACCCCGTGTTTCAAACCACACAAATGACCCCACCCCTGGATATTCCCTCAAAGGTCCGTGGCCCTTTCAAACGAAGGAGAATGGTACACACCAACACATGTGCCTTGGTGCTAGAATGAAATAGCACGATTTCTCTTGTGCGCTAGGTGGGTCATCTGGATACTGACTCGCATCATCAAGATTCAATAGCGTACTTTGAGGATGCTTGGGGTGGGGAAAAGGAAGATTGGAAGATCTTGATACATCTTGGACATTTATACGCGTGTACTCACTCAAAGACGAGACTATGCTACAAAGGCAGGATACAAATTCTCCTATCTGACTCCGACTATATCCAGGTAATCTTCTATTTGCCCAGACGTATATACAGCGCAGATGCTGGGATAAAGTCGGGCATGCCCGCCGCAACACACAAGGACACAGAGCCAGACTCAACCAAAGAACTTCGACATTGCTTTCTTCTGCTTGGCGGTTCGTGCGCGGGCCAACTCCTTGACGTCTCCAAGGCCCTTTAAGACGGCCGCATCGTTGGGAGAGAGCGCGAGAGCTGACTTGAATGCAGCCTCGGCATTGTCTTCGTCCTTCAAAAGAAGATACGCGGAGCCTTTCCTGTACCAGGCTTTAGCAGTGGTCTTGTCGTCGATTTTTGGGAACGCCAACGCGTCGTCGGCAGCGCGGATAGCTCTTTTGCCATCCTTCAACTTGAGCGCAACCAACGAAGCGTTCAACGCCAAGGACACAGTTAATGCGTTCTTTTCTTGGGTGAGAGCCTCGCTCAAGGACTCCGGGGTGTAGTCGGTCAAGAACTCGCCGCCCTTGGTGTACTTTTCTAGCGCCTTGTCTAAGCGCCCTTCCTTCAAGAGCCTAGTGCCCAAGTCCTTCAAGAATTTGGCCGCGTTTAGCACCAACTCGGGCTTAGCCTGGTCGATTTTGTCATCGTCCGCCAAGACAGCCTCGTAAATGTCGCCCGTGCCGTCGTCGGCAACGGCAGACGCCTCCGGCACGTAGTCGTCAGGGAGCTCGCCGCAGTCTGCAATGACCCACGTCTCTACTGGCCGGTCAGATTCGCCCTTCTCGCATCGCTCGAGCATCCGTACCACCGACTTGCCCTGGATTACCTCGCCAAAGACCACATGCTTGCCGTTCAAGTGCGGTGTGGGCACTGTGGTGATAAAGAACTGCGACCCGTTCGTGTTAGGGCCTGCGTTGGCCATCGACAACAAAAACGGCTTGTCGTGGGTCAACTTGAAGTTCTCGTCCTCAAACTTGTTGCCGTATATGGACTCACCGCCGATCCCGGTGCCATGCGTGAAGTCGCCGCCCTGGCACATGAAGCCTTTGATCACCCGGTGGAAAATGCTGCCTTTATAGTGAAGCGGCTTTCCGCTTTCGGCAGAGCTTCCTTTTTCGCCCGTGCATAGGGCCCGGAAATTCTCCGTGGTTTTGGGAACCACGTCGTCGTAGAGCTTGAACACTACTCTGCCTTTGGGCTGTTCGTTAGCGGTGATGTCAAAGAATACTTTAGTCATGTTCAAATAATGTATTGTTTTTTCTTTTTTTATTTTGTTTTCGTCGCTCTCTCTCTTCTTTGCTACCTCTTTTGTAATGTTGGTATTTTCTTTTGGCTCCGAATCGCTTTTTTCTACTTGAGCTAATGTCGTGAGTCGCGGCGCTGGACGCTCGAGCAGACGTGCATTTTTAAACCCAGCAGTGCCCAGCGCGGCGCGGCCTGTAAATAGAATGCCATGGAATCAGCACAGAAGCACAGAAAACACGCCAGGACCCGCCCGCCACATCTCTTTCTGGGGGTGCCCTGCGCGCCGCCTTCAGCACTGATCTCTTGGCGGTCTTTGCGCGGGCGCCCAAGAGAGAAAAAAAAATACATAAACTGTAGATATTGGTCTAGCTGGGAGGGGAGGGGGAGTCCCGTCGGTCTCGGCATGAGCGGGTGCTTTGCTGGTACATGGGGGCCACCCTCCTGTTTTGGCCATTAGCAAAAAATCCTTGATCATCTGGCGCCGCGGCAGTTGTTTCTCCCCTGTCTTTCGGGCATTTCTTCTTCTTCTTCTTCTTCTTCTTCTTCTTCTTCTTCTGTATATCTCTCTCTCTTCCTCTCTCTCTGGGCCTTATCCCAGTCTTCTTGGCGCAGAGTCTTTCGGAGGCACACGACAAACGCATCTTTTGCATTGCCAATGTAACGGCAACGCTTGAACCTGCACGGCACCTTCAGGGCGGATTTGGGAGTGAAGTCAGCGCGTTTGCTTACGCTGGCCTCACGGGGTCGAAGTACGGGTGTGCCATGGCCTCCTTCGCAGAAAGACGCTGCTGGTGATCATACTTCAAGAGATTATCAATGAAGTCAAGGACTTCAGGGCTGAGCAAGTGCTCGTTCTTTTCGTTCTTCAAGCGCTCCCAGGGCCGGCGGGAGTAGTAGCCCAAGTCCTCGTACTCGTCACTCAAGGTCAAGTTGTACTTGGCAAGGTACTCATGGAGGTCGTCGGAGCCCAAGATGCGGACAATCTGCACCAACTGGTCGGTGTTGGACTTGCCGTGGAAAAACGGCTCCTTCTTGAAGACAATGGACGCAAGCATGCACCCCAAGGACCACATGTCGAGTGAGTAGTCGTAGTAGCGGTAGTCCACAAGAAGCTCGGGCCCCTTGAAGTAGCGCGATGCAACACGCACGTTGTATTCGGTGCCCGCGTGGTAGTATTCGGCCAAGCCCCAGTCGATGAGACGCAATTTTCTTTGCGTGTGATCGATCATCACGTTGTGCGGCTTGACGTCACGGTGCATGATGCCCATAGAGTGCGAGTAGTCGAGCGCCTTCAAAAGCTCGTACATGTAGAAGCGGATGTCCAAGTCGGTGAACTTCGGGTACATGACGCGGAAGTCAACGTTGTCGACATGCTCGAAAATAAGACCCGGGGTTTTCAGCTGCGGCTCGCGCACGACGTCGAGCAAGCCCACGATGTTGGGCCCGCCGACCAAGTTCTTCAAAATCAGAATCTCGCGCTTAATTTTCTTGCGTTTGACGGGCTTCAAGACCTTGATCACGCACTTGGCCCCGCTCGAGAGGTCTATGCCGAGAAATACCTCGGAGTACTTGCCCCTACCGAGCTTCTTGACAACCTCGTAGTGGTCTTGCGAGTTCCACTTGATGTTGAGATTGTCGTAGTCCCAGAATTCCTGAGGTTTTTCCTGCAAAACATAGGGATACACTTTTGACACCGAGGCCACGGTCATGCTTTTGGTTGGGACGGCGTAGAGGGCAGGAGATAAATAGAGGAGCGCAAGAAAACCAGTAATAGCAAACACAAATGCACACGTGCGGAGGTACTTTCGAGATGGCCGATGCGGGAGTATTTTGGTGGACGATGGGTGGAACTAATGGCAGTCTTTGTGAGGTTTCGTTTTCATGATACAATGGTGAATGCACGACCTCGCAGAAATGGGCGGTCGGCTGGCCGCGTGCAGGGCCTTGGGCCACTGGCGGTGTTTGGTATTCGTTTTTGACACATGTTGCGTTTCTTTACGCGGTAACGATCTAACAAATTGTGGTTGTTTTATTTGTGTATAGATTGCGCGTGTTCTTCATAGGTCAAGACATAGAACACATATACCCATGTCGTTAGATATCTGCCGATAGTCTGGCGGCTTCCCAAATGTAGAGCCACGTCCCGTAGGTCCATCTAATGAAAAAGACTAAATTGGCAGCAATATCTGAGACATGCTTATTGGGGCATAAGAGCCAAGATCCATGTATGTGACAATCCGTGGAACCCTCGGCCTCCTCTCGTCTCCTCTCAACATTTCTCGCCTCACTCCCCTCTCGTTCATATCAGTTCGTCCTCATCGACATTCACAAGCCATCAGCCGTAGTTAGGGCCTGTTGCACATGTAGATTAGATGGCTAAGTTGCCGAAAGAGCTGCCCAAATCGTTGAGCAGCAGGACAGTAGGTGCGCCTGTCTGCTCCGCTTCTCGGCGTCTTCGCTGGGCAGCCTTGCCCCGCGACACGCTATCTGCGGCCTCCTTTATGGCATCAATACGCTTGTCTTTTTTTACAAGCTTGCGGCCTCCACCTGCAAGCTCGTAGTTGTCCAAGAAGTCATCGAGCATGTCCTCGAAGTCAGTGCGCTCATTGGCCATGTTAAATTCCGGGCGGGGCGGCTCGGCCGCGTCCTGCTCGAACTTCTTGGCAAGCTGCTCGAACCGGTCATCAAGGAGCGTCAAGCCCTCTGTACGGAACAACGCGCTCGACGACATCGAGAACGAAGACGTGTCGGTCATGGCGCCCTTCTTCTTGCGGAGTTTTGTCTTGGGCTTTTTCTTGCCGGGAATCGCTGGGAGTTCCTCTAACGCGTCTTTGGCTTCTGCCTCTGCATCTTCCTCGGACTCTGCCGCCACACCCTCACTGTCGAATTCGTCGTCAGTGTCCCAGTCGTTCTCGGCATGTTTCTGCAGCCGCTTGAACCTACGGAAGTCGCGCTCCCACGCGTTATCTACCACTGCTGCCGGCTCGTTCTCCAGGAAATCTGCCGGGGCCTCACCGGCTCCGTATGGATTCTCGAGCTCGACGCGTTCGCCCCTGCCTTCGTGGCCCAGGTCGTACGCGTCGAACTCATCCTCATAGTTGTCCATGTCCCACTCGTCATACTCGCCACGGTCGCCGTACTCGTTGTCATCTTCGTCGTCGTTCGCGGCGCCTGACTGCAACAAGTCGGCGAAAATGTCATCGTCGTCTGCGGCCTCGTTCTCCACGTACGCCTCATCCTCGAGCGCCTCCAAGACCTCGCGCAAACGCGGATCCATATCGGGGTTGAAGCCCCGGAGCTCGCGTGGAATGTTTTCGAGCTCGTCGTAGGCCACCCGGCGCTTCTCTTCCGACGGGAGCGCGTCCCGGAGAAGGTCCTCGATGTTGCGCCGTGGCCGCGTCGCTGCTGCGTCGCTGCCCGCCTCAATGAACACACTGTCAGGAGCCTGGCCAAGCGGTCTCAAGTGCTGCATGTAGTCGTATTGAGAGTCGTCGTAGAGGATTCCGTATTGCGCCGCCAAGCCCTCGTTGTCGCGGACCGTCTGTAACTCTGCTGCCAGGAGCTGCTGTGCCAACGCCTGTGTGTCGAGCGCCACGGGATTGCTGCGTTCCGTGGACAGCGAGCTGGTCTGGGGACCGGCCCGTTTTTTTTGAGGCACCTCGACTAACACGTGTTGCGGCGCATCGTTGTCGAAGTAGAGCGCGTCATCGTGCGACCGGTGCACGACGCTGAATGTTGTCGCAGTCTTTTTGTTGAACTTCTTGCCCATCGGTATATGTGGATGTTTGTGTGCGTATTTTTATTTCGTGTTTCCGTTTCTTGTTTTTTTTTTTTCGTTCTTTGTTAATAGGTGGGGTTAGATGACGGTGAGGCCAAAATTTGTCGTGTCGCGATGGGCATCGCGGCGCGCACTTTGGTAGGGGTTGGCAAGATTGAGATTTCCAGGCAGGATGTACAGGAGTCCGAGCTGGCGCAAAATGGTACCCGATTTATATGTGCACGAAGCAGGCGGGATGAGGGAACAAAAGGGGAAAAAAGGGGGACGGTTGAGACAAGTAGCCCAGTCGCTGAAATATATACCCAATTTCCTTTTTTCCCCCAATAGATTATACCCCGACCGTCGGAAAATCCGAGGAGATCGCACCATCTTGCCCTCAAGTCACGTGACACATTCACCAGGGTCCTGGGGTCTTGACACGGGCACCACTGGCTCTAAGCTATACAGCAAACATAGCTGCTGCAACGGCTAGTGAATGTTCCAGTGTTTGAACATACAGCCAGAAAAGTTTGTGGCTTATGATTTGCGCTCGTGTATTAAGTGGAAACGCTCCCTTCGTTAATGCATAAATGTTTTTTGTTTTTTCCACAACATCGGCTCAACAAACTTTGTCCCGCATTTGTTGTCGGCCCGTATTTTTGTCTTCTTCTCTCTATCAAGCTCAAGACCACGTGGGAATTGGTCGGCACCACTTTCCTATCCGGGGATCTAGTGGAAAAACAGGCTGCCCCCTCTTGTTCGGCGGTAGCACAACCAGAATCCCACGCCGTCAGTACCCATACCAGCACACCCAAACGCCTTCACACCTTCACGTCTGACTTATTCCGTACCCAAAAACTGCGTTTGCGCCAGCTTACAGGTCATGGCGCCCGTCGGCAGCCTCGAGAATGCACGGCCAGCTGCTGGCGCACACACACATAACCTCTGCCACGGCCAATACCGCGACCCCCACAATCAAGCCGGCCCACAAGCCTAGAAGCCCATGGCCCAATCGAAACGCTAACAAGTAAGCAAGCGGGAGTGCCACGATGTAGTACGAGACCAAGTTGAGGTTGGAGCCGATCTTCTGCCGGCCCTGCCCCCGTAAAATGCCTGCCTCTATGACATTGACACTGTCGGCTAGCTGGTTGACGGAAACCATGATGAGCACAGCGCCGCCAACTTGCGTGACGTCGGAGTCTGCAGTGAAGATACCCATGAGCAAGTCGCGCAGCAAGAAGATCCACGCGAAGTTGAAGACGGACACAGCCACGCCAAGCACCATGGCCACGCGGGTCACGACGCGGGCCTCGGGAACACGTTTCTTACCCACAAAATGTCCGATGCGCGTGCTAACGGCTACGGAGATGGCAAACGGGAGCTGGAAGGACAAGCTGGCCACATTGGATGCGATCGACTGAGCGGCCAAAGCCAGAGTACCGAAGGACGCGGCGAGAATGGTTAAGACTTCAAACGCCAAGTACTCGGCCTCGACCATCACGACCCCCGGGAGCGCTAGCGCGAGCATCTGGGTCCAGTTGGTGCGGGCCTTGTGGAAATCAAGCCCACCCCAGCACTGTTTTCCGTCTACGAAAAGCACGTACAAGAGCATCAACACGCAGACAAGCCAATAAGAGATGGACGTGGCCAATGGCGCGCCCACAAAACCCAAGCCGTACACGGGGTGCCACACCAAGAGCCAGTTAAGCACGAAGTTGACCGGCATCGCCACCATCAAGATATATGTACTGGCGTTGAAGATGTGCTGTGTCTGGAGAAACCGCTTGCCTGACTCGAATAAAAAAAGGGCCGGCGCGCCGACAATCATCGTGCGCAAGAACTGTTGGCTCATCATGGCCAACTCTGCGTCGGGCACAACGAGCCGCAAGAGCGTACCGGAGTACCACCAGAGTGGGCAGAGCGGGAAAGCGGTAAGCGCCAACATCATCAATGAGCACCGCTGGAAGTAAACGCCCACGAGTGTGCGACGGCCCGCCCCGTATGCCTGCGAGCAGAATGAGTCGAGGCTCGTCGCCATACCCTGATATACGGACAAGCCCGTGATATTGAATGAGCAAAGCGCCAAGGATGCCGCAGCCAATTCCCGTGCGCCCAACTGGCCCGCAGCGTACATCGAGATCACAGAGAGAGAGTACTGGAGAAAAAACGTCAATACGAGCGGCGCCAGTGACCGCATGACCACTGCCATTTCTTCTTTAAGTGAGACTGGTACATCATCGCTATGCCGGGCAATCGATCCATAGAGCTCACTATCGTGGGCCCCGGTTAGAAGCGTTTGCTCGGAGTCAATCAACGACATGATCTGTGTGTTTAATATTTTTGATTATTATTTTGCTCTTTTTGTCTTTTTTTTTTTGTTGCAACAACGTCAAATATTATTGAGAGATTTCTCGCAAGCAACGATTGCAAAGACCCAATGCCGGATCGGGTGTTTTATCGCTGATCTTTAACAGCAATTATGAAGAGCCTATGAAAGCGCGATAGGCAAAAGAGCACAGAAATAGGCCGGAGGGGGAACAAGGGGTTTTTGTAGCTTATACCCGCTTGTACCAATGGATCAGAACGAGCTTTTTGAGTACAGGCATGGCGTGGTGGATGGCGCGAGCAATTTATATGGAGCTGTTGCCGTTTGGCGTATTTCGGAATTTCGCAGCGCGAGGAACGCGCTAAGAATCTGCGTTTATTGCAGATTCTTATCGGACTTATCAGAGATGTATATCACGTGACATGCCAATTGCGCCGCACGATACGAGAATAGCTTCAACCGAACGGCGCGCCCGCGACCGGAATCAGGTATACTGATGGGGTTTAAATATCGGGTTGTATTTTTTTCTTGATGGGTTTCTAATGCAGTGAAGTATTCCATTAGGTGGTGGTTTTTAATTCGGTTTATTATTCTATTCGGACTGGTGTATTGGTTGGTGGGAGAATACTTTGAATCAGCTTGTGTTAAGACGAGAGACCCAGCAGATTATGTATTGCGCATCACAGTAATATGGAATTTGCGACCTCAGGGTCAGCGGTTGGTCCGTTGTGTTTGATTTTGAGGTTTCCATTCCACCTTTTTTTTTTGTATCGAACACATAGAATCTATTGCCTCGTTCTCTTGAACGATCGCATGCATCAATGCCCATGATATCTCGGATACTGCGAATCGCCCTTCCAGGGATCTTCCAACCTCCACATCAGCAAGATGCCTCTGTACCACCTCGCAAACAAACCGCATGTGTGCCTCTACCATGTCCAGAAGTCGATTCACGTAGTTTTTATTGGGTGATATACTGCAGTTGTGGTTCTCATGATTAGTCATAATACGACGTGTCAAGAGCAACCCATTATAGTGAGCATCGAGCGGTGAGCTTGGCCAAAAATAAAACGTACGATATGCCAGGGCCACTAAGATCGTCTTTCACCCAGAAATATGGCTGGACCGAAACGTGTCTGTCTGTTTAGAATTTGTTCTCAAAAGAGCCCGTCTCAAGTTCCAAGGTGCACCACGTCTAGGAAATAGCATAATATATGGGGATCCACGGAAACAGATACTCTCTCGACAGAATCTCTTGGTGCATTGTTGACGTACCAGCAAAGACCCGTAAAACTCCGATGGAGTCTCAATTCTCCATTTTACAAAAAATGTATAGCTGTCCTCGTTTCTCCAAAAGGAATGACTTGTATGGCACATAATTCTTCGGCACTAGAATGTCCAAGCGGTTCAGATCGCCTAGCTTCCTGGAGTCATCGGCATTTTCAAGCACAACAGTGGTTTCTGTACCATCCATTTCAGTTTTATATGACACATGCATATTCTTCGTTAGTTGCTCAGATTCAAAAAGAAGAAAGCACTGGCTGTCCCGAAGCACTCTTTTGACAGAAAACTTATAATTCATGGTTTTGGTTTCGAAAGCGTCCGACGCGGGGCCATGGCCTATTTTCAGAAGATGTCTTTTTGGGCCTTCTGCGGTGGGCTTATTGGTCTGTTCATCAGCCAAAGACATCTCGCCAATTTCCTCAATCAATGGTCGCTGTCTGATACCATTTACGTTGGTCAAATCAGGCAAATCCTCAGGGTTGGCTAAGTCCACCTCCACCTGGTCTCCAAACCTGCGGCCGCCAAGCTCCTCAATCAAGCCTGCCGTCTCATTTTTTTTTAAATCTAGTAGCCTCTTTTGAAGCCCGTTCTGAAGGTCCTCCCCTGTAATTTCCGTCTCCGAGAGGTCGCCTTTACTCACCATTTTGGGGAAGGTGCACTCACGCTCAAGAACTAGCTCGTGCATCATTTCCACAGACTCTAAAGACCACTCCACAAGAATCATGCGGAGGTCCTTGCTTACCTGTACCCACTGGAAACACTCGCTGTTGATACAGCAGTCATATACAAACGATGGAACGCCTTTCTTGTCAACTGCTCGTTTCTCAAGAGATACAATGATGGGGATTTCCCATTCATTCCGCACAATCATTGGGAACACTACCTCCGGTTTGAACGCAGTCGGTGGTTTTGGAACGCGAGGTTCATGGCAGATATTGATAAAGACTTTCATCGAATATAGGTGATCATTCTTGCCCTCCACAATCTTTGTTTTTACCACAAATCCAGGTGTGGGGGCGAGTTTGATGGTCTCTGTGTGCTCGAAGATCGCGGCCATGTCTTATTTATTATGACAAAAAGAGATTTTGCCAGCAAAACACGTGATATAAGAACCGTTGACGCGGAATCGGGCAAAATGGCTGGGTGCAAGTGCTTAGTGATGCTGAGTAGGCCTCGCCACTACACCCGTACACCTATGATTCTCGATGATGGGAACAGCAATAGTATTTCAGATATGTCATTTTCGGACATCGTGGCGAAAGTCAATGATGCAGAGAGATTTATATAGGACTGTGATTCGAAGCATCTTGCTTGCCTAGGACTGGGAACACGGTCGGGGGTGGGCCAGAGTATGGGTTGGTAATGATGTAGACATGACCACACGAGCTCCACATTGAAAAAGGTCTTGTTAGTTTTGTTTTATACACTCTATCTTCACTTAGTAAGCGACGACTAACTCGTATCTTAGTCGGATACCCTTGGTCTTCGAAAATCACTGGATAACATGAGATGATAACTACAACCTATAAAAGACCATTTGGGGAAGATGGGATAATACACCCTGAGGTCAAACAAAACACCCATCACCTGGATGAATCTTTCGAAACGACTATAAATCATGTTTAGACCATGAAAAGCAAGCTATGATAGAAGTGAACAGGAACGTATACCTCGGTATGGGCTGGCTTGGGGCCATGTTTTAAGTATCAGCTGAACCTACGGGCAAGCGCGGCTTTGACTCACTTGACTCACTTTACCAAACCTTGAAAGAAAACGCGCAACCAGACCATTCCAGTCGTGGCCCGGCACATAATCCACCTTTTCTTTTACTATATATAAATATATTTATATACATATTTATATTCACCAGCTTGCCCGTTCTCTGTCGGGACGTCTTTTTTTGTCTCCTTGCTACACATTCACCAGTACCGGACATTTGTCATTTTTTGACTTGTTTTCTCTGACACTACCTCATGAACGCAGCCTTCGCGGTCATTGGTTATTAGTATCTCCACCTTTTACCCTTCCACGTTTCCGCTCCTTTGACGGCACATCTCAAATTTCAAAACATCCACTATGAACGTGCTTGTGTATTCTGGTAAAGGCTCCACTACTGAGGGTGTGCGGCACACCATTGAGCTGCTCCGTCAGCACTTGTCGCCGTTTTATGCCGTGGTCACCGTATCGGAACAGGCGCTTCTCAACGACCCCTGGATGGGGAAAACCGCCATGCTCGTGATGCCTGGTGGTGCAGACTTGCCATACTGCGACGCGCTTAATGGGCTTGGCAATCGCCGTATCCAACAATATGTGAGGACAGGCGGCAAGTTCATGGGCTTCTGCGCCGGGGGATACTACGGGTCGCGCCGCTGCGAGTTCGAAGTGGGTGAGCCCATGGAGGTTAGCGGCCCGCGCGAGCTAGCGTTCTACCCGGGCACGTGTCGAGGGTGTGTGTTCAAGGGATTTGTTTATGAGTCCCACGATGGTGCACGGGCGGCTCCTGTGGCTATCAACACTGCCGTATTGGGCCTGCACGGCGTTCCGGAGCGCCTTGTCATGTACTATAATGGTGGTGGCGTGTTTGAAAATGCGTCCCAATACCCTGGCGTGGAGGTGCTTGCACGCTACGAAGGCAACACTGACGTGCGGGACGAGACCGGTGATATGGCCGCCGTGGTGCACCTCAAGTACGGCAAGGGCAACGTGGTGCTCAGCGGTACACACCCAGAGTACACGCTGCTTTTGATGAAGCCGGCCGCCGGAGACACGCACTTCCTGGATATTGTTGCGGCACTCAAGGATGCAGAGAGCCTGCGGGCGCTGTTCCTTGCGGCCTGCCTCGGCAAAATCGGCCTCCGCACAAATGGAGACCCCGCATCAACTGTGCCCCGGCTCACGCCGCTTTACATGGCCGCACACAACGAGCCAAGCCGCGCCCAAAAGGTCGTGGAGGACTTGCGGGCCAACATGGACTTTGTGGCGCCAAACTCCTTTGAAGATGCAAACGACACTTTTGTGCTCCATGGTGAAGAAGATGGCGTCTGGGATTACATGTCCGACTCTGCTCACGGCGACGAGTCCCTCGAGGCGCTCGCTTCATGTAAGAAGCATATCAAGGCATATACGTCCACTGCATTGCCCGAGCCGCGCCTGACTCCATGCTTCAATATGAAGCTCTATTTTGACGTCTTAGCTGGACTCTATGACCACAACGATGTCCCTCCTGAAGAACGTGACTTTGGTAGCTTGCTCTGCTATGGTGAGGTGGTGACGTCCACCAGCACCCTCTTGGACGCCAACCCAAACTGGCTCCGGTACTTGCCCACCGGATTCACGTGCACTGCCACCACACAGGTTACAGGTCGTGGCCGCGGCGGCAATGTCTGGGTCAATCCGCGGGGTGTCATGGCGACCTCGGTGCTCTTGCGTGTGCCACAAAATAATCAAAAAAAATTCAACATCGTCACCCTCCAGTACTTATTGGCATTGGCGACAATTGAGCTGATTCTTGGATACGGTAGTACACTTCCAGGCCAGGGCACAGGCTACGAAGAAATGCCTTTGCGTCTCAAGTGGCCAAATGATATGTACGCGTTAAAACCCGAATATTTTTCCGCATTTTCTGACAAAAACGACACCAGCTCCACGGTTGACGGCGATGAGCAAAAATGGGCAAAGGTATCCGGTGCGCTTGTTAACTCGCAGTTTATCAACGGTGAGTTTTATTTGGTCTGGGGCTGTGGCGTGAATGTTCTGAACGAGGCACCTACTACATCTTTAAACTCAGTTCTCAAGCAACTCAATCATTTGCGCTCGCAAAAAGGCCTTGAACCGCTTCCTCCATACAATCATGAAATGCTATTGGCCAAGACAATGTTTACTGTTGGCCAGTTCTACAGTGTTTTCAAAAAGTCTGGTCTTCAGCCGTTTTTGAACCTCTACTACAAGAGATGGTTTCATCTGAATCAACACGTGCATCTTGATAAGGATGGCAGTGGAAATATACGTGAGTGTGTGATAAAAGGTATTACCAGCGACTATGGACTTCTTGTGGCAGAGGACATCCGTACGAAGGAGACATTGGAATTACAGCCCGATGGAAACTCGTTTGACATATTCAAGGGGCTTGTCTACAAAAAACGCTGAGTATTCGTCACTCAAATAATAATAAAATCGAATAGAAATCTGCTGCTTCCTTCGTTGTCCTCACTTAATAGATAGTGAATAAAAGTGCCGAGTTTCCAAACCCTAGGCCCATTTACTGTTTGAACCTGTAGACATTTTGTTTTAAAAAAATACTGATGTATACTGAAGATAAGGAGATTTTGAGTAAAGTGTCGAATTATGAGCGACTTTCAACAAACCCATTGGAATATTTAAAGCAAAATGGCCGGTGTTAATGGGTACCTTCGTTTTATGGGTATCTCTTCACCATTCACTTTTATTTCTAAGAAAAAGAGAAGAAAAAAAAACAGAATTATTGTAAATGTGTCATTATTTCTTGGCAGTTTATAAAATCGACAGTTCCCTAATCCTCAAGTTCTAAAATCTGGTCCGACTCCTTTTATTTTTGAGTTAAATTTATCGTATCAAAAAGATTTGCGTCGAATAAAATGTGTATCCTATTTAAGATTATGTTATGCTAAGACCATGTAGTCACCAATACCCCAGATTTTAAGAGTGCGCAGCTCGAGATCGCGCTGCGCGCTCTGCAAACATTAGCATAGAAACATACTGAATACATCTTTTTATTATCCCCAGCACTTTATTTCGATGAAGGTGAAAATTAAGGAATGGAATGCGGTGGCCACATGGCACTGGTGTACATCAAACTCCCACAATGATGAGCTCTGTGGAATTTGTCGGGTGCCTTTCGACGGCACGTGCCCCAATTGCAAGTACCCAGGCGATTCGTGTCCTCTTATTTTGGGTGCCACGTGCTCCCATAACTTTCATTTACACTGTATTTTGAAGTGGCTAGAGCAAAGTAATTCCAAGGGATTGTGCCCGATGTGTAGGCAGATATTTACAGCCAAAGTTATAGAAGGTATTGGATCACCTGAGGAATTGGCCGAGCTTCAGGCGCTCGTAGAGAGCCACCAAAATGGACGGGACGCGGGAATCGGACCTGAATTTGATTTTGACGAAAACTGAACACATTTAGAGCTTTCTGAATTTATAATATAACGAGCAACAGGTTAAGAAGATCTCCGTATCCCTCGCTCGTTGGCAAACTGCCAAGTGTGCTTTAAGAGTATACGACAAAGAAGAGATTCTAACTTCTCCTTGTCGACAATTTTCCATATATGGGACACCAGAACTGAAATATTACACTCAAATAACACACTTTATGGAAAAATGAAGCTACTTTTGGGAGGCTATACTGTTTGATCCGGAAAGTATGTCTCATTAAAAGAAATGATAACTTCTTGAGAAATCGAAGAAATTCAGCCCATCTGAATCCATTCGGAAATCTCTCTAGAACATCAAGTATGCGGTAAAGTTTTGATCTATGGTGAGTGCGTCATGTATTCATTTCTTCTTCGTTTCCATATTTGGGACTCAGCATCGGATGGACCAAAATTATGTTTTCTTGAAATGCTGAATGTCTATGTAAACATGTTCTATGTAGTCAGAGGCACTAATGGGCTTTAAATTTTTACATAATTGCAGTTGTATGGAACGAATGGCTCATGTGCATGCATTTACTGTCGATACAGACGAGGCGTGTTTGAGATCATTATATTTGCCCATCTTCAACGCGGAAGATAGTATAAAGCTTAATGTCTTCTATTGTATGAATAAATATGTCGTGTGCTGAGTTTATTTCTGCAGGTATTTCCAAACAAGTGAATAATTTTATTTCTGAAGCATATCTTTATTTCTTTTCATTGAACACATATCATCAATATAAAAAGGCCGATACATTGTGCCCTTGTTGTAAGCCCTAGCAGCTACTCAGATAATCTACCCTTTGACAATCTGCCACTGGTATTATTGCACTTTCTGACTTTATTGATTCTGTTTTGAGATTTCAAATAACAAGATCAAATGCTTAAGGAAAGATAATTGTTGAATAAAAACTGTCCTTTGCAGCACTAAATCATGTTATCGAGCTCAGCCCATGATGATTGGTATTTGCGGTTGAAACGCCTAATTCCTCAATTGCGCGCCCTGTTTGAAATAAATTGGCTCACAATGAATATTTTATTTCGTACTCTTGGTTTAATACGTCAAAATATCCTGAAATATGATAATATTAAAATATGTTTCAGTGATTCATTGTAAGGGACTCATTAATAAATTGTATGTAGTGTAATGTTTCCTTTGTACTTTCGGTTGCGGCCATACCATGAAGAAAACACTGTTTCCCGTCCGATCAACGTTAGTTAAGCTTCATAGGGCCACACTGAGTAGTGTAGTGGGAGACCATATGCGAAATTGTGGTGCTGCAATCTTTTTTTTGATGTAAAAACACGAAAACAAAATTTGACAATTAAAAAGTTCTGCTTCGCAAACATTATTTGTCAAGAATACTTCATAATGGTACAAAACCGGAGAATGTGTTTCGCATACATATCTAATAACCTGCAGATAAGGATAAGTTTAGCCTACTAGCTCGCTCCAATCTACGAAATCTCCATCGAAAAGATAAGCATTTCTTACTTTTCTGTACGGACTCATATTTCCTCGCACACTGAAAATCAATGTTCCAAACGAATTTAGCTCATGGGCTCCGCCTTGGAATCTCAAGAGTGGCATTTGTATGTGGGTCACCCGCCAAGACGCTTCTAAGAACCTTGTCATGTTCCACAACAAGATCCTCTGGTTTCCATGAACCCCCCATTGTGCATAGGGAGCTAAACAAGAAGCTTGAAAGAAGACAAATTAGCACTAGTGAGGAGGTTTCAAGAATCTCAAATCACGCAGAAACAATTGGCAAGAGAAAACCGGCAATAAGGAGTGGCACCTTTGCATGCTCTTCTACGGCACCAAAAGTGTTCCCTGAAGAAGAGCTTGAAGCCGCCCGCCTAGCTCGCCAAGCGAATCTCGGCTGGCTTCGTAATCTCCCCGATGAATGGATTCCATATGCTGAATTGATGCGTCTCGAAAAGCCTGTGGGCACCTTATTGCTTCTTCTTCCTTCACTCTGGGGAATAACCATGGCTGCATATGGCGTAATGGCGCCTTTGGCAACCACCGCATCCGCCATTGGTCTCTTCTCGGTGGGCGCGCTTATTATGCGTGGTGCTGGATGTACGATCAACGACATTTTGGATAGAAATCTTGACAGCCAAGTGGCGCGAACTGTGGAACGGCCCATTGCCAGTGGTAGAGTCAGTGTGCCTCAGGCAGTGTCATTTTTAGCAGCGCAGTGTCTCGTTGGGTTGGGCGTGCTTCTTCTGTTACCGTTCGAGTGCTTTTATTTAGGTGCGCTCTCTCTCCCTTTTGTATTTTCATACCCCCTTTTCAAGCGGTTTACATACTACCCTCAGGTTATGATATCCATCTGTTTTAGCTGGGGATGCTTGCTTGGGTTTCCAGCTGTACTTGCGCCCCTCAATCTCACTGTGGCTGGGCCGTTGTTTTTGACCAACTTTTTTTGGAGCATGATCTATGACTCCGTATACGCACACCAAGATAAACGCTACGATATTAAGGCTGGTATTAAGTCTACAGCATTGGCATGGGGCGATAACACAAAGCCGATTTTGTACGGCATTTATACACTCCAGTTGGCATCTTTTTTAACTGCGGGGTTTATCAATTCCATGGGTCCATTCTTTTACCTAGGTGCCGCCTGGGGATTCAAGAGATTGTTTTCGCAGATTAAAACAGTGGATTTGGATATACCCAGCAGCTGCTGGGCCATGTTTACCGGTAACATCAAGACAGGGTGGATTTTGTGGTTCGGAATGTTCATTGACTACTTGGTCCATATAGGTGGAGTTTTCTAAGCTTGCCAAAGAACTTGGTTAGGTGCTTTCATCACATGTAAGAATTTTAGTTGTCGCCTCATAATCTTTGAAAATTGTTTTATGGAACTTTGCATCGGCTTTATGCAAAGCTTTCTTTATTTGTGCATCGCTTCTTCTTCTATCAAGTTCTATGACCTTTGCAGAAAAAAACTTTTCAACGTAGATCAATGGGAAACTTTCGGGGAGTAAATTCAATAATTCTTCGATGCTCAAGAATTCTTTTGCATAGCTGTTCACAGTGTGCATCACAGAAAAATACTTAGGGGTACAATCTTCTAACGCGAGATAATATTTTATAAGCAGAATCAAGTTCGCCTTTGACTCACTTGATGATAATTTGCAAACTTCTAAGAGATTTTGATCCAAAAACTTTTGAAGAAGCAACAGGCTTCTGGGAACTGGTGGATGGGCATAGAATGCAAGCCATTCAGCACTTGAAAAGTCTTTCATCTCACGTAAAAGAGAGAATCTATCGATATTTACATCGAAGACCCACTTCAAGAACGAAATCGCATCACTTGTTGAGTCGACAGTTATTTTTTTATCTTTCTTGTGCATAGAAAATAATACCAACAATTCGTAGGTTTTCAAATATACTCGCATAAAATCCTCACATTCGCTGTTTCTATGACATAAATGCAAGTACTCAATCCAAGTAATTTTCGGCCACAGGGTATCGCCTAAATCATTTTCAACCTGGTATGTTGTATAAAGTATGTTCAAATTCTCATATTCAACTTCAAGACAATCTTGACCAAGATATCCCTGATAATCTTCTAAAAGATCACACGCAACGTCAAAGTCAATTGCTTTGGATTTGCTTGAATTCTCAAAAATTGATTGTTCAGTGTATTCGATCTTGAGCAAAATGAATTTTGAATCGAATTTATAAGATTTAGAAAGTTCGTTTAAAATGAGCTTATGCGTAGAAGAAAACTTGCTTCCCCTGGCTGACTTGAGAAGAGGTATTCCTCTATCAGGACAGAGCTGCAAGAGTTTCAAGAGTTTTTTCATGTACAAAGTCTCGTCATCCACATTTTGTCTCAATTGTTCAAAGGCAATTTGAGGCAAATCAAAGGAACGAGAAGTGATCTCGTACACTCCTTGAACCTGAGAAGGATTTGCGTATTTATCTTTTTTTTGGCCAGAGAGCAAATCTAATGATAAGTCTATTAGCATCATTGCCCAATTCTCGAATGTATTTCCCGCGTTTTGTTTCAACATATATATATGTAGTAAAATGAGGAACATTTCATTATCAACAAAATATTTTGTAAGTTCATTATTTGTGGCGTTCTGATGCAGCCAAATATCTGCTTCCGATACTATCGCCTGAAATATGTCCGTGAAACTTTCGCAAACTTCTTCATAGTAAAGCTTTCTGGAATGGGCACATATAAGTTCATCTTCATTCTTCCCTTGGGTATAGAGATCAACAATTAGCCATTTGTAAAATTTTTTATTTTTTGTGACAGTAGCGTCAGTGATCATGTCTCTGAGATCTAGTATGACCCTTTGGACACAATATTCTTCCCAAAAGTCTCCAGTTAGTTCCAGAGAGGACACACAGTACAACATGAGAAGTCTCGGGTCTATTTTACGTCCTTCCGAGCGCTTTTCTTTCCACAACAGTTGGAGAAGAGAAATATTATCCGACAAAAGAAGCAAAATCAAATACATGGCTAAATGGAAATCTTCATCTTGGGAATTTTGAGCAAAATACTCGATGGTAATCGAGGACAAGGTATTGAAAGAATCTTTAGCTAAGCTATCGCTAATCTTCTTTAGGTTTTTAGCAAGAGCGCTTCTTTCTTGTAAACAAAAAAGCAGGGAGCCATCCGTGAACATTGTTCTGCTCTGAGCAAACAGTTTCTTGGGTGACACTGAAACACGGGATGTGGCAGAGGTGAGGGAGAGTATTTGCAGAAGCTCCAGATCGGCAACTTTGACGCTCATACCCGAGTTGACTATATGAATCAGTTCTTGGTCGGAATGGCCGAATAAAGTGTTACAGTCAGCAGAACCGGTAACTTCAAGCGTTTGCAACGAGCTGAATATGATCTTTTGGGGCAAACCAGGCTTCTTTTGGAAGATTCCCACGACATAAGGCCACACAACAGAAAGACTACCTGTTGGATATCCGAGGTCTATCCAAGTGAGAGTGCCTCTAGTAACATCACCTGCTGAATTCACAAACATTGCCATTGAGGTTGTTAGCTCAGTGCATATGGGAAGCATATACTCTTCATTGATTTTCGGGGAGTCTTCTGCAGAAAAAGGAATGATAAAAGGCAGCACTCCTGGGACCGATGCCGGATTATAATCGAAGAGCGGAATTTTGCGTGACTGTTGCATGTCTACCACATCAAAGCGTGTGTCATTAGCGATGAAGCAGATGTTGCTGTAGTGAGCCAGAGTTCCATGAGCCAGGGACACACCAACAACTGCGCCAGTGTAGTTAATGTCTCTGAGGAGCTTGATCCCCGTTGACATCACATGTACCACACGAAGCTTTGTCGCAGTGTAGACAACGACTTTATCGCTTTTATTCTTGTCGTTGGATATTTTTCCTGAGTTCAAAAGCAGCATGTCTGCAACGTCCTTGATTTTCCCGACGCGACAGGGCGAGAGCTCCGGCAACGTGAAGGAATGAACCATACCTCCGGCAAGACAGAGACACATATTAGCATCTGGTACGGGCAAGAGTTTGAGTACCGGATGTGCATCTGACTCCTGAACAGGAATTTCCAGTAATAGCATGTACAGGTCTGTGTCGTCAAAGAGGTAGAAGTGTAGAATCTGGCCGGCGGATGTGCCAACATATAGGTTGGATCCGAATGACGAGACGCACGTAATCTTTTCGGTCTCAGAGAGCGGGATGTCGAGTGCGAGCTTCTGCAAGGACCAGCCCAGCGGAAGCACGTTTGTGTGGCTATATGGTAAAATTTCCTTTTCAGCAGATGCATTGGTTGCATCTGATTGTGGGTTACGAGTCATTTCCGTGGAGCGGTCGGCGGAATTCGAGCTCGTATGAGTCTCTTCAAAAACAGATTCATCACTGTTGATGATGCCAGGATGACGCTGTGGTGGTGGTCCATTGATATGGGCTTTATCGCTTCGTTCTATTATGGACGAAGTTTCTGTTGCCATAGGCTTCTGGATTGACTCCAAGGCTAGGGACTTCTCGTTAGCAGGGTAATCATCAAGTACAGAGACACCGGTTCCATGGGTAGGCGCGTTGACCTGACTAGAAGATGGCGTGGTTTCCTGGACCAATGAAAATTCCAGGGCCACTGGATATTCCAGGGCGGGTGTCTGTGTGTGGTCCAGACCACGCATACCTCCGGCGTTTTCTTGGACCACAGAAACACATGTCCTTGAAGCGCCTTCACTCTCACCAGCTGAATCCAGGGAGGCTGTTTCTAATTCGACAAGTTCGGCAGCAGGCCCACGTGATTTGTGCTCATTCTCATGGGTCTGTTGGGTCTGAAGGTCCCTTTGAAGCTTCTCGGCATTAGGAATCAGTCTGGGCTCTTTAGGCGTGATTGTAGATTCCGGTACAGATCCCAATGTATACAGAAGATCAACTTCGGTCGAGATATCTGGGATATCCAGTAAGGCATGGGTGGAGGAGTCGTGAAGCTGATGTTGTTGAGGAGCCGGAGCTGTTGCCAATGGGGCTGAGCGCTGGGCCAGGGTTCGAGCCGTTCTATTTGTTCTTTTTTTCCGCGATTTAGCCATTTTACCAGCGTGGGGAAAATAGTTAATAGACAAAAGAGGCGATTTAGTGGATGCGCCTCAGCGCGAGCGTTGAAGGGCTCCGTTCGTGTATATATATTTAGATCCATAGATAGATATATATATATACGGATGCGCCACCAGCGCACCGAGCATGCCACCTAGGCAGAAGTTTTTCCGATAAGCAAAACAAAAACAAAAAAACAAATTAAAGAATATGTTGTAGAAGCGTTACAGATATCTGCGACACTGTTGGGTGGCGTAAGAGTCAGTGTTGCCGTGGCACCTTTTTCATTATGTCTTGAATAATATTTTAGTAATATTGACTGAGATCGGTGCTTGGTGTCTTGGGTGCGAAGTCCTAGACAGAAACGGAAAGGGCCCAAGCCAGGCGGGGTTCGATCCACGATATTTTTTTATTTCATGATAAGAATGACGGAGAGAAGAGAGAATGAGAGACGAATACAGAGACAAAGAGACTAGAAAAGATTTCAGAGAAAAAAAATAGTAGTATTGATGAGAGTAAAGAGACTTACTAAGATAAACGAGACCAGGAGATGGATAAGAATTAGAGAGAGAGAGAATTCAACAAATCGAAGAGAGGGACGAGGGGGAGATGGTGGAGGATGATTGAAAGTGAAAAGAACTACTGATTCAAAAAAACACATTGAAGAAAATTCACAGGCGTGCAACCGAGCTTTAATGAGATTTGAAATGATAAATATCATGTCCAATAGGCACCGGAACCAACGCGGCGTCCAGAGAGAACACGAGACACACGCCAAAGCATACACCAATACCGGTTGCGCATGCGTCCGGGCCACGCGACCAGTCAAAACAGAAAGAAACATGTGCTTGGACCCCCGGCGGTTCCGGGCACCGCTGGTTATTGGGCAAGTCGCCCGCAACACCAACGTACTCGATGTGCCGTCTCCTCTTTTCTACCACAAGGCATCCACGCGACGGCTCACGAGAAGTGCACTCAAGGAATCAACTTCGAAGGCACGAGATCGTCGGTCAGCGGCGGCAAGCTTGGGGGGAAAGCCAAGTTGTCCCTGTGAGCAACATACTCAGAGTCTGCGTAGCCCAAGATCTCCTCGATCTGACTGCTGCGCTTGCCCTTAATCATGTCGATCTCCACGGAGCTATAGTTGACGCGGCAGTGGCCGACCTCAACGGCGTCCGCGAGCTTGTTGTGGGCGTGCGGCAACACGCGCACGGACACGCACTCGCTTTCGTGGAAAACTCCCTCGACAGCGATGATACCGGCCGGTAAGAGCCCAGCACGGTCCTTGCGCGTAAGCGCCTCGAAGCAGCCCTGGTCGATGTATAAAATACCGCGTGTGCGGAGCCCGTGGAGAAGCCAGAAGCGGCGGTCGGAACGGATCTGCGTATCGCGCGGGAGGCCGACGAAACGCGTGTGAAGCGGGAGCGTGCCCGCTGAAATCTCACGCTCTACGGCCTCCCGCTCGGCATCAGCATCAGCATTAGCATCAGCATGGGTATTGGCTTCGCGGTTGCTTTCACCGGAATTACCATTGCTGGCGGCCTGGATACTGGCCACGATCTGTAAGATGCACTGCGGCCGTGACAGGAGCGTGATGATGGTGGTGACGCCGGCGTTTGTGGCCAACTCCGCGGCAATCAACTTGGTGGTCATGCCGCCGGTGCCCACTTGGGAACCGGCTCCTGCGGCCGCGTCGGTGGCCACGTGGAGGTCAGCAAGGTCAGCTATGTGGCGCACAAGCACAATAGGTCGCGCTGACGGGTCGACACGCGGATTGGCGGTGTAGAGGCATTCGACGTCGGTCATGAGGAACAAGTAGTCGGCGTGGATCATGCCGGCAGTGATGGCCGAGAGCGTGTCGTTGTCGCCAAACTTGATCTCCGCAATGCTGAGCGTGTCGTTCTCGTTGACGATCGGGATGATGCCCATGGCTAGTAACTCGTGGAGCGTGTTTGTGGCGTTACGGAACTGCGTGTAGTCGATAATATCGTTTCGTGTGATCAAGACCTGTGCCACGGGCTGCGCAAGCTGCCGGAACAAGTCGTCAAAGAGCCCGATAAGCCGGCCCTGCCCGACCGATGCGAGGGCCTGCACTGCTGCGAGTTGCTTCGGCTTTTCTGTCATACCCACGCGCTTCATGCCAAATGCAATTGCTCCAGACGACACAATGACGATCCGGTGCCCGGCCCGGCGAAGCTGCACTGCCGTCTCCACAATTCGTGACATGTTGGCGAGCCGCGGCTCACGCGTCTGCTCGTCCACGAGAGACAGCGTGCCGAGTTTGATCACAATCGTGTAATGTTTCATGGTAATGACACAAGATGAGTCGATGGGAGAGAGAGAGAGAGAGAGAGAGAGAGTGTGTGTGTGTGTGTGTGCAGTGCACGAGATGGACCTGGGGGGGTTTTTTTTTTGTGCTTTAGTGTCGTCCGATCTCTTAAAAGCCAGCGCAGTTGTTTTTGCTGTTCTTTTTTTGTTTTTTCAATGAGGCAACCTGGTGAAGAGAAAAATCGGGTTGGGGTCGGACAGGGTCTATAGATGGTGGTTTTACGAGCCCGCAGCGCAGCAGCGCATCGCGCACGTGACTGTACGCAACCGGGGCTTCCGGCACATCCGGGGACGCAAGCCTGGTGTGGCCTAGAATGACGACCCTATTCTGCTTTATTCTTTTATTTTATTATTATTATTTGGATATTTATTTTTAAATTATTTCTTATTGCTTATTTTCATTTCTTATTTCGATTTATTGCTCGGTGGGTTCTTGCAGGTCGTTGTTGGTTGTTTTGGGTAGTCCAGGAGGATGAGGATGAGGGGGTGGTGGTGGTGGTGGTCCCACGTTTATCTCAGACATTGGCCCATGAACTAGCGTTGCGTGGGCAGAGCAGCATGGACCTATTTCGTAAAAAAAAGGCGCTCGATTCATAGAATGTCAGTGTGGACGGGGTAGTGGGTTTTCACGGACTGGCCGCATCCCGCCATCCCTTACGTAACTCTGATTATATGCTATTTTCGGGTATTTACTTGAGTACGTATATTTCCGGACTGTGTGGTCCCAGGTTTGGGGTCGGCCCGAAATCGGAATCTGTACAAGATCTGAGCGTGGCCCAATGCTAGGCCGGGCCCAATGTTTGGCCAGGTCCAGACCGGGGCGTATTTCCTTTTTATTTTTTATTTTTCTTCTCGTGCCCAAGATCAAACATTAATGAACCCAAGAACTGGGCCCCGGTTGTAACGGGTGCGGTGCATGTAGTGCATGTACGGCAGGGCCAATAAATAAGCAAAGCCCGACTGGGAAAAATGGGAAAACGGCAATGAACACAGCCACACAAGCTGCTCCCATACAAACTGTTTTTTTTTTTCTGTCTTCTTTACTCTATTTCTCTCTCTCTCTCTATTTTTTTTTTTTAGTTTCTCGTGTGTGGATGTTATCGTTTGAAGAAATAGCTATGGTCACCGAAATCAACTCGTACTCGCGGCTGGGACTGGAATCCTGGCCTACGCCCAGCAAGGATGTCTCGCACCATAGATGTACGGAGTCATGGTCTTTTCATTTTTCTATACCTTTTCCTTCTTCTTGATCTTCTTGACCTTCTTGATCTTCTTAATTTTCTTAATTTTCTTGAGTTTCTTGATCTTCTCCCTTGCTTCTTTTATTTTCCTCCTCTTTTCCCCTCTCCTTTTCCAACCCCAGATGTCTCTCGCGTTCGACAAGTTTATACTTTTTGGTGATTCCATCACTGAGTACGCCAACCGGCAAGACGGATTTGCCCTCGCGCCGGCTCTTCAGGACCTCTACTCGCGCAAGCTCGACGTAGTCACCCGCGGCTTCAGCGGCTATAACACTGACCAAGGTATAGTGGTGTTACGTGAAGTCTTAAGGGCCGAGAACGCAGCAAACGCCGTCAAACTCATGTATATTTTTATGGGCACAAACGACGCCGCATTCACTTTCCAGGGCGTGCCCTTGGCCCGGTACACGGCAAACTTAGACAAGATGGTCGCCATGGCCTGTGCCCAAAACATCTGCGTGGTGGTGGTGGGGCCTGCCTTGCACGATCAAAACTTGGTCCGCGAGCACCGCCCACAACCACAGGATCCTGCTTCGGAGCCGTTTTCCTCGAGCGAGAATACGCACCAGTATGCGGCCGCGGCCCGTGATGTCGCCGCCTCACACGGTGTGCCCTTTGTGGATTTATGGACGGTATTCCAAAACTACGGCGGCTGGAGTACTGAAGACCTCCTTGCAAACAAGCCCGACTTGGCTGACTTGCTTGCAGACGGCATACACTACACTCCAAGGGCGTACGAGCTCTTCTACGACGCCTTGGTACAGGCCATCGCCGATCATTATCCGCAGCTAGCCCCGCTGAGTCTCAAGATGAAGCTTCCGTACTATGCGGACGTGGATTACGATAACATCGAGCTATCGCTATTGTCGTACATGCGCCGGTAGAATGATGCATTGGCCATGGGCCACGGCCCGGGAAGCGGCATGTTTCACAAAGGGCGGCATAGGGGTAGGTGCCTAGGGCGTTTTCAGCACATGTGCCAGAGATTTTGCCGGAATGGTCTGCTTGTTAGGCTCGCGGCGCTGAACACCAGCACTTGTTTCCTGGAACTTTCGCCCCCGTATGAGTGCCTATTCCAGCGCTTTTATCTTATACATGGTGCTATTCAAACCGGTGAACCTATCGGATATCACTGCATATCTAGCCGACAGTCCAAACCGGTTTCTGTACGTTAGTTTACTCGTGAGCCTATTTCCCCATGTATGTAATTTGTTATTTTCAGCATCAGTGCTTGTTTCAGGAAAATATTAATTGAATAGAATGTGCCATGTCGTTAGGAATTTAGGCACATCCCATGATGCACGCATACTCATATATATGTATGTGTATATACGTACACTTATATATGTATATTGTTGTATGTAAATAGGATGGTTTGGAATTAGGCACACATGGCATTATTTGCCAGTGAACGTCGCGCACTCACGCCTAATTCAGCCTATCCTCTCATCTAGAAATTAGAGTGGCAATTACTCAGAAAGTATTCTTGCCACAAATACATATACTTTCCCTCTCTTTTTTCGGTACCTCAAAGTATAACCCGGCTTAAAACGACAAAGCCCGTGAAAAAAAAGGGATGACCCTTTCACATACTACGATGGCTGAAGATGATACCAGTGTTACGAACCAAAAGTCATTACATTCTTAACCTCCAAATGTTCCTAAAACATGGCCTTAGCATTAGTTGGTTTAACAATATATACTTGTTCTCATGCTAAAGGCCAGGAAAAGCTTATTTGATGGATATTTCATTGCCGCCTATGGCTACCCATTGTTTTTGCCCAAGATGGCCTTGGGTTACGTTCTAGTAGCCACAACAATGTCAAAAGTTGACCCGAATACAATGACTCTAAACGTCACGCCGACAGTCACTATTTTTCGCGTGCGAATATGGGTTGCAATTTGGTTGCCTCTTTATTGCTGATGATTTCCTGAAAACTTACGCATGATAAAATGGGGTTCTCGGATAAAAACGCCCGTTCTTGCTGATGTTCAGTAGCACCAACCAAGCACTCATAAACTATAGGGTAAGGTGTTGCTGTGCCATTAACCTTGAGAGAATATCAGTCAGCAAATTCTGCAATCCCGCCAGCATTATCCGCCATAGTTTTACATTGTTGCTGTTACTCAATATTGTATTGGTCAATCTATTCGACTCTCCCTCGAGAGGTGAGAAAGTCGATGACTTGAAAAAAAAAAAAGTAATATTATCTATATATTTCCTTGTAACACAACGTGTGCCAATATTATGTGGCTCTATATCTTGCGCTCGAAATCATCAGCAACGATATTGGACTTGTTGCACATTTGCTGGAAAATGCTGTTCTGCTGGTTAAACAACTTCCACGGCGTGTCGAATTCCTTAATCTCACCCTTGTCTAAAACGAGAATCCGGTCGTAGTTCAATATCGTTTTCAACCGGTGCGCAATGCATAGGATAGTGCAATTCTGGAACTCCCGTACAATGGTACTCTGAATCTTGCTATCTGTTTCGTAGTCCACTGAGGAAGTGGCCTCATCTAAAATCAAAATCTTGGACCCTCTCACCAATGCTCGCGCAAATGAAATGAGTTGTCTTTCCCCTAAAGAAAAGTTAGCTCCGTCATCGTCAACCACTCTTTCCAAGTGGAACTTATGCAAATTGTCGCTCAGCTGGTCCTGCGCTTGTATTAAATCCAACTTGTTGCTTTCAATCAATCCTGCTCTCGTCAAGGCAGTCCACAAGTCATCGTCCGAGCTGTCACCAAACGGATCTAAGTTCTTTCGAATCGTTCCTTTAAATAAGACTGGATCTTGAGGAATGATTGATAATTTAGAGCGCAAACTGTGAAGACCCAATGTCGATATATCGAGCCCATCAATTTTGATTTTGCCAGAATGTAATTCTGATAGCCTGAAAAGTGCTACCATGATTGATGACTTTCCGGCGCCCGTTCTGCCGCACACTCCAACTTTTTCTTGTGGCTTTATGTACATGTTCAACTTCTTTAAAATTAGTGGCAATTCCGGCCTGTATGCCAAAGAAACATCCTCAAAGTGTATCTCACCCTGGCTTGGCCAAGATTCTGGGGGTGTGGTTTCGGAAATTAATGCGGGCGCTTCTTGAGGTAATCTAAATGCGTACTCGCTAATTCTTTCGACAGAGTTGAACTCGTTCTCCAATTGCGTGAACATTCTTACCAAGAGTGACAATTGATTGGCAATCTGCAAGACATATGACAAAAGCAAACCCACAGAAGAGGCGCTGATGCTAAACACACGGAAAACACAGAGAAGAGAAACCACAAGTGCAAGTATGGTCGCAACCACATCTAAGTGAATTGCTAGCCAGCGCTGGTTGGAAACTGTAAGGTAATATGACTCGTTCATCTTGTTGATAAGCCTGCTGTTCTTATTGATGAACATACTTTCTTTTTGGTAGGCCTTAATCGTACTCATACCCCCCAAAGTTTCGTTAAAATTATTGTATACCAATGATCTCTGTATGGCTTCTAAGCGCTTAATTTCTCTTCCGGATGCCTGATAAAAGTTGGAGACGGCAATGAAGATTACCGCAAGGCCGGGGATTGCAATGGCAAACCATGGAAGATAGATGACACACAAAATTAAAACACCCACAATAAGTGAAGATAGATTAACCACCATACGGAATTGGTTACCGATCTCATTATCCAAAGTATCTGTATCCTTGGTAAATCTGTTGATGATTCTTCCCATCGGAGTCGTATCTAAGTACGACATGGGTACATGCAAAACCTGCTCAACAGCCTTGATGTTCAACATTGTGGCTGCAGTTAGTGTCATGTACGAAAGACACAAGAATTGGATTGTAATGAACACAAAAGTCAATATCGTGAACATAACATAAACCCCGATGTAGAAGCCATTACTTCTATTAGCAAACTTGAGCCCTGTCCAAAATGACAACCAGGTGTTGGTGAATAATTGGCAAAACACTGAGATAATAGTGAGCAACAAAAGAAAAGGCACAATTGAGTAATGCTTAAAAATACCCGATCCATACTTCACATAGTTGCGAACTACGCTAAAAGAAATGGCGTTCACAGCCCTTGTTTCTTCCACAATCAACCGGCCGTCGTTGTTTTGATTTTCATCATAATTGTGCCGCACAGCTTCTTCATCAACAACTGCAGATTGCCGTGTGACTTGTTTGGCAATGAGTTCTGTCTCTGAATCTTCATCTGCTGTTTCTTTTTCCTCTTCTTTTTCCTCTTCATTTTTCTCATCATCTTCTTCGTTTTGAGTCTTTGCGTTGTACGCCATTAAATCTTTAAATTCAGGCACACGAAGCTTCAAATCATCCATAAGGCCAATATCAATAGTACCATCTCCTTTCAAAAACACAACGCGATCCGCATCGCCAATTAAAGAGAGTTGGTGTGTGGCTAAGATTCTTGTTTTATCAGCCATTAACCCCAAGAGACACGAATTGACAATGTGTTTACCGACTCTTGCATCGACTGCGCTCAAAACATCATCCATCAAAATGATATCTGTGTCGGCGTACACTGCCCTGGCCAAGTTGATGCGAGCTTTTTGGCCACCAGACAAGGTGATACCCCTTTCGCCGATTTCTGTCTGGTCGCCTGCGGGAAGAATTTTCAAGTCGCTCTCAAGGGAGCAAGCATAGATGACATCCCGGTATTTTTTCTCGTCAAGTAGGCTGCCAAACAAGATATTTTCCTTAACTGTTGTGTTTTGTATCCATGGCTCACCACATAGCAAAAGAGAGCCTACAATATCGACGGCGCCTTGCTCCCTACTCATGAAGCCAGCAATGGCATTCAAGAATGAGGATTTTCCTGTCCCGATAAGACCAGTGATGGCAATAAATTCTCCTTTTCTAATCTCAAGGTCTATGTTGCGCAAGGAGTCAAAAATGGTTGCTTTAAGCTCTTCTGAGGATGAGCCTGATGTGACATCCAATTTTCCCAGCTCTGCAGGTTGTAAACGGTTTATAGATGATGTTGTCTTTTCATTGGGTAACGTTTCCAGGTCTGAAGATGCATCTGATACGTCTTTTTCGTAAGAGTCCCACTTGAAGGTGGCGTCGGATATTTTTATCGACAAGTCATGTTTCGCCATATATTCAACCATATGCGACCGAGCGGCTGTTTTAAGAGCCTGTACATCGACTTCGCCGGATGCCAAGAACTCAACTACGCGCTGAATTCCCACTGCTGCGTCAGCGGCAGTGCTCAATGCCAATGGAAGCATGAATACTTGCTGAGTCAAGGAATTGAAAAGAGAGACCGAAGAGAAGATTTCTGCAGGGGACCTCGTGGATCCTTGTGTAGCGTACGCGACCAAGAACGAGGCCATTGAAGCAAAAAGCGTCAACCACGTGGCGACCGAGACGATTGTATTACGTATCATCTGCATGTTGAAGATGATGCGCATTTCGTTGGTTCTGTTTTCGGAGATGCGGTCGAAATACGGATTTTCCCAGGAATAAAATTTGATCATCTTTAGGTTTGACAACATCTCTTTAATGTAGTTAACGCGGGCATCTGTGAACTTGTTTGCCTTTGTACGGTAGACGAAAAATTTCTTGGTGATAACACCCATAAAGATAATAAACATAAAGGTGATTCCAATACCAACCATAGCAGGGGCACCGATGTTGCGGCATAAAATGCCAATTGTGATTCCCACGGCCACTGGGAACGAGACTAAAAATGGCTGGAAACCAAGGGCAAAGTCAATGCGAGCCAAGTCCGTACTCATGATGGAAGTGATTTTTGAGCTCGGGAAATCGTGCTTCAGCTGGCCATTTAGCTTAAATGCCTTATCCAAGATGGATTTGACTAAAACAGCATTCACTTGTGCGCCGGTTAACATAGAGTACTGGAACGTGTGGTTCATGAGCAAGCCAATAACAAGCACTAAGAAGGAACATCCAAGGGCGTAGCCGACCCCGGCGCCAATACTGACATCTTCGCCGAGCGTGCGGAGTTCGACAAACTCGATCAACTTCTTAGTGAGCAAGGGTGCAGTAGCAGAACCTGCACTGGCCAACACCAAAAGAAGACAAGCGAGCGAGTACTGCCACTTGAATGTGAGAAAAAGTGATGCGGTGAGAAGATATCTCGACGCGTGAAAGTCACACAAATCTTCGGCAAATGACACCGATGACGACTCCATGGTCTCATGGCGCAGCGTAAGCTTAGCACGAACATGCGCATGTTGCGCCTTCTCCAATCGGCACCGGAAGATGTCCTGGAATTTGGCCGTGAGCTTTTCCACCTTTATATTTTCGTTGAGCACAAACATATCCGATGGTACCAACGTACGCTTGTATCCGACACGCATCACTGGATGCAACCACCAGAAAAAGAGGAACGAGAATGGGTTCATCTTTTTTGGGTACTCCTTACGCTCACTTTCATCTGGGATGGGCGGGACGTTTTTCGAGAGTAGCGGCGTGAAGAGCCGTTTTTGCAAAGTGGGGTCAGACATGGTGTATTTCAAGCATAGATAATCTAAACAATCTGACGCAGCCAATTTTTGGTGCCATGGCGAAGGCATGGGCAACCCTCTGCCTTTATATGGCTGGGGTTGCAATGGAGCAGCCATCGCCCGACAGGATTCCGGCATGTAGCTATAAACCTACGCACGAAAACACGCGCCGCGCATACGAGCTTAAGGCCACACCCAGATTATAAGGCATTGGTGCTTGGCTAACTTTTCTTATCATAGGTTTTATATTTCTCTTTTCTCCTTTTTTTTCATCCTAGTTCGTAATAAAGTTCTCTCCAATCTTCAAACATATTTCTCTCTTGAACAGTTTTAAAGCTCTGGCTATCTACTTGTTTCTTTTTTTTTTCTTCTCTGTTTTTAATGATCGAGGACCGAAGTCAGAATTTACTTTCAGCGTTGCGCCTCAACCTTATGTTTCAATGGCCGAGCCGCGCCATCAATATCGGGGCGCACCAAATCGTATCTGAGCAATGTATATAACTAGATACTTCACAGCGTTGTTCTTACGAGGCAAAATATAAACTAGTATCTCCTATCAGAATCCAAACAGTACTCTTATTAAAAACAAAGCGTCTTAATGCTTGTAATTTTTTTACAGGTTCCCGTCCTTTAAAAAAAGATGCCCCTGAGTTCTGGTGGGGCAGGACCATATTTCATGGCAGGTACTGTATTCAGACGCGAACACTATCACACCATTAATTGGAACTGTGAAACCCTACATACAGGTCCCCTCTCGGCCCAATAATCTCGCCTTATTCAGTACAGTACCCTGGTCATTCCATGGAATTATATCCATGTCGGGGTCCACGAGCATGCACACACCTTCTGTATACACTCTGCCCGGTATGTATAACACGATCCTCTGCTTCCCACCTGATCTGGAATCTCCGAAACAGGCATATAGTAATGGGCCAGTCACGTGTTATCTCTTAAATAAAACAATGCCTTAAAACTCGTTTGGTGCGTAAACCATTCGTGGACATCGCGAACTAATATTGCATGCGCTTTCTCATTTTAAACCATAACAACTCGACGACCTTATCTTTCAATATTGGAGAATTTTGAATTATTTTCGTCTTTTTTTTTTTTTTTTGGTTAAATTCAACCTGTAGCTCATTCTCTGTGCCCTTCCGCTTATTTAAATATCAATAATTTAAATGTTTGTATTTAAATTAAGATATCACTTCTTATCTCCCTCTACATTTAATGATATTTTGGAAGGTCAATGGATAAATCATAATGCTTATGCACCTAGAAACGTTGTTGCTCGAGTTGTAGAATTTATCGCAAAAAAACTTTACTTTAAAAAAACATTTCTTATATTTCAAAGTGATAAGAGCTTAAGAAAAATCCGGTGGAATTTTTCTCATCGTAACGGGAGGGTGATGAACATCGGATATAAAGTATTTTTCTCTTTTGGCTGTACAAGATTGCTGAAACGAAAAACCATTACATTATGCCTACGGAGCTCAATGTGTTCTGGTTCTCTTTTCACTCCAACAGAAAGCTTTCACCATGTCACATTGTTGACGTTTAATTATTGAGTTATTTTATTCACGCGGGAAATCTAGAAATCTACTTAAGCTGGCCTATCATTTGGTGACAGAGACATGCTTGCGTGATAATTGTGGCGTAACCAATTTTTTGGCTATTAGCAAATGAAAAACTCGTGTGATATGATTATCCTTGCTAAACTTTCACTGCTCGAGCATGTATTCCTCTTATGGCATAAGAACTCCCAAACTCGCATAATCATATAGTTCGTATAAATCAAGAAAAAACAATTTGAAAAATTGTGCTGGAATGAAACTTTTCTGTATCTTTTCCTGAATACAAAAGATTTTCCATTGTACACAAGACGTTGCCTATGCCACACGACAGGACAATGTTGAAAGGCGTTCAAATTCGACAATATTGAGTAACCACAATTTTTATATTTTAATTTATTTTTGGGAAAAAGCCCAAGCATCAAACAAACAGCTAGGTAAGCCATGCACTAGCTAGAACCTCGGCATTTTGAAAGAGTGTCTAAGCAACCATGCAAATTCAAATTGATAAAATCATCGATCTTCAGACAGTGTAAACTAGTTACTAATGCGCTCAAGTATCTCTCAAAGTAAGCGCTCTTCCATTTTACAGTTTAAAAAATGCTTATGGGTAATATTTATTTGATAGAATTTTGTCCAAATGGTCTTTAAGAGCGCATTTGATGCCACCAAAAGACTGTGCTTACACACGTCTTTTTTCTGACTCTTCTTTGGTATCAAGAACAAAACAGATGCGTCCCGACCTAGTTTTCCTGACCAAATATTCTTGCGGTAATTGGATGTTTGTTTATCTGAATAATAATATTTTTGACACGGCAATTTATTGAGAAATCAGAACTGAGTTTGACCTGCAAGTGAGAAATAATATTACGTGAGTTCTGAGAAAAGAAAAATGAAACAATCATGATTTCCAAGCATATTTCTAGTCTCGCGTTCTACCAATAAATCTCATACCACGGTCTAGTCCACTCTCTAAGCTCTATCTCGAGTTAAAAAAGAAATATTTCTCACAGTCATACTCAATTGAGGCTCACCTCATGTTCGGAAAAGTCCACAAGCGAAAGAACACTACCAAGAGAGAACATACGTGCCTGATTCAAAAGAAAGGTGAGTTCTGTATCCAAGCTTTTTGGACGTTTTTGTTAAGCTTTTTTCAGGCCAACGCTTGACTTTATGCTTTTTGCAAGGCTCAAGCCAATTTATTCATAGAAAAGAGACGCGATTTGTTTATCTGATAGCCAAACGATTCTAGTCAAAAACAAACACAAACGTCGCCTTCTTCATACCCTCCAGAAGAACATAAATAAAAATGTCTTTTGCTATTTTGATCCGGTACACATTCTCAGTCATGGTTCAGTCAGGCTGGTGGTGTTCCGCTGAAAAATGTATTTGGTCAAGCAAGCACTTTCACAATTCTCCTAACACGTTGTGTCAAGCGTGCTTCCCCTCCGATCCAGTCTTCTATTCTTGGCACAAAAAGGTTCCAATTATCCGGCGGCATAATTTAAATAAGGAGGATAACGTTAACATTTCTGCAGCATAATAGGACAAAGAGAAAGAAGAAGAAACACTGGTTCGGAGAAGCACCCAACAGACCACACCTTCACACATATGCCGAGAAAACAAATTATATAATAGAGAGTAGAAACAAAAAATAGCGCTTTTGATACCAATATGCTATAGTTTTTAGCCCATTGTCTAGGATCCGATAATTTAACAACGCATATATTAATGACCCCACGAACATAATCAAGCATGTGTGCAGATCTTTACCGAGGGCCAGTTCCTTTGTATGTAGTCATTTACCTGTCATCTTCCAGATTTACATGCGGCTCTTTTCTGGGCATATCAGACGTGTGTGTTGGAGCACCTTGCAAGCCATCACCGAAAGAAATCAACCCATACAATAAGGAAAACTAACAATGGGTATCCAGTGCAAACGAATGCGTACTGCATGTAGTGCTCGTCTAAAAGATATCGCGCAAGCATGCCCCAATGCTGGTGTTGCGCGGGGACATTAAACGCCGCGCTATATGCCTGAAGTTGTGGGGTTCGCGCACTCACATGTCCATAAGCGGGCATCCCTATCTAAAGTCCAGCCTAACGCCGACAGGCGACAACAATAATTCTCTTTACCGGTTGGACCTGCAGCCGATGCAAACACCGAACCCCAACCTTTTTACTGATTTCCCCTCTCCACCCTTTTTCTTGCGGCAGTCGTCTCCCTGTATATATGGAAGAAAGAATCTCTGGGTCAATGTGATTTTTAATTTTTCTATTCGTTGTTCTGTTCTATTTGTCATTCACTTTATCTTCAAAAAGTCAACACTGCACATTCATAACATTTCGATTTCCTTCTTCGTCACTTCTGGGATTCACACTTTCCATTCCTAAAATCCATTCTCCGACGCACACCACCATACAATTGTAACAAGCTTTGCTAAGAACCAAAACCAGTGCATCAGGTGACCATGACCGACTCTTTTCTTGACGAAATGAAGCCCACAACATCTCATGACAGCATAGGTCATGTCAGCTACGAGGGCAGTGGTAAAGAAATTGTTGTTTTGGGCGGTGAGCGCTATTACAAACACGAGCTCATGATGGCATTTGGAGGCACATTGCAATCCGAGAGGTATGCCAAGCGCACAGAGCAGGAGTATGGAAATGCAGGTGCGTTAGGGCTTGCGGCATTTGCAACGAGTGCGTTCGTGTTGGGACTTTGCTTGGCTGGCGCAAAGGGTATAACAGTGCCGAACATCACGGTGGGTTTATGTTTCTTCTACGGCGGCGTGGTGCAGGCCGCTGCGGGTATGTGGGAGTTGTTCTTGGGTAATACATTTGCCGGTACCGTCTTGTGCAGTTTCGGCATGGGTTTTTGGATGTCTTTTGGTGCCATCAACGTCGAGGCGTTTGGAATCGTGGCGGCTTACGGCACGGATACCGAGATGTTGAGCAATGCCATCGGCTTATACCTCTTGGGATGGGGCATCTTTACCTTTCTTATGTTAATGTGCACGGTCAAGACCACATTGGCCTTCATGGGTCTTTTCTTCAACCTCGACATTGGCTTCTTCATACTTTCTGCATACTACTTCACGAACAACCACCTGCTTTTGACCACCGGCGGTATTTTTGTGATCTTGGCAGCCATGTGTGGCTGGTACTGTGCATTTGCGGGCGTCGCTACACCTGAAAACTCGTACATTGTGCCGCTTTCGATCATGCTCCCCGTGTTTGAAAAGCGGACGAGGTAAAGACAAGACAACGCCCTGGTGGCGGAGACACACGTCTTACAGAATTTTAGAGTCATATCGCACGCGGTAATGCAAGAAATATCCGTCTTCTTTCCGGCTCACAGTCAGGTTACGTTCAAAATACATGTATTCCATGAACAACGTTAGGTCACCTACTTATGCTCATGATCCACTTTGCTGTTTGGGCCTACTGCGTTTTAGGTTCATTTAGTAGTGTACTGGCCACTTCGTGCAAGCGGAGATAAAAATACGCCCCTTTTCTCAGGTCCAGGAAAACAAGCAGAAAATTGGCTTGACGGTTCCATAGTCTGCAGTACGTTGTATTGAGGCATAATGAGATCCCAAAGCCTTCATTAGGTATGGGTGCATATATATATATATATATATATATATGTATGTATGTATGTGAGTGTGTGTATATTCGTCAAAGCCATTGTGCTGCGTGGCTGGAATCTGGGGACTCACCTACCAATTCCAGAGTCTGTTTGTTAAAGCAAAATGAACATGACAGCTGTCAATCAAACAATATATTTATCCACACGGAACTATAACCTTCGCCTTTAGGCTTGACCCACGCACGCGCTTAAAGCACCACGGCAGAGGCCAACTTCTTCTTGTAGTCCAAAATAGAACCGTCCCATTTGGTGGCGGTCTTGTTCTCAATGACGTAGATGTCCTTGGCAACCTTGTCTAACAATCTGAAATCGTGCGAAACCACCACAACACCACCGTTGAAGGCATTGATGGCGTCGGCTAAGGAGTCAATGGTGGACAAGTCCAAACCGTTAGTGGGCTCATCCAACAAGATCAAGTTGGGTGACTCGATAGCTAACAATGCAAACACGACTCTGGATCTCTGGCCCTCGGACAAAGTGGCCATTTGCGACGTCTGGCCCTCACCAGTTAATCCATAACGGCCCAACTGACCTCTCCAGTACTGGAAGTCCTGGGAAATTGACGAGAATCTGTCTCTGATGAACTCCAAAGGAGTCTTGGTCAAGTCCAATTGGTCCTGCGAGTGCTGCGAGTAAACACCCAACTTGATGTGTGTGTGTTGGATCACTCTACCCTTCTGTGGCACTAATTTACCCTGGAACAACTTCAACAAGGTGGACTTACCCACACCGTTGGGGCCCACAAGGGCAACACGCGAGTCCATGTCGATACCGATGTCCAAGTGTTCGTACAAGTTGTCCTCTTCCTTACCGCTGTAGGAGAAGGACATGTCGTCAAACGCCAACACTGGAGGAGGCAACTTCTCGACCTCTGGGAAGCGGAATGAGAACACCTTGTCGGGAACGACGGGCTGGATCAAGCCGTCCGCTTCCATCTTGTCCAAAATCTTCTGTCTAGACTTGGCCTGTCTGACCAAGTTGGCATAAGTACCTGCGGAGGCAATAAACTTCTTGATGTGGGCAATCTCATCCTGTTGCTTCTGGTACGACTTCATCTGGTTGACTTCCAACTCCGCACGAGTCTTAACGTAGGAGTCGTAGTTACCACCATATTGCATGATAGTCTTCATTCTCATGTCAAGCATGTTGGTACACACACCGTTCAAGAAATCCTGAGAGTGGGAGACCAAGATCAAGGTACGGTCCCATCTCTTCAAGTACTCCTCCAACCACACACACGCGGCCAAGTCCAAGTGGGCAGTAGGATCATCTAAAAGCAAGAGCGTGGGTTTGACGAAAAGCGCCTTTGCAAGAGCCACACGCATCTTCCAACCACCGGACATATCCTTGGTCTTCTTGTTGATGGTGACACCATTGAATCCCAAACCGTGCAAGATGACGGCGGCGCGGGACTCAAAGGTAGAGGGGTCCATGGCATCAATACGCTCGTACATGGGCTCCAACGAAGGGTTCTCGGGTCCATCATCGATGATGATCTTTTCGACCTGGTCCTCCAAGGCCTTCAACGCGGCCTCGGCTTCTCTGACAACGTACTCCAACGCAGAGAACTCCGAAGGCTCTGCTGGCTCATTCAACAAGTATACATCGATGTGTTCGGGAATGGGGAACTCGCGTGCGGCCAACGACTTCAAGAAGGTGGACTTACCGCAGCCGTTCTCACCTAACAAGCCGTATCTTCTCCCGAAGTTCAACTCAACGGTCGAGTCCAGGATGAGGTTCTTACCGTGGAAGAGCAACGACAACGACGAAATCTTGATATCCTTGGATGTCTCCAACGAGTCCAAAACACCAGTCGTCACACGGTCCGAAAGTCCGTGCTCGTCTTGCTGCAACTTTAACTTGGCGATTTGCGCGTCAGCATCGTCGACGTCTTTTTCCTCAGAGTCCTTGATGGCCTGCTTCTTGGTCTTTTTCGTGGTTTTGCCTGCGGCCATTTTGGCGGCCTCTTTCTCGGCACGCTTCTGTTCTCTCTTGGCTTTGGATGCGGAAACCGACATGGTGATTCTTATGCTTTTCTTAAGTTGCTTTTGTTCTCGCTAAGAGCCGAAAGGGAAGACGAAAAGGTAAGAGAAATCCGAACTAACTGTTACTTTTGCTCGATAGAAAAAGCACCCGCGAAGCGTTGCGTTTAAGGCGGACTGGATTCAGTGCAGAGCATCGGCGAGCACATTGCGAAAGAAAAAAAAAACCGCATTATGTGCAGGTCCATGACGTTGCCTAAATTTGTATCTGGCTTCCCACCACGCTGGCGTTGTGGTCACAAGGAAAAGTTACGTCATATACGGGTTTGCCAAACCAGATTTCTCGGGTCATCTCGGGAATTTCTTGTTCCAACCTGTATCATGTGGTGATTACGCGAGTAGGCAAAAAATCAGTGAGACCGAAAAGGTAGCAGAGGGCAAGCATCGATATGGATATTTCAGTAGGGTATGGCTGAAGGGCACTCGGACCTAGTGGCTCCATCGGTTAATCTTACATGCAGTGCGCAGCCCAAGGTGGAATGGCAGTGGGGAATCCCAATATATTCACAATGCGTAGAGACCATTGAAACACAGCAGCTGTTGCAATCAGCAATTTCGTGCTATCTCTATTGAAACGACTGCTGTGTACTAATCTTGGGTACGATCCAGGTGTTCATTTGGAAGCAAATGGAAGCAATAGGTGTTTGTTTATGTGCAGTATATAGTGCGCGGGCGATGTACGAGATGGACGGAGGTTGTCTATCACGGAGATTCTTGTCTACTTGGCCGCGAATATAATAAGACGCAGCTAAGCAAGCAACTCCGAGAATTGTCAATATTCAGGAGTGGGGAGAAGGGAGGAGGGATTTGCGTTCTTGCAATGTGTTTTGGTTCTACATTCGGCTGCAATTATAAAAAGTTTTACCTCTTTTGGTCGGCCATGTGAGTAGACGAATCTGATTTTTTCGGGTACAAGCAAAGGACTTTCTAATTTTTTTTTGCTTTTCAAAAGTCTACAAGAAAGCCACAGATAACAGCCTTTTTTTTTTCTTACATGAGAGCACATTCATTTCCTTATTTTCATGAAATGCAGAGTGCATCAAGTGCAAGTAATGTAACAACGTGGTCGGTAGTTTCCAACACCAGAGACGCTTTGTTGAAGAGTATGCCATCTGAACCGACGACACAGTAATGTTTTTGATGGGACAAATGACGCTAGCTTTAGAGACTAAACTTTTGTATTAGGCAAATCTTCTCCGAAACCAAGGGCCCTAATCTTGAAGGACAATAGTGGGAAAAAGTTGGACGTAGTGATAGAAGGAAAAAAAAATGTTTTATCGGGCTGCAGTACCAGACAATCATCTCGAATAGCAGTAAAAACTAATCTTTTGAAAGAGTAGGAAAGCCCTGCAATGAATGATAGTTGTACAGCGTAGTGGATTATGATAACCATAACTCAGAATATGAGACAGTAGTAAAAGGTGATTCTAAAAATAGAAAAATAAGAGATAAAAAACAAATATTGTCGAAACCAAGAAATGAAAAGCAATGGTGTAGTATTTTGGCATGCAGTGGTAATGATCAACTGTTGTAGTATAGCAGAATAATACAGGTGTCTAAGGGAGTGCTTTAAATGATATGATACAGTGACATGAGATGGTAATAGGAGATATAATTGGGGATATTCTTAGAGGTAGCAATAGGAGTAGTAGTAGTATTGGATAGTAGAACAGCACAATTTAAAAAGACAGTACAGTAAGACAATGTAGTACAGTGAGTCAGCACCATGAAATAGTAGAATAAGACTACACTATAAAACGGTATTAAGAGACAGTACTATAGGACAGTTAAATAGGAGAGCAACCGCACCATACAACCGCACCATACAACCGCATCAAAACAACCATCAAGCCGCACTAACACCCATCTCCCTGTCCCGCACAGCCCAAACACCTACATGGGTCAACTCGCCACCAGTGTAAGAAGTCCCAGCCAGAAAAGCCACGCACACCACGAGCCGGCACCCTCTCCCCAGATACAGGTGCAAACTCATCGGCATCGCTCCTGCACATTCAGCGCGCCTGCAACTGGCAAACATTTTTCGCATCGGTCCCAGAGTCAAACCATGGCCATCAGAAACCATATCTGCCTGTCTCCCCCTACCCCCAAAACAACTCTCCCACCCTAAAAAAAAGACACAATGGCCGAGCCCTATAGCATAGTCGACCGTCTGGGCCAGTACCTTGCGAGCGTGGTGCCGCGGCCGGGCCGCCCCGAGGTGCAGTTCTACCCGTTCTCCAAAACGCCCGGACAGCTTATAGACGAGGCGAGAATTACGCGCCATGAGTTGCCCAGTGGCCAAGAGATAGTGGCGGCCACATGGCTTAACGAGAACACGAGCGCTGCGGTGACACCTTCAAAGAAAAATGGCAAGAAACGGCTGTCGCTGGCCGTTGCGGGCGGCAGTCCCGGCCAATCTAGTCCTGGCCCGTCTAATCCCCAAACGACGATCCCCCAAACAGCAGTATTGGCCGTGGCGCTTGCGCTGGGAGAGATCTGGACGTATCTGCCCCAGAGCGACGCGCGAGTGGCGGCGGTTGCGGCGCCCGAGGTGGCAGTGTCGATGACAGCGTCGCGGCTCCACAACCGCGTGTGGGTATATGGTGCAGGCGGGCTGGTGCTTGAAGTAGACATTGTTGGCGGTGAGACAACGAAAACGATCCGGTTTGCGCGGCTCGTGGCAGAGCCATGCACAATCATCCGTCAGTGCCACTACCAGATGCGACGCAAGCGCAACACACCCGAGCCGCACCTCCTCTTTGTTGCACTGGCCACGTTGTTGTACCTCGTGGACGGTTCACGGTCGCGGGGATATGTTACTGCCGAGTTCATGCGCAATGCTGGCAGTCCCAATCAGAGTCAGGGCCACGGCTCAGGCTCCGGCCAAACTCACGGCCCAGGCAGCGGCGCCATCACGCACGTGCACCTGCCTGCGTCCGATGGACTGGCGGTGGTCGTGGTGCGCGACGGCTCAAGCGTGCTTTCGCTCCACGATGTTGCCGACCCCTCGGGGGCACCTGTGCTCTTGGAATGCGGCAGCGTGGACATCCGCTCGGTGCGCTCGGTGCGCGACGACTTCCTTGTCGTGTGTACGGGCAAGGGCGCAGAGCTCTTTGCGCTTCGAGGTGACCCACTGCCACTGCCTGTTGCATGTGTCCGCGCCGCCGCCCCGGGCGTGGTGTTTGAGAACCTCGTGCACTGTGCCGCACATGGCCTCATCGGCGTCTATTACGACGGTACCCAGGTCCGGTTTGTGCTTGTGCTGCTGGACCTCGCGATCGATGGCACAATCGACGTATCCGTGGACGTGCCACGCGCGGTCGCGGCTGGCCCTGTCGTTCTGGCCAGCTCTACCGTGGAGACTGACGCCGCCGCTGCCGCCGACATTGTGTACACCGCACCCGGCGCCGAGCCCGAGGCCGTCGCGAACGTTCCCACAGACACACTCTATGCGACGCTTGCGGCACAGCTCGGCGCCGAGCATGTCTCTGCCGCGGCAGTGTGTGCGCTTTGTGCCGCCAACGACCGTGAGGACCGCATACGTGCTGTTGTACGGCGCTTGGGTGAGGCGCCCGCCGGCGCCGTATACATTGAGCGCTTGTTCGAGAGCCTTGCGGCGCGCGTGGCGCTCGATCCGGCCCGCATGTCTCCCGTGGCAGTGTGGCTCCGGTGGGTGCTCTTGGCTCACGGCGGCCACGTCGCGCGGCAGCGGCCGCTTGCTGATAGCTTGCGTAGCTTGCAGCGCGGCCTCGACGATGGCGTGCAGATGATACCTCGCTTATTGGCTCTCCAGGGCCGCCTTCTGTTGTTGAAGGCGCAAGCAGAGCTCCGCACTGCCGGCGCCGGGGGGCTCGCCACAGCAGCTGGGGGTGCCGCCGAAGCCTCGCCTGATGCTGCTGATGCCTTGCCAGATGTGTTTGACGAATCCCTGAACACCACAGCCAACATCGAGGAGTCTGTAGTCTATGTGAACGGCGAGAACGACGACTTTGAGGACGCTGTACCGGGTGTTGTGTCAGGTGCTGTGCCGGGTGCTGCTCCGGCCCAAGAGTGAGCCCTAATTCATGGGCCTCTTCTGCTACGGGCAAAATGGGGCACAGTAGCGCGGATTTCTAGATGAACAAAGGATCTTTGCCGGTGGTTGCAATTGGTTCCGGCTGCGAATTAGGCGGCACGGGTTTTTTGGCCCGGCGGCTGTGGCTTCATCGTGGTCTTTTTCATATATCGGTCCTGCGTTTCGGATACGGAGTTCTGAACGTTTTTACCCCGTGAAGATCGGGATCGTGGGTTTGCTTGTGTCCGCCACTCCTTTCTTCCTCTTCTCCTTGCTTCTGGCCGGGGCGGTCCGGAAAGGCATCGTCCCTTGCGTCCGCACCGCCCATAGTTCTCATATCAACCGTCTATTCCCGACACCAATATCCACAGGTCGATATCGATCTAATCTCTATGATAAAGGTAGACGTGGGTCGGGGTGTGCGGATGGTTGTGCGTCACATATTTCCCCCCTCCTCCCTCTACCTCCACCTCATTTCACTCACAGCGTTGCCGAAACTGTCACTCGAAACTATGTCGATGCCATCTCGGAGTCTTCCTACACAATTGCACGCCCATTGGGGTTCCTGGCTCTTTAAAGAACCACCATTACTATAGTGTGGCGGAAACGCTGCGCATGGTCTTCGAGTTCACGACATCATACCCGCATTGCGTTATTTCATATACATAGAGCACCATCAATTAGCATACTGTGCTCGTGTTGTTTGTACTGGATCAGTCGCAAACCCGCTTTGCGTCGACTGGTTCTGCGTAAAGGTCATAGGAAAAGCCCCATAGGCTTTGTTCAAAGTAATGGATGCCGTCGCCCGGGGTTCTTGTTTTACTTGATACATTCTCTACGACATAATTGGGTACCAGCAAGAACGACTACGCTCGCCACAAAGCACCCCGTTCGTGCTGGCGTCGAAGCATATATATCATACATGTCCTGAAGGTAATAAGAGCATGTTCGCTTGGGCAATTGTAGCTTTGTTGGTTGTGTGATTTGCCTTTCCTGCTGCGTCTTACTAGACCACTTATGGTGCTGGAATATGCTAAGCTTATAAACTCACACCTGGCGAGAAATGGGGTCATATCACCACCAGCAGGCGGTTATCTAAGCACATCGTCATGGTGTTATTAATCTCGCTGAAACCATCCGTCTGCAAAGCTCTCTCGTGTTTTGTCCAAACTTAGTTGCGGCTTGGGCACAAAGAGTCACCAGAGTGAGACCGGTTGAAGTCATTATTCTTCTTTCTATTTATTGACTCGTACATGTATATACTATTCTTGGTATTAAATACAGGAGGAATGGGTCCACAAATTTGTTTTTATGCGACCTAGGGCCCTGTTTGTAACTTGTGCATCGAAATTACTCGTTTACCGTGAACTTAACGGTCCCAGGCCATCCTACATCATTTTGTTTGGAACTATTTAAATATTTATGTATCATTCCATCATCCCATATGGGCCCACGAGTGAGTCTGTATTCTGTCTTGCCTCGACCTATTGGCATATTGGAAGGAAACAGTGTAAAGGAACGCATGGCAGGGTACAGGTACTCTACTTCGTCTGTATGCCTTGTCTAACCATAAACCCAAACACTTTCTTTCAGAGAAAAACGTTGTATTCTTGGTCTGACGCAATATACATTTTGTTTGCTTGCAACCATCACCACTCACGACTTAACCTTTCGTTCTGTTGGCTTACAGAGCACACATAATCCATTATGCTTCCTTCTTAACGGGAAAGTAAGATGCTGCTGAAGCCGAATGTTGAATATAGCATTCAACGTCTTTGGAATCAGAAAATCCTAAGATTTTGAGAAAACGCCCAGGGCGTTTTCTCAATGCTTCGTGGTGGCCTATGGGGACTATGTAGGCACGCGACTTGGATACTGCGTTTGTAAGAGTCGAATGTACATCTGCAACAGGGAGTTCCATGTATATATTTGCATAAATGTCAAATGGCTCCTCAAATGCCTCGTCAAATGGTTGTGTTAATGAATTTAAAGACGTTCTAGCCTTTGGGCCCTGGTCTTTTGTGCCTGGCGGTCACACCAAGAATTACTGAAGGGGGGAGGCGGTCTTGTGTTCGTGCTGATTAGCCTCCTAAGTTCAGATGCCCTGATAAATAGGCGTGGTTCACGCATCATCACAAATATGGCTGATCCAGAGTCAGCAACGGGGTGTTGTGTTGGGCAACATGGCCGATTTAAACACAGAGCATTCGATCTAAAAGCTCGGACATGTCTCACTAAAGTGTATTGAACCTTTCCAAAGACAAAAAAAGAGAGAATAGAAAGGAAAAGAGAGATGATGAAAGCCAACCATGATGTTTTTTTCTCGCCAAAACAATGCTTAATAGTGAGTGACCTCCCATTTTGTTCCAATCTTTAAGTGGCTGGTTGAGCACCCGTTCGAGCAGCAGTTTACATCAGACCATGATGACACTCTAAGTAAGAGAAAAAATGGAACCAAATAGTGAGGTGCTACAACCGATCTTACCCTGAAAGATCACCGGGGCAAATCATTAAAGTCGAAAAATGCTGTTCGGGTGATCATATTAACGAACTTACAATAACAAGGCCCGGGAAACGCTAAAAAAGAACAAACATCGAGAGCTACATACCGTGCAACTTGGCAGAGGCATTGCCGGTGCCAATTATGAACAAGGTATACCTCAAGCCTCGATAGAAAATTCCGAGTCTGGGTCAAACAAGAGTATAGTAGAACGAACCTCCCTCCTCCGCGTGACTACATAAACATGCCAAAATTTTCCCTCACCAGAACACGATTCCAACCCCAAAATCCACCTACACCCCCTGAGAAAAACATCTCTTGTATCCAATCTCAAATGGCGTGAATCTAATTGGACTATTTCCGTAGATCCCTCGGTGATGACCGAGACTTTCGCGCATCGCCATCACTACTTTGCCATAGGCAGGCATGTAATTTACATCGGCTGCGTCAAAAGAAATATACCCCGACCTTAACACGGCCAACTCCAAAAATACACGCTATTGCGTTTCTACATAGCTCAGAATCAAAATCCACAATGCCCGAGAAACTTTACATATCATACAACATTGTGCACAAACTATGCCAGAAGGCGGCGCAGGAGATCCATGATTCTGGCATGAAGATCGATCTCATTATTGCCATTGGAGGTGGTGGGTTCATTCCAGCACGGATTCTCCGCTCATTTCTCAAGGACGGCACGAAGAATATTCCGATCCAAGCGGTCGGGCTCTCGTTATACGAGCAAATGGGTGGCACGAAGGAAGAGACCATCGGCAAGGAGGTTGTGCGCACGCAGTGGATTGATTTCGGAAACTTGAGCCAACATTTGGACTCACTCATTGGCAAAAACGTGCTAATTGTCGATGAGGTCGACGACACGAGAACTACCCTTCACTACGCTGTGAGCGAATTGCAACGTGACGTTGCTCGAGTCGAGAAGCAGCTTTCTAAACACGGCGACTTCACCAAATTGTCGGTCTTTGTGCTCCATAACAAAAAGAAAACAAAGCGTGCAGAGCTTCCGTGCAGCATGCTTGAATCTGGCCGTTACTTTGTGGGTCAACACGTGGACGACGTATGGATCGCATATCCATGGGACGCACAGGACATCGACGAGCACACTGAGGCTGCAAAGAGACAGGGAAATTACTGATATGGGGTTTTATCTTGCTGTCTCAGCCGCGGATCAAATGCTACTATTGCTAGCGATGTGTATGGGGGGACATGTTCCCGGATCCACGGCGTGAGTAACGCTGGTGGAACGGCCACATTCGTCGTTCTACTTCCAGCTACTTTGTTTCTATGGGAGTGTTGGACAAACTACGCCAATATATTTGACCTTGAGATAAACCGGTGGGGCCATCTTGATCAATCGATTATAGAACTAGGGCCTCCTCCCATGGATAACTAGAGACTATTTGGGTTTGAAATGGATGTATTGATATGACTGGTGTAATATGCGGGTGTAGTGCACTCATGTAAACACGCTAGCTCAACCAGTCTTTCCGGACTTACAGGGAAAAAGATATATGATATAGGCATGTTTCCGATTGCAATGCGTCACTTTCCAGCATATGAATTATGTTTGAGATGTTACTCCTCTTATGGTTTGCAGCTTGCTAATGCATCAGGACACTGATATGTTAACATCGGAATAGTGGTATGCTATTACACTGAAATAAAACTATTTTTTCTACCCGCTGATTGAAATGGTCCTGTATTGTGCTAGATAAAGATGGATGCTGGGTGTGTCTGGTTCATACCCACATCATCTTGGCAAATTTATACTGATGTACTGATATTAACACCAATGCCAATACTAAAAGTTGGTTTTACTGCACATATACCAATGAGCTACTGCTGATTCATTCATTATTCTATGAGAAGAAGAAAAACTGTATCGAAATACTTTCAACCCCTCAGGGTATATTGTTGCAAAAAGACCTTTCTTCCCATTACAGAAAGCGCAGGCTGTTGTTCTTACGGTACTGTTGGTCAGCACTAATTCTCAATACAAAAATTTATCGACGCCATATTGAGAGAAAAGTATGAAACGCAAAACGGGCCTTGAAAGATCGGCAATCTAAGCTGGGAGAGCTTTTCCAGGATAAAAGGTTACGATGTATTGCCCCCCCCTCTCCCCGCACCAAACTGAAGAGCATAAGAGGTCTTCCATCGTTTATAGAAGAGAAGTGAACTGGTGCTACGAGAAGAGGAGTTCCACATTCCGATACTTTCTGGAAATCATGAGCCGAATGAGTATTCTATTCGGGTCTGTTGATATCATTATCTGCAATGGCCGGTTCATTGATGTAAGCTTCCGAGCCGGTTAACAACCCATTTTTTTTGATTGGCAATTAAACATCGATGTTTTTCATTGCAAAGAAATACATCCAACCTTTCACCCTGCCCCGATGCGTGACCAAGACTTTTTCCGCAGTATCCCAAGTTTTCTTCGATGGCAGATGAGTAATTCAGTGCGTGAATGTTATCGCCAAGGGTCTCTTTAATGACCATCCCCACAAGGAGGCCGTATTTCAAGTAGTCCAGCAAATACCTATATTGTGAGAAATATTGGATCTATCACTACGATCTGTGCGTCCAGGCGAAAATTCTGTGACGAATCCAAAAGCAGGCCGGAGACCCTTCACCAAAGACGACAAAAAACTGTACTCACTAATACTAGTATACCAACACCCAAGCACCCAAGCACCGAAGTAGCTACGAATACACGAATGCACCAATATATTGGAAATTAAAACAAGGACAAGAGGACGCCCACGCACCAGGGCACTAGTATGGACCAAAACAGAAGAGCCAATATCGTGATACTAATACTAATCCCAATGCTATTGCCAACACAACCAACACTACCAACACATGGACAAATGATACTGGCGTGACAGCACCGGCGCCACATCCGTGCACACCCAGTACCACAGCACCATTTCAAAATCATCCACACGAGACGGCAGTCCCACCCGGACCATCCGACAATAGAGGCACCTTCAGCATTAGATCAGGATATGCTGGCAAAGCCGGCTCGGGAGCAGGCTGCCGGATCGGATGTGCGCCTGCACATAGTATCGCATCGCAATGCGCTTGCCTCTTCACGGCTCTTCTTCGTACCATCGTCTTCACTGCCCTTCGACTTCGACCCCCCACAAAATGGACGCCCACAACCTCCTCGCGTGTTTTGCAGGCACACTCGAGGCCGCGCCAGATGTGCGCGGTCATGCAGAGCAGCAGTTGCGGCAGCAGGCATCGCAGCCCGGATTTCTCGGCGCCTGTCTCGATATCATCGGCACCACCGAGGTGGCGCCCGGGATCCGCCAGGCCGCCGCCGTGTACTTCAAAAACCGCGTCGTGCGGCACTGGGCCGACGCACAGAACCCGGTTGATAGCGGCGAGAAGCCCATCGTGACCGAGCGGCTCGTGCGCGTGCTTGCGGCCGTGGATATGGCCACCAAACACCAACTTCTTCCTGTCTTCCGCACGCTCGTGGCAGCAGAGTACCCACGCAACTGGCCGAGCGTGCTTGGAGAGGTGGCGCAGTTGCTTGAGCGTGGCACGACCCCAGAGACCTCCGATAACGATGGGGCCGTGTACACTGGCGTGATGTGCTTCTCGGAGCTCTGCCGGCACTACCGGTGGTCAGAAAACCGCGAGCGCGAGGCAGAGCTCGACCCGATCGTGGCACAGGTGTTCCCTCATCTCTTGCGTGTGGGTGCTGCGGTGTTGCAGCGCCCGCCCAGTGAGCCGTCAGCGGCCATCTTGGTGCGCATCTTAAAGGCGTACAAGTTCGTCACATACTACGACATGCCACGCGTGCTCCAGCTGCGCGACGCCGTTGAGACATGGGGCGCATTCCACTGCCGTGTGCTTGCGACAGAGCCGCCGCCGGGGCTTTTTCCAGGAACGCTGGCTTCAGGTCTGGGCCTGGGCCTGGCCTTGGCTCCGGTCCTAGCGCCGGCTGACGCTGGGCAGACGCAGTATGCACGCAGCACCAAGTGGGCCGTGGCCAACGTCGAGCGGCTCTTCCGGCGCTACGCATCACGCGATCTCTCGCTGAAGCGCACGGCGCCGGGCTTCCGTGAGACGTTTGTAACCGTGCTTCTCCCCCACGCCATGCGCCAGTACTTGGACGTGGTGGCACGCTGGTGCCACGGCGAGCGTTGGCTCGCGGCCGCCACGTTGTACCACGTGCTCGACTTCTTCAGCCATAGTGTCACGCAGCGCGAGGCGTGGAACATGCTTGAACCGTGCTACGAGCACGTCGTTGCTGACTTCGTCGTGCCAGTGCTCTGCCCGTCGCACGAGACGCTCGAGCTCTTTGACGACGACCCGACTGACTATATCCACCTGAAGCTCGATACCTTTGATGCGCTGGCCCCAGACATCGCCGCGCTCGGCTTTATCGCCACGCTTGTGCTGCGCAGAAAAACTACCATTGCACCACTCGTGGCGCTTGCCGTCGCCAGGCTCTCGGCATTGAAGGCCTCAGACGAGGGCGTAAGCGATGGTGCCGGCGCAGAAGTTGCCCGCCAGACCGATGGCGCCTTGCGCCTTGTTGGCGGTATCGCTCACGTGCTCACCGCAAAGAACCTGCCCTACCTCCCTCAGATGGAACAGTTCCTCCGCGAGCTTGTCTTGCCCCACTTAGACTCACCACATGCGTTCCTTCAAGCCCGCGCCTTGGACGTCTGCCTGAAGCTCGCCGACTTGCCCCTCTGTGACCCGGCCATCATGCAGCAGTTGTACCTGCGCATCCTCCGCGCGTTCTCCAACGACAACGCCGTGTGCCTCCCGGTGGCATTGCAGAGCGCGTTGGCCTTACAGGCGTACCTCCCACACACCCCGTTCCGCGACGCATTGGCCTCCATCATCCTCCCGACCATGTCTCGCTTGCTCCAGCTCCTGAACGAAATCGACTCAGAAGCTGTCGCCGTCGTCATGCAGGAATGTGTCGAGTGCTTCCCCGTGCAACTCCAGCCGTTCGCTGTAGACTTGACAAATAGCCTCGTCGCCCAGTTCTTGCGCTTGGCCGCAGAGATCAAAGACGCTGCTACCGCCCCCGACGACGACAACCATGACAATCACAACGACCACGGCTACGGCTACGACTATGACTACGACGCGGGCGATGCTCTCAGCGATAAGATCACCGCCGCGTTGGGCTTGCTCAATACCATCGTCACCGTGCTTCTCTCCTTTGAAAACTCCTCTGAAGCGTGCTTACAGTTGGAGGTAGCTTTCTCCCCCGCCGTTGAGTACGTCTTGGAACACCAGATGGACGACTTTCTCGCAGAGGCCGGCGAGCTCATTGAAAACGCCATCTTCCTTGTACGCAACGTGTCCCCGTTGATGTGGAGCCATCTCCCACGCTTGCTTGACCTGTTCTTGCAGGGTGTCGCCTTGATGTACGTCGACGACTTGGCGCCTTGCCTCCGTAACTACATCGTCTTTGGTGCCGCATACTTTGCCCTGGACCGCGCCGTCCTTGCCAAGTTCGTGCTGCTCATAACCTTGATTGTCACTAACGACAACGACCCGGACTACTCAGAGATCGCCCTCGCGTGCGACTTGGGTCTGTCCATGGTGCTCGCGTTGCAACATGTCTCGCCGCCCGTCATCGCTGAACTCTTAAAGGTCATCGTGCCAGTGCTTGCAAACTTCCGGCCCGATGAGCACATCAGAAACGACTCATTGAAGGCTAACACCATTAACTTCATCGTTGCTTGCTTGATGTATGACTGCTCGGCCACCTTGGCCTCGCTCGTCGCAAACCTGTATTTGCAGACCTTCTTCGAGCTGTGGTTTGCCTGGGTCCGAGAACAAAAACGCTTGTTCGACGTCAAATTGTCTATCTTGGGGCTTATGTACATTTCCAACAGCCCAGAGGTCGCTAAAGCTGTCCCGCTGGTCACCTCTCACGTGGGCGTCAGTCTCGCCGCCTTGTTCAGAGAATTGCCCAGGGCAACTCAGAACTTCGAGAAACAGCGCACCGAATTTAGCGAGTCCGATTTCCATGGCGACTCCTTATTCGCCTCTGAGTTTGGCGAGTTCACCGACGACTTCGGCCAGGATTCCGACAACGACTTCGACAACAACAACGACAACAGTGAAAACAACGAGTCCGTTGAAGGTATCAAGGACAAATACGCCGAGTTTCTCGATCTGGAGACGAAGAGAATCATAGATTCTGCGTCTGGAATCGATGACGAAGTTATAGAGGACGTCTTGGGTGCCACGCCGCTTGATAAAGTGGACCCCAAGGTGGTGTTCCGCGAGTTCTCCAGCTCGTTGCAAGGTAACAATCCAGCTCTCTATGCCGCCATCTTCGAAAACATCAGCGAAACAGACAGGCAAGTGTTCGTGGATGTTTTTAAAACTGAATAGACCCCTTGCTTCATATATAGCAAATCTCTCCAAGCCGTCGTAATATTATATATGCACATGTGTTCTGGTGCCTGCCTTTCTTGAATATATTTGTATTTGTACTTTTAGTATTTTTAGTATTCTCATCCTTCGCGTAACATTCTCGTCACTTGAGCTAGATGAAGTAGCTACTCCAGAGCACGCCCTCGAGGTCTTGCATTTGCTCTTCCGAAAACACTTTGCTGTCAATGTGCCACGTATCCTGTCTTGTTTTCTTGAACTGGCCCAAAATCTCTTTGGCCAGCTTGCCAACAACCCCGGGAAGACCCACTGCCTTGTTGGACAATATCGACAACGTACCTGGAACCCATGTGGGCGGAGGAGATATGAACGAGAAGGCGTGCACCAATGCTCCAAGACCAAGTGTGGCACCGTGAAGAATATTAAGGTCTTCAGCAGGAATGGACTTGAACTGCGACTTCTTGTATACTTTTCTGATACGATCCAAGTCCGCAGAGTATCGCTTATTGTAGCTTTTAACAATGTGGTCGATGTCGTGAGGTGGACTGGTGTAAACCAAGCCAGAAAATGTGGATGACAGAGCCTCCCTTATTTCAGGGTTGCTATGGTACATCATTGAGCTAATGAAGTTCAATATCTTCATTCTCTGTTCAAAACTGAGTTTAAGCAAGTTTTTGAAGTAAACGACCTCCGTAAATTCCCGTAGCGCGAGATATTGTAACAAAGTTAAGTTTTGATCCATATATTTCTCAAGCATCAAAACTACCTTGTTAAGGGATTCGCAATCAAATGGGATTTGTGAGACCTTTTGAAACGCTGAAACTGGGTCTATGTTTCCTAAAAGACATACCTCTTTCAACGCCATTAAATCTAGAAGAAATGGTAGAAAATAAGAATCCACCATAAATTGGTATTCCACCGCGAAGCTTGTCTGAAGTGCCTGTTTTAACCAAGTCAAGGCTGTAGTAGCACAATAAAAGTATTTTGAATTTATGATTTCTTGTGTCAGAAGGTTTTCAGTCTCAACTTTAAGAATATTAATTTGCCCAAAAAACCGTTGAAGATCCTTGAAAAGCTTCTGGTCGTGATGCTTTTTAAGTAATGCATTCAAATCACCATGAGCAGCATCAATAAAAGTCTCAACATCCGGGAACGATTCACAATAAAATGAAAAGGATGTTATTACAATTAACCCTCCTATCTGGTCTCTAATGGCTTCGTATTTGTTGCTTACACTTTCAAAGCAGATATCAAGGATTTCATGCGGGTTAGGCGTGGACCATGTCATTGATTTGACAGCTGATCTCATGTATTGCAACCTCGACGCCTCCATGTAGGCCAGATCTGAATCTTTTTCAAGCTGGAACTTAAGAATAACATCTCTGATACGTGGAAATCTCCTGCTATCAATATGTGCGGGTGTCCACCACGCAAAAATATCCCAGATTTGCCTGGTGTCAGGGGTCAAGTCATTTCTGAATATATTTTCAAGAAATGAGACGATAAAATCATCTCTTTGGTCCACCAAGGCTGAATTAAAATTTTTCGAAGCAATCAAGACACCAGTAACAAGTTCACATACAACGATATGACAACATTTATCATCTTTATCATACAGAGACTCAATAACTTCAAGAATATCACTGAAAGAAATGTTTTTAATGTAGCCACTAGAAATTAATGACACAATGCCTGCGGTCAAAAATACATCGGTCCCTTGGAAAGCAAAGTTTGAGTCATTATCGGCTATCCATAAATTTATAAGATTTGCAAACCATGTCTTGGTGATTTTTTCTGTAAATTTGTGCAAAGTCGATATGTCATCTTGATTTAACTTCATTGCGAATTCGAAATCGTTTTTAAGTACGAGTAATTCTTTGTCCCAAAAAAGCCATCCTTGATTGGCTTTTTCATCGATAAAGTATTCGGGACATCTATTCTGTAGCTCATCTTTCCAGCAACCAAAATAAGATTCACCGGCGCGTGGCAGAGTGTCGATTAATTTGCACGAGTCAGGTATAAAATTGGCGTCATATGCACGGTCCAAGTGATATTCATAAACAGATAAACTTTCAAGTTTGCTTAGCAACTTTGTGATTCCTTTCGAAGCAGTTCTTGAAACAACGGGATGATCCGATTGAGCTGCTTTGATTAACAAATCAAATACTTCTGTTCGCGTTTTCATCTGATATTCCACTTGTAACTCAATCAAAAATAATATGTTCAAGGCACTTGTTTTCCAATGTGTGTTTGTCTCTTCGTATTTAAGGATTGTGTCTTCAATCATTTCCAACTTTTGAAGATAAGATGAGCGTTTCTTATCCTTTGCGTAATAAACGGCTTTAATCTCAAGATCAATGTGCTCATCTGGGGGCCTTATAGCATCAACTAGAGCATGGTTAATCAAACAGACCTTATATGGTGGATAAATTCTGCCACATATGTGATTCATTGAGCGTTGCGAAATTTCGATCACATCCTTGTCATCAACAGAAAAACACCTGTGAAGTAATTCAATATACAGCTGTAAATTACCAAAGTCAGTCTGTAATTTTGTTTTGATTCTTTTAATTTCAAAGACAGCCAACCCATTCTTGATAATTTTCTGGTTATTATTCGTTATTGCCTTTGATATCCGTCTGAGACATGAACGAACAATCACATTGTATGATCCATTTACACGTTTCATAGCGTCCACCAAAGTTATTTGAGCAGGATTTGCAATGGTGGTGTATGCTGAACATGATAGCTTGGAAATATCCTCAAGTAGAACTTTATCCAAATTTGTCATCGTGCGAGAGGTGCTATGCAACGCAACTCTAAACAGATGATATGACTCGAGGCGACTAGCAAACCCAATTCTTGTAAATGGCTTTCTGATTCGAATGATTTCTTGTAACTCTTTCACATAACTCAATGAGATCCTGGAATGTGGATTGTCGAGTAAGCGCTCATGACCGACATCAGAAAACCAAATATTCAATATATAGAGCAAATATCTGAAAAATTTGGTGTTGTCGAGAAAATGATGCTGCGAAAACTTGCAAATAAAATGCAAGCTTTTGCCCACTAGATGTCTCATTTTATGAATCTCTAAATATAAGGAATTGGCTTTCCTTGTCTCAATATCATCACCAAAGTAGTAGTTGCTGGTATACAATCTCCTCTCTCTAAAGGTAATTGCCGGATTCATTGAAGATAAATCAACCCCTGCTAATTGTGGGCTTGCTCTGGCTGAATCGTCAATCTTGTGTGATTCTGATTCTTTAAATGATGGGTAATTAGACTCATCTTCAGTGCTTTTCAAACTCTCTCTTGATTCCAAGCCGGGCATAATGGAATCTTTAATAGAAACTTCTTCCTTCAGAGAGCTCTTTCCGTGCGATGAAAGATTCCAATCGACAATGGCATGACCATTAATATCATCAATTATATTTTTCAAATCTTCATGAATATTCTCCGTACTCGGTTCATCATAATCTACAATTTTTGTCGCTCCCATTTCTCTTATTTGAGAAAGAAGAGCAAGCCTTGTTTCAATGGACTCAAATCTGTGATCGCTTAGCTTGGGAATGTCTTCATCAAAGGAGGGATCAAAAAGATATGACATTCCACTTAAGGAATAGCCCAAATAGAGAAAGTTGATACGTATTTCGTCCGCCAAGTCCAAAGAGTTCGTTTCGCCATTTTTTTCGTGGACCATACTTTTCAACACATTCAGAATATTGGAAAGAGATTTGGTAATGTGCGATTTAAATGTATCCACAGCAAACTCAATTTCACGAGATCCTGGAATGTACCAATCAAATGTGAGATTCTCTTTTGAAAATCGATAATCATCAAATTGAAATCCGCCCCAGCAAATCTCGTTTGCATCATGTGAGCTTTTGTACGACGGATTAATAAGTCTGCATTCATTAAGACGAATTTTGGTCACACCTTGAAGAATCTGATTCAAAAGATGTGTACTAGCATGGGCGACCGAACCCTTGACACAAGACATCAAATAGAAAGAGAGATCGTTTAATTCTTTCCCCATATCCACAATATACTCACATGCATTACCAACACAATAATTCAAGATCATTAGATTCCAATGCAAAGTTTGGTCCCTGGGAAGAACTTCAAATCCTGAGCGGGATTGACCTGCGCCATTCTCCGAGATTTCTTCCCGTATGCGATCAATAAGAATTGGAGCAAGTTGTTTAAAATAAGCTGGATCTCTTTTTATAATTGCTCCGCAAATCTCACCAACTGGCTCAGTCATAGGGTAAATTGTATTTTCCGATATGAAATTCAAGACTTGCTTCCTAAATTGAAAGAAAATTTCGTCAGACATAGCCTCAAGCATGACATAGACTAGCCGAGGTAATATTTCAGAAATATACTTTTCATCTCCATTACTTTTTGCGGGGTCAGGAATATTCTCCAAAAGAACAAATATTCTCTCAGCGAAAGATTGCATAATAAATGGGAATAATGCGGTGGAAGATTTGAGCGCCCTTACTTCGGTTTCATCATCGATAAGAGTTTTATCTTCAACGTTTGCATCATAAAGTTTTTCCTGGAGATAATCAATATGTGTGTTTGTGACATCCATGGCTAGTATACCATCGTCTGCTGCATTGGTTAGATCAGCGATTGGCACAAAATTTGCCACTGTTGCAAATGCCACCAAAGTATGAACCGTCTTTGTTAGATCATTAGAATCGATACCTGGTAACATCATTTCTAAAATTCTTGGTAAATGTACTCGGTAAAGAGGCGTCACCGAAAGGTGACGAGTAAGCTCACCCATACAGCGCAATGCTGTTTTCACACGATGGGTGGATATCAATCCTTGGAGAGACTCGTAAATATCAAGTAAAAGGTAACCTAAGGTATAGTTAGCATCTACTCGAGCCAAAGGAGAAAGTGTAAGCATGTACTGTTCCACTGCACTCTCTTTTTTTGATTGAAGACCTGTTCTCACCAAAGGAAGAATAATACTAACAAAGCGTCTCACTACTTTATCATTGAGTTTATGCTTTTCAGCTAAATTGTACAATTTACCATCGGGCTGTTTCTCCATATTGTATCTTTTTGAAAACTGATACACAAGACTCATGACAAATTTTCCAATAGGCTTAGACCACTCTCCCGAATTAGATGGATGGACGTAACTTTCAATGGCATTAACAAGAGTCGATAACTGGTCAAGAATGCCATCCTTCTGAAATGAAGAGTTTCCATTCAAAGAAAAAATCACCATGTTAGTATATCCATGAAAATAGTCGGATTCAGTTGACCCATACTTATCAAACATGATGCTTAAGCTGTTTAAAAGAGTATTTGAAAGAAACACAAATTGATCTCTATTGAAAATTCCAAAGTCCCCAAAGTTGGTACAATCCTCTGGGTGATTGGATAAGAATTGGAGATAGCTCATTCCGATCTTGCCAAGAATACTACCCAGGTGAGATCCAACGCCAGGAAATCTGGCTAACTTCTGCCACATATAGAATACCGGGGCAATGTAATGACGGGGATCAGTGGATCGGTCGACATTTTCGGTGGTAAAGTGAGGAATGAAATTAAGTGGTAAAATGCACATACTCCAAAGGACTATGACTGCATTGGGAATAGAGTATTGAGAAGCCAAATGGCGGAATAAGATCGGAAGCGATTCAGGAACAAAAAAATTCGATGCCCGCTCACCAAACCTAAGCAATAAATTTAAATCTTTTTTTTCGATTGGCTCGTCTGCAGAGTCAGCTGATGGAAAATGAAGTTTTATTTCATTGTACACGGGCTGCCAGTCCAAAATAAGGCCTTCATGTTTCAAGAAGTCGACATCCTTGGTGAGTTTCTCGAATACACGGATATAAGTCTTTAAGTTTAAATGCTGGCCACGGCAACAGCATATGGCAAAATAAACTTTTGCAAGAGCTATGCGCAAAGACACGGGCATATCATACTTCATTTGAAGCCACACGAGCAATTCATGTGTCCAGATACGCACAGATACAACTGCGGCCAGTCGTGGAGACTTCTTATGTCTATTGACTGATTCACCAGTATCATACTCGCCCAGATCATCATCTTCTGAATCCTCGTCATCATCTGAGTCCAGGTTCACCATAGCATCATCGAGAACGGCATCTTCAGCCGCCATATCAGAGTCTGTCTGGGCTGGATGTGCACGATTAAGCTCAAAGAGATTCGTATCAAGTGCTATGTCAATGTCTGAAAGGCCCGGGGTTTCCCTTAATGTTGCTAAATCCTTGGCTGATACAGAGATCAGGCCTTGGATATCAAGCAGCTTCACGGCAATGTACAAGTGAGCCACAATATGTGCGAGGAACCGTGCTCTTTCGTGTTGCGGCTCGACCTCATAAGGAAGGAGCGCCGGCAAGTCCAAGTTCCGGGGTCTTGGCCGAGCGTAGAAACGAGAGTTTGAATCCAACAAATTTTGCGTTGCCTGTGCGTGGTCCACCGGGTAGTCCAAATTGTAGTGCAGTTCACGATCAGTTTCAATGGTGCCATAGGAAGGCCTCCTACTCAGTCTGAATGTCTGCTTTGCTGTTGGGATAATTCCAGCAACAGCAGCCGAAAATGACTGTTGCGTAGGCAGAGCAGCTACTCTGTTTGGTAAGGTCTCTTGAGAGAGTACAGACAGTGCCTGTGTCCTTTTCGGCACAGGTACACGGACAGCGCACGGGTTTTCCGGAGAGATTTCGTCCTTATCACGAGTCATTGTCAGTGTGTTAGCAAAGGAAGAAACGTGTGTCGGTGTTTTGAGTAGTGCGCATACGCGTGGGATTCTCGCCACTAGTGGTGCATTGGTGTTGGGCTGGCTGCGCGCAATGGGTTTCACTCAGCTGGGATGGTGGAGGAATGCGAAAATATGAGTGCGGGGCTGTCTCGGGACCGGCTCGCACTAGAGGGCGCTGCACACATGGCTGCAAAAATCTAAAAACAATATAGCCCCATTCGAAGGGGAGAGTACCCCTTCTTTATATAAGACGATTTCAGGGAGATCACACAAAAGTGGAGAAAGTCTTCGCATATATACTTACATAATTTCTTACATCTTCGAAACATTTCCCTTTCCTCCAGAAAAATAATATTTAATAGAAACAAAATAAAAACAAAGAAAACGCACACAATTATGAATGAAATTACCAAAGTATAAGGACACAAAAAAAATCAAAGTACATAGACCCGGAGATCTTTCTTTAGCTAATTGGATTTTGGAATTCGCTATGATATTCAAAAAGCTTCCGAAACCGAAGATTTAACATACTATGGCATACTAGGGGAATCGACGATGTTGGGTCAATCAAAAAAAAATAAAATGTTTGAACACTCCTGTAATATTTTTTTAAGTAAAAATTGGTTCTGTCTTCGAAAAGAGTCGTCAAAAAATAGACTTGGCTTCATAGAAATATCTAGGTTGTAATTAGGAACGTATCATTATAATTAAGGCCTAGTAGAAGAATCAGTCGTGTATTCAATTTTTAGGTCCAGAATAAGCCTGAAGGCAGATTTATAGACCGTTGTGTGTTTTATGTACACTAAAAAATACTTCGTTTCATAAACTCAATGTATTTAAAAGGCAAGTAAAGAATACAAAAAAAAAACAGCTGCCTACCTAAATGCCTTTTATATCGGCATCACTCTAAGCCTTCATATCTCGATATCCCCCAAATACAGAATAAAATACCTCAAGCCGCACCAATAAATCTTTAAAAGTCCTCATTAAAATGATATTACGTTATTATACTATATTATGTTAACTATATCGATATCAAAATGTTGACCAGGTTACTAAAGACTATGCCCGGTATATACTATTTTCAGTTAGTCTTCGAATGGTTTATTCTTTGCCTCATTATCATCGGCCCTTGCATTTAACAGTGGCTCTTAAAATTATTGGCACCTGTACTGATGTTTAATCTACCACTCAAGCGTTCAAAGAACACGCGACCGAAGGCCGCTCCCACCACAATTCCAAAGAAGTAGACGACACTGAAAGTCATTGCTACTAACATAATAGCATAGGCAAACATCTCAGACATGAAGCTGAGGAAGACTCTGACGAAATCCCTCCACAATGATGTGATCAACGTCAATTCCTGTTCCGTGTTTGCTGGCTGTTTTCTCTCCTCATTATTCAAACTTCTTTCTTTTTCGTCACATTCACATTCTTCAATAACATTCTGCTGAGGAATCTGGAAGTTGGGGTTTTTCCAGACCTTAACCTCGAGGTAGTTTTTGAAAAAATCAAAACTTTTCATGGTGAAAGCACCAACAACACACAACAAAAATATTCCAAACGCTTGGCCTGAGTTGGAAGCTGTCAAGTTTTTAAACAAGACAGGGTAGTCCTTATAGGACGTGGTCAACCACATGTTCATCTTCATTTTGATTTATTTTTATTTGTTGAAATTCCAGTGGTGTTCAAAAACATTGAGCCAGAAGGGACCGTCTTTATATTCCTTAAAAAAAAATTTCACTAAACCTTATGCTGGTATGAGCATTTATGGTTCCCTAAAATAATAGACTTGCGAGTTAGAAGTGTACATAGCAAAATCAGCTCCTACTTATTATTGAATATGGCACCATGTAAAGATGTAATGCATCTAAGACCTGGCAGATGTAACCAGTGTAAGATGCCCTGATTCTCGAAGTTGAACTGAGCTACCGTTTTATAGCACATTACAAAACTGAGATTCATCGATTCAGGTTAGATTTAGATAATCGCTCAGGATGAATTTTCAGCACAGGATCTCAGGAAGCAAAGCCCCCTCCTGTGGCCAATTTTCCAATCCCGGATAGACAATGATAGTGCGTGATGTACTTATAGATATTATTTGCTCACCTAATGCAAGACAACGATTGAAAAGAAAATGGTACGGTATGCTGAAACATGCTATCCTGAACAATAAGCTATGAAAGGGAAAAAATGTGGGAAGCCTGCATACTTTGTAAAGAGCAAATTTGTAATTCGAATAGGTTTCTATGACTCACGTCAATTATTCCTACCATTTTGCTTGGTCTGATAGATAAATCTTATTGGATTAAGTTTTATGGATCAAGTCTTTTGGTATCACCTTTGAAATTCTCAATTGGAGACCTTTATTTCTTATTTTTTTGACAAATGAATTTGTTAATATCTAAGTGCAAATATTTGGAGTGCGAGTCAGATAAAATCAGCATATTTTCTGACTCTTCAGCTCAGATGTTTCTAGTATTTTTAAAGTGTGAACAGATTCAATTTCGATTTCGCGACAATTTAACTTTCTACATCAATCCTCCTTTTCTTTTCAAGCCATGAGCTCAGTTCATCCATCATCTCGCAAGGATTAGAATTGTTTTTTTTTTCTTCTTTCATTAGAGGCGTAACTTTGATACGTGGTTGAATAAGAACCTTAACGAAGATTTACCTGTTTACCACCACCATATTTGGACTGTAAATACTTTCACTTCTCTCAGTTCAAAAGCTCAAAATATACATACGAAGAAAAAAGACCTTGTTGTTTCATTTGGAGTCTCCCATATTACATGAGAACAGGTAACTCAAGATTCGGCTATACGTGCAGAATGAGCAGTGCGGTGAGTCGAAAAATTAGAGAAGATTCAGCGTCCATAACCCACGAGTCTCTCTTAGAACCAATCACTAAAAAAAGGGAAGAGATAAGTAAATCATGCTTAAACAAAAAGGGTACATAATCTCGAGAGCATAAAACCATATGCACTTTGTAGTATCAAATGCTCATCATACCATCTGTTTATGTGGACGGTAGACTGAACATTAGTCTCGTTTAAAGTATTCTAGAATGAGAATGTGCAGGCTATGCGCAGCCAGAAAACAACGACATATTATTGGTCAATTTAATCAATAGGAATTCAAATACACCGGTCTCGTGTGTACCACGATCAGAACATCTACATAATCCAAAACTATAGTTTTGGTCATATGAGGCTTCATTTTTCATGATCCCACGTACTTTTAAACTTGTTTTTGATTTCAAACGCCGAATGAAAGAAAAAGATCTAAATTTGCCTTCGAATGAAAGACTCATTTTGACGAGAATCTTTGAGATCTTCGAACTTCAAAATGCATGAAACATGACTATCTCACTATTAGAGCCTAAGTATAAGTATATGTTCATTTACTCATGTAATACATAGTCATATTCATCTCGTAGGTGCGGTTCTATTACAAAAATAATTTAGGCTTTCAGGACAATGCATCACGTGAACTGCTCACGCTTATTTTAAGGATTTTTGGTATGTATATATACGCACAGTTAACTTGAATAGGGCATCAAATGCTATCTTTGATGATATTAGTCATATTGAGTTGTGGTAAAGCTTGTTATTGGTTTTGATAAAGTAGATCCGAAAATTCTGGTCTCTTTCTTGCATACTCAAAACATTCCAACGGAGGGCCGAATCCGCCGCCCTTTTTTCGCAAGACATAATTCCTATACTCTTAAATGTACTGGGCTTGGTGTGTCAGAACCTAATGCACTTGGGTTTCCATGCACCGCAATATCTTCATTATAATAAATGCGCTCCGAATGTGTTTATTATAGGTTTTAGAGATTTTGGGATACTATGGTGTAATGGAAATTCGCTAGGAGCAAAGAATGCTCTAATTTTGTTTTTCTCTTGACCCAATTTGGGAAATAAAACTTCTTAGTCGACGTAAGATGTTTTGTCTGACGTAGTTTTCGCAGTTTATCAAAACTGAATTCAAGTTCAACACACATAGTCTACAATTTACCGGGGGAGATTCTTGGTTGAAAGCTGAAAAAGAATTTCCACTTATCTAAGAGAATTCAGGGGAACAATCTCTGCGTGTCAAATCCAGGAATAATTACACGCCTACTTTAGCACCGAGGTTTCAGTGAATGTTTCAAGGAGAAAAAAAATGTTGAGAAGCTTTCCAAATGCATCGTTGCAAGCGCAGTCTCTTTCGCCAATTTTGTGGCGTATTTTTTGCATTGTAACTTCTTAGATTTCCAACCATCCTAAGAAGCGATGTCTGTACACGATTTTAGATGGAGTCTCCAGAATATAATTCCATGTACGCTATTCTCCTTCGTAATAGGTGTTTGATTAGCTCCACTATGAGCAAACGCTTGATGTGTCTGCTCAAGGGTGGCCCTACTTTTTTTTTAAAAGAGTAGTCTGTCGTTTTGGTCCCTTGTACACCAATGTGAACCCATATCGTTAGGCGTTTCGCGAGTTGCTTTAAAATCGTAGTGTTTCAGATCCTTAGAGGCATGTTCTCGCGTGTACTATTTTCCTTGCATTTCGATCATCTGTTGGACCTGTTGCCGCATTAGATCTTTCAAGTCAACAACATCAGCCTCGAGCTCAGCCACTTTCTCAGACTTTTCGCCAATGACTTCTAAAAGCGTGCTTTCCTGGCTGTTTTTTTGTTCGATTTCGCTTTGCAAAGTCGAGACGCGGGTTTGCAATTCGCACATTTGTGCTTCTAGCTCAAGCCTGTTGGACACTGCGCGCTGAGCAGTTTCGATTTCTGTGTTCAACTGCTCATTTTCCTCGCGTAGAGTCAGGATTTCGATCTCTAAGCGGCGGATGCTAGTGCTCATTTTGTTGATGATCTGTATATGCTTTGTGACCACAGCACTTTGCGAGCCAATGCTTGAGTTGAAGGGTGTATCGCCGATATCGAGTGCTTCGGAGGGAAAGATTTCGTCGTTTGACAAAAGCACCAGCGAAACATGATTTTCATACATGTGGGAGTCAGACCCGTGCTCGGAGATAAAACTTGGGTTTTCCCAGCCCTGTGCCGGCGTATTCAAAACCGAGCTGGCGATAGACTGAGACGACGACTTGCGGATCCCGAGCTGTCGAGGGTCGATGTGAATTTGGAGACCTCCGTCACGAATACCTCTGCGGCTCTGGATTGCGCCGAGATTGTCGTACGAAACGGACGGTGTGAACGTGGGAGTGCGGCTCTCCAAGTGATTGATAGTTTCCGACAAGCTCTGAATTTTCGCGTCGTAATTCTTGCGGTCAGCCGCGAAAACAGCGCGTAACTCATCCAACTTTTCCTCGATTTCTGTGCACTCTGCGCATTTCATTTGGAAGCGGAGCTCGTGCTGGGAGTTCTGTTCGGCTAGCGCGGAGGCCTCTGTCTTGAGGGCCTCGATCTCGTCAAGCTGAGCGTTGAGCTTGTTGTGGAGCTTTTTGAGCTCGGCCGCGGACTTTGTGCGTGCATTCTTCAAGCTCTCGACCGAGGCAGCAAGCGCTTCGGCTTTGCTCAGGAGACTGGACTCGATGAGCTTCCAGTTCTCCTGCAGCGACACGTACTGCGCCTGCAAGTTCTGGTGGGCTTCGGACAACTTGAAGAAGTCTGCGTAGTCCACCAGTTTCTTGATGCCGCCTGTGCGGTAAGTGTCTGGGTCTGTAGAAGAGGATGGAGAGACAGAAATAGGCGAGGAGCCGGTCGCGCTAGGCATCTTGAGAAAGCTCTCATTTTCTATGCGCAAGCTCTCGATCTTGGCCTCGAGACGCAAGACCTCAGCACTGCTTTCCTCCTTTGCCGCCATGATATCGCGGCTCATTTGGGAAATGATGTCGGCTTTCAGGCGCAACTCAAGGCGCGACTGGTTCAGTTGGAGCTCCAACTGCACGTGCGCCTCGCTGAGCTGCCGCTGGCACTCGCGTTTTTCGGCGAGCTCCTTCTCGAAGAGCCGCTGCGCCTCCTTGTACTTGCCCTCCCAATTGCGCTCTTTCTCCAGGGCCAATGCCGCCTGGATCTCTGCGCTCTTCTGGTTGGTCGTGGCCAACATCTCAAAAAGCTGGTCCACAGACTTGAGCTTATGGACTTTCACCAAGTCCTCGATCTCGCCGAGTTTAAGGAGCGACGCCTCATTTTTCTCCGCGTAGCTACGAAGCGACGCTTCGAGCCTCGTATTATTCGCCACAAGCTGCCGGATGCGCTCATTCGACTTGAGCTCCTTCTTCAGGAGCTCCTGGCCCTCCTCCATAAGCTGCCGGATGGTCTCGTCTTTGTCGCGCGCTTTCTTCTCACACTGCGCGAGCGCCTTGTCCTTCTCCGCCAACCTCCTGTCTGTATCCTTTTCGGGTGCGCTTGTACGCGTGTTCTTCTTCTTCTGCTTCTCAAGCTGTTCCCGGAGACTTGCGACCTCTGCCTGGAGTCGAAGCACGACCTCGCTTGCTCTGGTGGGGTCTTCGCGGATTTCCATGGAGCTTGGGTTGTTTGTGCCTGCCGATTCTACTATTTCATTTTCTTCCGCTGTTTTCCCTATTTCCGCCATTTCCGCCATTTCTGCGGTTTCGGCCGTTTCAGCTGTTTCTAACGTTGCTGCCGTTACTGATTCTGTTGTTTTGGCCGTATTCTCGACCTTGCCATGCGGCCTTTCTTCACCTATGTGTATATTTGCATGAACCACATCGTTGGAACCCGTGTCGGGTGTCAGCTCTGCAGTCTCAGACGCCGGGGCTGACAGGGGTTTTGGGCCCGTTTCTGCCCTTTTACGTTTTGCCTTGGCCGCAGCGGCTAGACGCTCCTGGAGCGTCATGCGCTTGGGTTTTTGGGCCGACAATGCGGGCAGCGGCAATGGCCCAGATATCTCTTCTGTTGTGCCTGGCTGCTCGTCATCGGATGCCATTGTGGGGAGGGGGGGTGCGATTATGGAGCCAAACCAATGGTTCCTGGGAGGTATGTGAACAATGCGCTCTCACAAGACGTTCGGGCCGGGCGGTAGGTCACGTGACCTGTTGATTTAAGGACTGGTGGGAGACGGAGGCCCCATGGAAGAACCGTGATAAAATGAAGGGACGCTTGTAAGCAGACGTTTTTTATGGGCGTTGGCGGGCAATGTGTGCTTGTAAAATGGAGGGTCGAAAGGACATGGTGGAATATGTATTTTTTTTCTGCAGGAATTTTTGACCACGAGGATAAAATGAGAAATGGCATGGAGAAATGGTAAGGGTAAATTGAGTTGAGAAAATGCATGGAATTTACCCTTAGCTCTCAGAATTGTGTGTGGACGCGTGGGATTACTGCTTTAGTCTACCGGGCTCGCCCGTTCATTTTCTGTGTGCAGGCGTACGATCTTCGAATCTTGGTCGAGCAAGGAAAAAGTTCCTTACGCCTTGGCTCCTCTCTGTTTGCTGCATAGTGAGTTTCATGAGTGCACGGTGGCGCCAAGTTCTGAAATCAAATCCGTTCTTTCTGCGTTGCCTTTTTTCTGCATTTCTGCATTTCTGCATTTCTGCCTTGCTGCGTTGCTGCGTTGCTGCGTTGCTGCATTTTTGCGTTTCTGCACAACTGCACATCTGCATTTTTGTCTTTTGCCTTTTTGTCTGTCCGTCATTCTTTTTTCCTCTTTTCTTTCCGCTTGCTCTTGCATTCAGTTGTCTCTCTCCTGCTCTCTTTTCTTTTTTTTTCCCACTTCCTTACCTTTCTTTTTTTTCCTCTTCTTCTTTCCCTTTTTTTCCGGTCTTTGCCTTCTTTTTCTCTGTGTTTTGTTTCCTTTTTGTTTGGCCTTCATATTATTTATACGTATATTTATATATATATATATATATATATTGGATGTTGTGCATGTACCCAGAAAGAAAAAAAAAGAGCAGACAACAAGAAGTCTAGAAGCTCGCTACGCATCAAAAGCAATAGTTAATTTTAGGATGTTGCAGGTCGACCCCAACCTGGTTTTTCGCGGGTGTCCGAATTCTCTATGGTTGCTTTGTTTGCTTTGCATGGGGTTTGGTACACGGAAATTAAACCACCGGCGAGAATCAGTAGTTTTAAATGACTGACTAGTAAATGGCCTGTGCACGATTTCTTTTCTAATTTTCTTCTATTTTTTTAAGTCTTATAGTCGGCCTCTTTTGAGCTTTGGCTCAACTGCTTTTGCCTCAGGCTCTGGCTCCATATCAAACAATACCTTCCATTCGATGCTGTTGGTGGCGGAGGTGGTGTCAATCAGACCGTCTACTACTTCCACTGTCCAATCCAAGCCCCATACATGTAGGCAGTCCATGGCAAAGACAGTCGTCAGTATTGCTATGGTCTTTCATCCACTTTGCTACTGCCACTTAGGGCACCAGATCGTCATTTTCAACGTTGTTTCCGGTTCCAGGCTGTCGGGAAAACATCCTTCTCGGCGACCCTCAATGTCCTCAAAGTAGATGCTGGAGGTTGATCAGGACGAGAAAAAGCAAAACGCCCAAAGCAAGCAGCAAGCGCTCGACGGCCCGGACACAGCCCAAGGCGGATTTGGTTGGGTTCTACTTCGAATTACCGCAATATTTGTTGCATGAGTTAAAAAACACCCACAGAACCTCTACCCCAGGTCGCAACACGGCATGAGGTGTATTGGCTATTCTATCTCGGAGTTGTTATAGTGGAGAAGACCGTGTGTTCCACAGCACCCCTTCAAAGACATGGCAACATGTACCATTACTCTCATGAGTAGGGCCTGGGATATAACGGCAGGAGAAGATCCCGCTATATATCGGGGTGAATCTTTCCCGCCAAGGCTGACCATGAATCTGGTGCCAACCCCGATTCGGATTCTGTAGCCGGTGTGTACGGCTGCGAGCACCAACCGAGACCGTTACCCCGGACTCTAGGTCGACACAGCACGGCAGAAAGCACTGTAGCTTGGTTTCCCTTTTCTGCACCTGCTGCCTCAGTCAGAACAAAAGAAAAGACAAAGCAAAGAAAAGAAAAACGCATCGTCAAGATTATCCGCGCTGTCTAGGGTGGGCCGAACGGCAAGCCACGCCGCCAATGCGATTGATAAAGCTGATTATGAGTTTCCGAAAATCTGGCCTTGGTATTAGTTCATACATATATATATATATATACATACATGATAATCGAGAGAGGCGGATGGTCTTCAGTTTGGGCAGCGAGGCTACTGATGCTTACCCACAATGGAAGGTATCAGGGGCAAGCGCATAGCAGAGGGGTCCAGTCCCAGGATCGCGGAGAGCTGTGGGCCTCGCATATGCCAGGCAGGGGCCCATGGCAGCGGCGGGCCCACGGCCGAATGATGCAAGGGCACGTGGGCAAGCCTGTCGGGCAGCTCGGTGGCTGGGTGTGCGCGAGAATAGTGAAGGCCGGAGGTAAGGGGATCGTGTCGCAGGTCGTCGCTGGAGACATGGCCCGCATGCGGTAGCTCGACGGCGTCGGTATGCTTGAAGTCATTCTTCGACTTGCGCAGGCCGTGCTTCTTTGTCACGATGTGTGTATTCAAATGGTTAAGTGAACCGTAGCTCTTGGTACACCCCTCGTACGAGCAGCTATACTTGCGGTAAATCTGGTAGTAGCGCCGGCGGAACCGGCGGTGTTTCTGCACCTGTAGTGTGGGCGGTTGCAGGTGTGGCTGCTGTTGCAGCTGTTGCAGTAGTAGTAACAGCAGCAGCGCCGATCCAAGCATGTATGGACTGCCCTCCTGGGGCGCCCGGTGCTCCGCCGGGGGTATGTGTTGTGGCGGCAAGTACGTCATGTAATTGAGTGGCATCGGCGCCACCGGCTGCTGTTGCTGCTGCTGTGGCTGCGGGACCACCTGCATTGCCTGGTACGGCCCACGGAACATGCTTGGGTCGCCATACGCCATGTATTGCGGCGCTTGCGACTGATAGTACGGGTATTGTGCACTTCCATACAGCGCCATGAAGTACGGTGTGTTGCGAGGGGCCTCGTAGACGTGGTCGTCCAAAACCGGCGCCTGTCGCGGCTTGAAGCTTTCCGAAGGCGCCAGCAGCGGCACGGGCGGCGCCAATGTCCGCGGTTCGTTTAGAATCAGCGATATGGACGCCTTAGGCTGCGATTTCTGGTCAAATGTAGACATGGTCGTACAGGAGGTATTGGACACGTTGAGGCAGCGAGGACGAGTGTGGTTTGTTTTGTTTTGTTTCGTTTCGTTTTTCTTTTACCCCGTGCTGGCCGCAAAAAAAAAAGGAACGTGGCTGAACTAGGGAGAGATTCGGGGGAGAATGGGGCGGATTCTTGGTTGCCGACAGGTACTTGTGGCTTTTCGAGGGAAGGGAGTGGGCAACACGGCAAAGAATAGGACACAGAGTTTAATTAGTAGGTGTGCTGGCAGATGACTAGACAAAGAAAAGACAGAAAATAGGAAGTGGAAGAAAAAGGGAAGAAATCCTGAGTCTGCTGGGTATATCAGATCAAGAAAAGACGAGATAAGGGGGATTCCGTGTTCATTATATCTTCAAAACCTCCGATGAATTTTTTTGGACGTGATAGACATGCAGTTGCGTCACTAGCCTTCACGCCAGCAGGGCGGGTGCTTGCGCATGCATCGCTTGGCCGTGAGGCTGCATATCCGCAATTTCAATTGCGAGCTCGGGTGCAGCACCAGGAGAAACGCACTTGCAGCTACGCGTATGTTGGCAAAAGCTTATTCCGCCCGTAACTGCGGTGCATATATTTTCAATTTTTTTTTTTTGAATCAATTTTTTTTTTTTTTTTGCATTTTCGTCTTTTGATTTTACCTCCACCACATACATGCACCCATTACGAAACAAAGAGAGATCCTACCACCACACAGGCAAGGGAAATATTTTCCTATTTAGGCAGCGATCATAAAATGCCAACACAACAAAAACCCTGATCTCTGTTCATGAAGGCTTTCTTTCTGCTCCCCTATTTTTCCGGAACCTTATTCGTAGTGCCAGCGTGTCTGATTTCTCCGCCTCATCTTTACAGGAAAGACTCCTCAGTAAATGCGAGGATTCATTGCAGCGCCTTTTAGCGAGAAAGTTTTTCCTATAATGTGCAGGAACATTGCCTCCTTGGGAAAGTGCGCGAGTGCTGTCCTTCTCACCCGCTTGGCTAGATTGAGTTTTTTTCCGCATGCTTGCGTAAGCAACTTCCAACAAGCCTCAGATCGCGATGCTTTAGCTGCAATGCATCGAAGAGAGGAGTCTCCGCGGGGGAAATCTATCATGGCCAACCGTAAATGCGCTTCGGCCGTCCCGGCTTATCTCCCCGAGATTTTGGTCAGCTTCTTCTACACATGTGTGCTTTGTCAGAGTCTATCTCTGAGCCCAGCCCACCTCCTCTAAGCCATCATGAATTTTCTGGATTCAAGCCGTCAAACACCTCCCCGATCCCGCATTTTGCTTGTGTCCGTCTTGCCTCATTCCTCTCTTCACCTTCTCGCATGCTCTGACATCGACATACTCACACACCCATCCAATCGTCCAAGACTTTCTGCAACCAAGAATGTACCCGCAGCTGCCCTTCGTTGTTCTTGCCGCATGTGTCTTCATTGGAGTTTCTTCGTCGTAAAGTTCCCGCGCGCATGACCTACAAGTGGAGACAATCAACGGACGTACTGGTGGCAAAACCACCATGCACTTATGGTTCATGCTGCGGTTGAAGATACACCACGACATCACACAGCACAACTCCGCATAACACAGGTCAACACGACGCAACACATGTCAGCACAACGTAATATACTGATACACACACATCCCTTATGTGCCTACATCCAGAGAGCGAGGCTACATTGTCGGGATTCACATGAGCCATGTTAAAAAGCACGTGCACAGATATACAGATGGCAGCTCTGAGTCTGCTGCACCCAACAAAATACAACGCTCACGTGCAAGCTCCTTATTCGGCGGCGCCAAAAGGGCGAGGTGAATACGGCCGCAGCTTCGAACGCAGCCAAAATTGGCAAATCAGGATTTTTCTTCTCAACATCGCGTCTCATGCCGGACGGCCCTCAAAGGTGCCTAGTATTTTCGCGCGCGCGCATGGGCCCAAGTGCAAGTTGAAGCCCGCCTTTAAAACCACCGCAACCAGGTAAAAATTGCCGTTTGCATTCTCAGCCATGCCGCCCTCACCAATGAGAGCCTCTAGCTTAATTCAGAACCTCCCTGGGCCCATGTTCCTCCCTTATACCAAATGGAGTTCCAAGGAAGGAAACTTCAACCTTGACACATGATGAAATAAGCCCCTTCCCCGGAAAAATACAAACCCCTCTTCCGAGAAAAAAACAAACATCGGGGTTGACTACAACCTATTATGCATGTTACTCTGGCAACGCAAAACTTACACACCTTTCCCTGATAAGTCTTCTTGCATATACCAGTGACCTTCATCTACCTTTTTCTTGTCAGTTCTTCAAAAAAAAACTCTCGAATACCGCCCAGTCAGAAAATTAAATTTCGAGTGATTTTGATTTCTGTCCAACGAGGCCTCTAAATTTTTCTTTCTTTTTTCCACTAGTTTTTGCTTTACTTTTTGGTTCCGTTTGCTTGGTTGTTCCTGAACCATCAAATGCCTCGCGGTGTTCCCAATCCACCCACGAAAAAATCCATTGATTTCATTGCGACTTCTACTTTCGAACACTGTGGCATTTTTCTTTTCCTTCGGAACTACTGTAGCGCTTTTTCCAGAATACTATCAGGTCTCTTGCATACTGTTTCAGAGAGCGTGTGCATACATTCCTCATATTATTAATAACAATCACTCCACCCTGCCAAGAACCTTTGCAAGCGGTTAAGGATAATTGCGCAATACAAAAATTTGTACTTGTTGTCTAAGGTAACTCAGGTACGGTACACGAAATAATCCCAGATTCATCGATTTTCTAGAAACTCTGTTCACAACTTGTAGCTAATGTGTATCCCAGACAAAATAGGCGAGGTGGGACTCTTGCTTGCTGACTTAAAAATAGAAAAAAACCTTTAAATCGGGACCTAATACGAGCATCTCCGAAGTATCTTCTATCTAAGCCTCACCTGCATAATACTTTGATGCATAATGATACTGTGCAGGTGTTTCACGCTGCTTTCCTGCTTGTGTACCGGTTTTGAATCTCAATACGAGTCTCGCGACCGCCATACCCCCCTGATACCAGAAACAAAGTTTACGGTAGATTACGCCATCAATTCATGAATTTTTATTCTGACTTTTTCGCAAAGTTTTCTTTTTTTTTTTGGTGCGGCTTTTTACTAATAAGACACAAAAAATGACTGCTTCGAAAGCCACCTCACACCATGCTACCACACACGGAATGCTGACTACAATAAGCCCTGGCGCGTCTACGACTTTCTGCAACATTTTTTATTTTTGAAAACACATGCTGACAAACTTATACCGAAAGCGGATGATGCAGTTTCAACGCAGAATTCCTAGACGCTCACGCGATTTATGAACTTAGGATACCCACTGCTGAAACGCCAGAGACGTACGAAAATTTCATATGTGGACCCGCCGTCCATGAAACCTCCGGCACTTGTACATAGAGATAGTAAAATTTAGCCCTTTTCCACTCGTCTATTGGTCTCCAAACCCCAGCTACATGATACTTTAGGGAAACATCTAGATAATCCCCATTGCTATCGTTCCCACCACTAACCGGTGTTTCGTAACATACCCCTTTTGGGTTCGGTTTTGACTATCCCAATTTCGAAACCCATCAGTACGACCAGGAACAATGTATAGGCATGTAAGCATCAGGGCCTAAGATATTCTCGACTATACTTGTTCGATATTATGAGACGATATCCAGCCAATTGCAGGATATGTAAAATATGGGGCCGAGAACGAGCCATGCTGGTGCGACTCCATGCCCAACAAACTGGCACAAAATACAGTTTGCAATGGCGCCTATACGCGGGCTTCATTGTGCATCACAAAATTCACATGAAACACCTATTCTCATGTCCATGCTCAAGGCGGCGTCAAAACTCAGAATCTTTCAAGTAGTGCAAGCGGGGTCAGAAGATCCTGTTTCGGTAGACCATCTAGTCTAGAATGCAACGTTAACAATCCTTCTATGCAATTTATTATTATTAGTGGGAAAGACTAAAGTGCCGATTTCGGACGCTCCGTCGGCTTCGGTTTATTTTTTTCTTAAAAAAAAGAAATTGAGAGCCCGGCCTGAGTTAGTGGCGACGACATTGGAGGGATGTAAGGTACTATTATTACAACGGGCATCAAACACGCAGCCGTCACAAGGAGCTTTGGGGCCACTCTTCATATTTTCAAACTGCCCCCAGTATGAAGGATTTTCTTATATTTTACGCTCCATCACTTGTGTATTATACAAAGCATGGTAAGTGCCCACGACGCGCCCTGTCTGACTCATTTCTTCAGTGCATGCGTTTTACAATGAGCATGGAGAACCCTCCTGGTAGCTGAGTATTCTCAACAAAGAGCGAAGCATATTATACACGGCAGCGCAAAGCGAGAGGTTTGGTGGTCAGAATACAGTGTGCTCTGCTGTCATCACAAACAGAAAACTGCAAAACTAGTAACGACCGTTCCCGCTTTGGGTGCCCAGCCTATAATGGGCGATCCTAGTGACAATCCGGCACAGCGACGGATGTGAATGTGCTTTGCCAAGTTCTAATTCTTGATCACGCTATATTTTCGGATACCCTCTTAAAACCACAACAGCGTGTATGAAGAGTGGTCATCTGCCCCCTTCTTCCTCGTCATCTTTTTCTTGTTGTGTGGCCCGCCTGTATGAAGCACACCGCCAAGTTTCCCCTGGTCGTGCTTACTCTGACATGGTACCAGCAGCCCACCGCCCAGGCTACTGTGCATTCTCGTTGATTCGAAGTAGCATCAACAAAAAAATAAGTCTTTGCACGGACGCTCATTCAGACGAGTAGATGAGGATCGAAACAAGCACTTAGTGGACTCGCGCGCACGAGCATCCAGCGAAGCAAATGTGATGACTGATTGCTTCCTTCTTTGTGTACGCCCAATGAGGGATGTAAAAGACACTGGCCGAAAAGGGTATCTTTGGAAATGACCTGGTGTCACATCATGCACGTTCCAACAGGCTCGGCCATACCCCCACCATTCCTCCGTCTCTTTTTCCAATCCTTCTCCCTCTCGTATCCTCTAGTCACAATCTAGAACAGTGGCGTATTGGGCCTGGCTCGGGCGCCCATTGGGTGGTAATTGCATTAACAGGGCGGGCAGATACAAAAGGATATCGTGGGGCCTGACGAAACCGTCGCGGGTCTGATTGATGCTACGCAAACAAGCGCCCACGAGGATGCAAGTCTCCGCCCACTCATCCGAATGTGGCGATAATCCCAAAACGGTTCCCAAACCAAAAAGGTGCCAGCACCAAAACGGCACCAACTCAAACCGACGCAACCCCCAAACCGACGCAACCCCCAAATCAACGCAACCCCCAAATCAACGCAACCCCCAAATCAATGCAACCCTCAAATCAACGCAATTCTCCGCCCAAAACCGCGTTCCATTCAGCCGGGCGCAGGGTCACGAGACCATACAAAGTCCGTACGACTAAACCCCGATAGCGCATGGGCGACGGCCGTAGGGACTTTAGAATACCAAAAACCCCCTTTCCAATAGCTGATTGCCTCCTCGTGAAGCACAGATACATTAAAGGTACTAGCAGTTAACAAGGACCCCTTCTTTCCGCACAGCCCGTATTAACGCCGAGAAAGCGGAGACCCGACATGTACCCGAATCTCCGTATTGCTTTTTAGAGCAACGGTCAGTCTTGAGCCCTGTGCACGCAGTTCTGGGCCGATCGCACACCTCAGACATAGTCAAGAGTAGCCGACGGCTAAAGCGAAAGCTAATTTTTTTAATATTTTTAAATTTAATTTTTTTAGCATTGCTTGGGGCGTGACGCCGCGTACAGAGGCAAGCGCAGCACATGGCGGGCCGAGCTCGCGGCTGGGCCTGCCCTTGTGGCAAGCATTCAAGCATGGATGGAAACCCCATTGGCCAAAACGGACAAATGTCCCCTGACATGGGGCAGCGCCCTGCGCACGTGACCAGCAGGTGGGTGTCGGGGTAAGACTCGGAGATAAGGACAGGTCTTTGTGAGTGGCCGTGTACAGCCGCAACGGGAAAAAACTCCGCCAGTATACAAACTCCGATACACTAGCCAGGTGCTGAGAAGTAATCCCTCCATCTCCCTCGCTTCCCTTTTGGGCGTGCGCGGACCGAATATGCGCTTACGGAGATACGTGGCTCACGCCGTGCGTGCGCTCAGGGCGAGGCGGCGCGAAGCCACACGTGAGGCCCACTTCCCCTCCTTTCCGCTGGGCCGCACTGGCCCGAAATGGCCCGCACTGGCCCGCACTCGGAAGTTCTGACATATAGCACGGGCAGTTCTAGCGCCACAGATAATCCGGCGGGGCCGGCCGCCCACGGCCGGTGTTTAGCGCAACACTAAAAATTAACGTACAAGAAGTAGAGCACAGGTGAGGCGGGGCAGTCTAGAGCGCCCGCTCCATGGAAGCCTATGATGAGATCTGTCCGAACAAAATATACTCAGAACGGCCTCAGGGACCCTGCGCATGAACGGAGATAGTGGTTCTCCGCTGGCCCGAGAGCCGGGTATGGCCCGCCTCGCGCCGCGCGCGCATACTTTTTTTTTTTCCTGCAGCAATGCCTCCGGACCCACGCCTTACTCTAAGCATGGCCGTGCAATGACTCAAAAGAAAATATAAATACAGGTGTGCCCGCCGGTTGAAATGCCTTCATCTATACAAACAACAACCATAAACACTCTGCAAACACCTTGCAAACACCTTGCAAACACCTTGCAAACACATCTTAAACATCTTACACACAACCCCCCTACACACCCCAAACACATTCCAAACCAGCACAATGAACCCAACGAAAATGACTGCTCAAGAAAAAGAGGCACAGATTATGGCCGAGATTAGACTGAATGCGGTTAAGTTCACGCCCAAGTACGAGACGACGTTCTTGGGTAACTTCTTTGGTTTTGCCTTCAAGAGCGCCTAGACACGCAGGACACAGGCCATGTGACACGCAGGACACAGGCCATGTGACACTCACGGAGCCGGGCTCCGCAAACCCCCGCTTGGGCCGCGTTTAAGACGAATTTTTCCAGCGCCCGCTTAATTTATAGATGATGAATAACGAAATGCCACGCTTGTTTTTGAGATGTCTTGCATGTAGAGCTGTCGCGTTCCTGCGTCTGCGCGAACGCCGTGCGCCGGGAACTGGGCCAAAGGACCTGGGGCCGAGACCTTAAAGACGCGACTGCAAATTACGGGTTCTATGTTAAACAAGAGGCCGCAAGGATAAGCCCTCTAAAAATGGGACTCGAGTCCTGGGCCCTAAACCTTGGCACCTCAATACAAGCCCGGATACGCTAGACCCCAGATACTAGGCACGCAAACTAGAGGTGCCAAAGACAAGACATCCATAGAGCCTGGAGGCTCAATCCTAGGCCGCAGAGCATACGCCAGAATCCTGGATTCTCATGCTAACACCATCATACCTTGAGTATTTTTGCCGTATAGCGTAAATTTTTGCCATATCTCATAGATCATGGATTTGAAATGAAAAAAAAAAACATGAATTACAGAAGGAGTTCATAGATCCTGGGTCCTAGCTTATACGCCATATACCCCGACCCTAGACTCCAGGTCCAGATCCTAACATATCTATGCTAGACGAGACGTGCTAGAGGGGTTCCTAGACCCTGGATCCCAAATACTGATTCCTAGGCCCTTAGTTCTGAGCCCTGATCTGAAGTGCCCAGTCCTAGTCTCGTGTTCTCAAGCATAGTTCCCAAGTTGAAGAGGCCATGTCGTCGACCCTTACTCAGAAGTCCTAGTCCAATATCCGCAATCCAAAACCATGAGCCGTGGGTATTAGTCATAGATCCTAGCTCCTGGTTCTGGCTCATAGATCTCAGACGCTAATCCAAGATTAAAGATCCTAAACCATGGAAGGCCCTACATCCTAATTCACAACTTATGGGTATTATTCATGAGTCATCTATCCTTGAAAATAATCTACATAGTAGTCCTAAGTGCTTAGTGCTCAGGCATCTGTTCTCGATCCTAAATCAAAGACTAAGATCTTAGTCCTAGATCCTAGTCCTACCCATAAGTCATAGATGGGAGCCTAAGGCTTCCATCATCGATTTTGGTCCGAAGTCATGGATTCTGGTTCAAAGTCATAGGTCATGTGTCTTAAGTCCTAACTCCTGACTCCAAAATGATAGTCATAATTCATAATTCATAATTCTTAGATACTACTTCTAGTTCCTGAGTCCTAAATCCCAACTCCCAAGTCCAGACTTCCGACTTTTGAAATCAAAGTTCTGACTCCTGAGTCCTAATGATAATTCGAAATTCATAAATACAGATTTCAAGTCCTAAATCCTAAATACGGACTCCTGACTCCGGAGTCCTGAGTTAGGGTCCCAGAAAATAAACCCTAGGTCCTGAGTCCTGAGTCCTGAGTCCTAGCTCCTAAACACTAGTTTTAGACCCGCACATGTTCTGTGAACCAGTCGTCGATAGAGGAACACGGGTGAACGCCGCCGTCGATACACTCAAAGACACGTCCGTTTACACGCACGTAACGGCACGCGGGCTGCTGCTTCCAGAATCTGGCGGCGTAGTGCTGACCCGCAAGCCAGTCGTCCTCGACACCCGTCCCCGCCGCAGCCTCGCCAGACACCACACCCGCCGGCGCACGGAGCCCAAACACGTCCAAGAAACGGAGCCCTGGTAGCCGCACAAGCACCAGCACCCAGTCTGTGCCCGCAAGCCGGAGCGCCGTGAGCGCACGCAAACGCCCGATCCCCGCAAGCATATCCAGGGGCGTGGCTGCCACGCGCTCGCAGAAAGCGGCCTCATGTCGCACCTCCACGGAGAGCATGCGCAACGTGGCGTGGCGGGCGATCGCGGCACCGTACGCCGCGTAGAGGTGGGTTTCCGATATGTGCGCTTGTTTTGGCGCGTTCATGCGCTCGACGATGTCGAGGCGCACGAGCGGCGGGGCATAGGCAATAAACTCTGCTGTCGACGCCCGCGCAGTCTCGCGAAAGTCAAGGTGCAAATGCCGCAAGTCGCGGAGGCCGGGCGCAAGGTTAGAAAGAAACCCTCGGGACGCGCCGCCCGAGTGGCCGGTGGTACCTCCGCCAGCAGAAACTTCCGACACGTTCCGCAACTGAAGTGTCTGCAAGCCACCCACGTCCACGGACCCTAGAAGAAGCCGCGCGTCGTCCTCACAGACCCAGACCGCGTCGAGACAAAGACACGTAAGTCGGTGCATGCGTGCGGCGCCCGGACACGCGAGCAACGCACCGAGCGTGTTGGTCTCGACTGCCGCATACTCCGGCATGGCGGCGCCCGCAAGCGTCTCGGCCGGCACGAGCGGCGGCGGTCCAGCACCGCCACGGGCCAACTCGAGCGACACCAACGGCACGCCGCCGCCGCTGTTGAAGTCGCTGCTGCTGCTGCTGCTGCTGTTGTGGTCACCAAGAAGCGCCGCGATAAGCCTGCAGAGCCGTGCCAGCGACACAAATGGGCGCACGCGCAAGTGCCGGAGACGAGCAAACGCCGTGCCGCGTGCGCCCGCCATGCTCTCGCACGGCCACGTGAGGACCACGTCTAAACGCTCGACGCCGTCGCCACCGCGGGGTAACGCACAGAGGCAGTCAAGAATGAGGCCCTCGGCAGTCCAGACTAGCTCGCGCAAGTCGTGTAAGCCGCGGAAAAAGTCGAGCATGACACGGCGCGGCTCGCCGCTTTCGTTTCCGCCGTTTTCGCTTTTCTCGCCGTTTCCGCTTTTCCCGCCCATTGCGCCGTTCATGGCAAGCCCGCCCCTATAGATGTCAGGGAGACGCTTCACGCGAAGCACACGGGTATGGCGGCGGTGGTGGGCGCCGCAGTACTGCTGGAAACTGCGCAGCAGGCGGACGTACGTGGTACCTGGGGCGGGATCACCGCAAAGTGGTGCGTAGCGCGTGTCAACCACCACAGCCACGTAGAGCCGTGGCACGCACGTTGCGGCCATTGCCCGGCACGTGCACGCAAGTGACAACGCATCGCTCGGGCAGAGCTGGCCCGCAATTAGCGTGGTGATTTCAGGCGGGAGGCTACTGAGCGAAGGCACCGTGGCCGCGGACGCGACTGCCATATTGTGGAAGAAAGACCCAGCCTTATTGAAGTCCGGACTTGACTTTTTGAAAGCGCTTTCAGAAGCTCTAGGCTCTATCTCAGTATTCGCAGGCGCTGGTCCCGACTTGTCTATGTCCATTCCTGACTTAGGGTGTGAGCTTCCTGAATTACGAAGCTCTATCCCGGATTTGTCTATATCCATCCCAGAATTGGGTTGGGAAATTCCACACTTGTCAAAGTCTAGTCCTGAATTATCAAGTCCTATCCCTGACTTATCAAGGCATTTTCCTGACTTGTGGGAGGAGCTTCCTGAATTACCAGACCTTGATGCAGATTCCTCTATTGTCATTCCTGAAATGAGGTGGGACATTCCTGAATTATCAAGTCCTATCCCTGACTTATCAAGGCATTTTCCTGACTTGTGGGAGGAGCTTCCTGAATTACCAGACCTTGATGCAGATTTCTCTATTGTCATTCCTGAAATGAGGTGGGACATTCCTGAATTACTAGACCTTGATGCAGATTCCTCTATCGTCATTCCTGAAATGAGGTGGGACATTCCTGAATTACTAGACCTTGATGCAGATTCCTCTATCGTCATTCCTGAAATGAGGTGGGACATTCCTGAATTACTAGACCTTGATGCAGATTCCTCTATCGTCATTCCTGAAATGAGGTGGGACATTCCTGAATTACTAGACCTTGATGCAGATTCCTCTATCGTCATTCCTGAAATGAGGTGGGACATTCCTGAATTACCAAGCCTTGATGCAGATTCTTCTATCGTCATTCTTGGAATGGGGTGGGAGCTTCCTAAATTATCAAGCCCTGTTGCTGATTTTTCTTTGGACATTCCTGAAATGAGGTGGGAGCTTCCTGACTTACCAGGCCCTGCTGCCGATTCCTCTATTGTCATTCCTGAATTGTGGAAGGAGCTTCCTGAATCATCAAGTCCTATCCCGGATTTATTGTAGGCTTCTCCTGATCCGTCATGTGGGGTTTCTAAACTGTGGGAGGAGCTTTCACACTTCCCAAAGTTCATTGCAGATTCATCAAAGTCAATTCCCGACTCGCCAAGAGAGTCTCCTGACTCGCCAAAAGAGCATTCAGAAATCCCAGTTCTCATTCGCAACTTGTCTACGGCCGTGCCCGACTTGTCGATTTCCCTTCCAGGCCCAGCAAGCCTCAATCCAGACAATTCTGATGCGTGCAGAGTACGATTGCAAAAGCCAAGAACTAGCTGACTCTGCCGGTCCGGGCCCAGCGGCCGGGGGTGCGCGAAGACCAGGGAGAGAGAATACTCCGAAAAGGGCAGAAACGTCTCAGGCGGCGCGACGCTCGCAATATGTCACTCTTATATGCAGGTGCGTGTTCTTGCTCACCGCTGCCCATTGCCCGGTGATGCCGATAGAGCCGATTGTGCCGAATATGCACTTCGCGGACACGGTCACGTGACATCCATCGGCGGCTTTAGCCATAACTCCCGGCCCTCTTCACCTTAGCCCAGATACACCCTCATATCCTGGGGAACCTCTCCACCCGCTTCTCCACGCGGTCTCTTCCCTACACCTGCTCATTCATATCTTTTTTATTGCTTCATATATGGCTTTCTTCCTTTGATTTCTTTCTCCTCTCCCCTTATTCCCCTTCTTAATCCCTTCACTCCTTCTTCCAATAATGACTGAACTTCAAATGGACACCCCGCTGGTGGACCCCATGATTGATCCGCAGCGCCTCGTGGGTGAGCGGGACGACTACTCGCTCATACACTACGGCGCCCGCTGCTTCGGCATCATTATCAGCGACACTTCGGCCCACGCTTCCACCCACAAGCAGGTGGCTGTGCTTCTCGAGCGCCTCAACAAATACAACCCCCACCGCGTGCACTTGCGGCTTCTGGCACCGCAGCATGGACTCACGCCGCAGCCGTTCTCGGTGGTGGAAATGCACTACGCATCGCCCGTGCATCAGCGCTACTTCACGTTCCTCATGTGGCTCGTGCTGCAGAACGCACCCGTGTGGGTCCACGCGTGGGACACGCTCGAGCACGACGCGGTGCGGCGCGACTTTGGCACCCATGCCCCGAGCCACATGGACGCGGCGCTCAGCATCAACCGGCTCTGGCTCCGAAGTGGCGACGCGTACCTCCTCACCGACGGCTACTCTGCCGACAACCCGCACGGCGAGTACGTGTGCGAGCTCACGCTCGGGCAAGCGGCCTTGGGGCTCACGGCCGGCACAGCAGTGGCCCAGCACGCCCTCTCAGCTCACTTGCGCCAGGCTTTTGGTGCTGCAGACCACCTCCTCGACCACGTGCTGGATATCGAGAACGTGTACATCCCCACGGCGCTCGCGGGCTTCGTACGACGGCACCCGCTGGTCGTGGCACGGCCGTCTGTTGGGACACTCGACCCCACGTGCGTGCTGCTTGCGGCGCTTTGGGCGCTTCGGCCTCTGGTGCTGCTTGCGGACGAGCGCCCGTACACCGTCGCCGTGTCCGATGACGTCGACGGGGCCGCACTCGACGCGCTCTGCCCAAACAGCTTGACGCCGGCGCAGTGGCTCTCTCTCGCCATCAAAGCAAACGTCAACACCGCGTTTGCCCGTGCCGCAGACGACCCAGCCGCCGCTGCGCGCCTCATGGCGGACTTGCACCCGGCGCGTGTTCGCAGCGACGACTTCTGCAGCTCCCACCTCATGGCTCTGCTCGCGGAGTTGGCCACTCCCACAAAGCCGGTCGCTTCCGTAACGTTGACCGCGTCCGCCGCAAAACGCGTGCTTTGTCCGGACGTCCGCATCTGCGTGGAGCCCGAAAGGCCGCTTTGTGTGCTCAGCGAGCCCGACAGAGTCACGTACGAGGCCTTCTTCAGACTGGAGCTCGTACCGGAGGACGGTGCGGGTCGACCGGCTTCGACACCAGATTCCGCTGCTGCTGCTGCTGCTGCTGCTGCTGGGGAGGATTCAGACTCGGACGCCGCACGGGGACAAGACTCCTCCGTATTTGCTGGGCTCGAAGATACGAGGGACTTTGGTCGCGATTTCGCCCGCACCAACATGGGCGCACGGCTCCGGGCTCTTGCCGACACCGATGCTGGTCCTGGTGCCGATTCCGGCAGGCTCGGGCTGGCGTATGCGCTTACCGAAGAAGACCTTCGACAAACCCAGGACCTCGACGGTTTCGACGACTTCGTCGAGTACTACGCCAGGCACTTCTTGGGATACACGGACGACGATCTAGAGAAACACCGCACGGCAAACGCAGGTGGTCTGGACTCGGGCGGCCTGGCGGCTTTTCGAGAGAGTTCAGGCGAACACGGGCCATTCGACTGGTCCAAGTACAATGACGAGAGCGAGTACGACTCGGAAAGTTCTGGCAACGGTGGTTTGGGGAGATAGATGGCAAAGCCACCGTACTGGCTTTCTCGTGTGTTCCTGGGTAACGCGGCACGTATGGTCAAGTCGTGCTCTTCGTAAGCATGTGGACATGTATATGTGTAAGGCTGGGCCAACTGCAAGAGTCCGGGATATTTTGGCGCAATGTCTCCGCCAGCCACATTGAAGTGAAGTATCGTATACATGTATTAAGTAGATGGGGAAACGGCATGTATGTAGACACGCGCATATATACACGTCGCTTTCTCTGTTTAGTAGCTTATATCCGTAGCCAGGTGGTATTCTCCTCGAGAATCGTTTCGTGCAAAGCTCTCGCCGGCCGCATTCGGAACACCTCCCCCGATTGCCTTCCCCATGAAAAAACTAAGGGTATGTACATCCTTATGGTCCGTCACCGCGACATATAGCTGATGAGTTTCCAAACCCATATCATTGTTTTTCTTGAAAAACAAATACCGACACCTCTGGCTGCTGTGATCCATCATCGAGTGGGAGAATAGAGGACCTTTGTTATTTTTATCCGGCTCTAGCACTGGACACACGTACCGAAGTTCTGGGTATGGCAAAGAGCTGGTGCTGAAGCAGCATTAATATTAAAGACGGTCCATAATAGAGTGGTGGGTCGTCTGACTAGCACATTCCATTTTTCATTTTTCATTTTCGGCAAGGGACCAAAAATGAAAAACAGTGGGTTCTTTTAACGATTAACCCAATCAAGTGAGAAGTTCTCTGGAATGGAATCTCACTCTACTAATTCTCGTGTGTACTTTTGATATTTTAATTACTGATACACTGCCGTGCGAAAGTTATAAATAGAAGGATGACCGTAAAAATCAGTGCGTCTTCTTTTTCCCAATATAAGCCGAGTTTAGTCACCAATTCAAGCTTCGTGGGGGCCGCATCAAAAAAATAAAATAAAACAATACCCTAAAGACGGTAACGGGTTGTTGTTGAGCAACCCTTCAACACCTCGCTTGTTCTGGCGGACTGCACGCGCGACACGAGAGATACATTATTATGTGAAACCGAACCACTGCGCACCTAGTATGAGGACCAGCCATCTGTAAAGTCGGCCCGTAGTAACGATTTCTGAGTAGGGATGCCAAAAGAAAAAGAAGAGAGAGAAAAACAAAAAAAGAGCCAGCAAGACCAGCAGTATATCTTCACCTTATCGAAAAGAGCAGAATGCGGAAAAGGGAACTTTTCTTCCTTCCTTGATGAGTATTTATATATTGGTGCGTACAAGAGTTTGATGGCCACCGCCAGCCTCGGTGAGGCGACAATATGCAGGCATCATGGGTGCTAAATCAACGGTGGTGGACACTGCCTGTATAACCAATCCTTCACAACAACGTGGCAAGCAAACTCTTGGACCTGGACACGATCGATCTCCCCTTCCGTTGGCCCACCGTATACACTTTCTAAGCACTTCTCAAAAAAGGATAATATAGTAATATTCATAGTGATCACAATACTCCATCGGGCAACCGGCAAGCACATCTCTGGACCCGTACGAACCCCGTTCTAACCCTCAGCACATAACCTAGGCTGCTCGAAACAAATCACAGATTTTTGCCTTTCCCATCCACAAAACGATCCCTTCCTTGCCTGTCGGAATCCCCCTTAAGAAAAATGGCGGATGAGTGCGAAGTCGATACGCGCTTGGCAGATGAGGTCACTGCGCTCTCAACGAGGCTAGTCACGGAAGTGGCAAAGCTGCTGCTGTTGGAGGAAACGGTGGTGCAGCTCAGACGTGAGCAGGCCCAGTTGAGAGCGCGTGTTTTGGTGTTGGAGCCGGTGGAGCGCGAGCACAAACACGTGTGCGAACAGCTCGTGGAATTGCAGCAGAGCACTGCGGCGCTTGCGGCGGAAAAGTCGGCGGCTGAGGCAAAAAACAAGCAGCTTGAGGGCGAGGTCGAGGACCTCACTGCGTCTTTGTTCAACGAGGCCAACGAGATGGTGCTGAACGCCAGCCGCGAGGCGTACAACTTCAAGTTGAAGAACCGCAAGTTGATTGAGGAGTTGGGCGAGAAGGACGCCATCATCGAGAATTTGCAGGCGCAGCTCCAGGACTTGAAGGCGTTGTTTGTGAAGATGGACGACCAGCAGCGGCTGGCGTCGTGTATGAATACCCCGCGCGTCGAACAGGCTCTGTTTGAATTCGACGGCCCTGCGGGAGCCCGCGATAGCATTGATTTCGCGGGTGGTCTGGGAACTAGTACCGGTGGTGGTACCGGTGGCGGCGGCGCGGCGCTTCCAGTCGTGCTCCAGCAGCTTCTTTACGGCGTGAGGGCCCGGGCTGTGCGTTTCGATTTGCCCGTGTACCAGCTCGAGTTCAAGGCGTTTGTGTACCAGCTCATCAAGCCGGGCTTCAGCTTTGACTTGGTGTCGCTCCGTGCACTCAAGTACTTCCGCCGCTTGTGGGCTGAGGAGCTCGAGCCCTGCGTGCCTGTGATCCCGGCGCTAACGGGCAACAACTTCATGAAGCGCTGGTCGAAGGGCAAATCGTTCTGGAACCTCTTGGTGGAGGGCCGTGCAATTATTGAGCCTGTGGCTGGCGTTAACGAGACGTTCAAGTTGACCTACAAGGGCGCGAAGCGAGGCAGCGAGGCGCCTGTTGCCTTGAAGGATGCGTGTGCGTTCTGCGGCGAAAACAAGGACGACCTTTTGGAACACGCGCGTCTCTACAACTTGAAGTTGTACGAACCTAACACTGAATCGAGTTCTACGGACACCGGCAGCACTGAGGTCTTGGGCGAGCCCCACACTGCCGTAAGCACATACCCGCTTTGTAATTTCTGCTTGGTCAAGTTGCGCGCGCTCTGCACGTTTTTCGCCAGCTTGCGCATGATCCACTCCAACATTTACAAGTTGCCGCAGAACAACATGTTCGATGACATCGCGTACGTGAACAACTTCCAGTTCAAGCGGCCGTCCGAGTCCGTGCAGGTGCCGGCGCTGGCGCCCGACTTGGAGCCGGTGTTTGTCAAGCTCTATTTAACGCTTCTCGTTCTCCGTGCCAAAATCTTCTGGAGCCGTCTTGGATTCTGGGATACCGACGAGGAAGTGGAATGGCTCAATGTCGATGAGGTGCCGCTCGACACTTTCCGCGCGGCCGTTCAGGATAACGTTGCGTTCCAGAACCGGGAAAAGGAAGTCTTGGCACGACTGCCTATCGCCATTTCGCGCCCAATTGGCACAGAAAGAGACTCGATCTTGTCCGATAATGCCGCAAAACCGCTGGATTTGATGACCATTGACGCTACCTTGAACAAGAGCCGTTTATCCGAGGGCCCAAAAGAGGCTCCACAAACACCCACAGGCACGGAACATCCAAATGTCTATGTAGAAGCCAGCATCTATCTGGCCACGAAAACAACTGCAGAGTCGGCTGCTAAGTCCCAAGACAAAGACTTTGACGCAGTCCTTGGCGCTAGGGACCCAGAGGCTTCTGGAGAAGAAACGTACCAATCTGCTCAGCTGGAGGAAGCAGCAGAAACAGAGATAGAGACAGAGAAAAACATAGAGGCCGATGCTCCCAAGTCTAAGAGCAAAGCAAAGAAGAAAAAAGAAAAAAAGGGGAAGAAGAGCACGTCGGCTGCAGTGGATATCGTTCGGACTGAAGACGACAGCGATGACGAGTTCAACGATCGATCGGAAACCCTAGAGGGCGGTACGCAAGTGCATCGCAGAGAAAGCAGATCTAAGCAATTCAAGGAAAAAATCGACAAGGATTTGGACAGTACGTTGGCGGCCCTTCGGGAAAGTCTTGAGTGATGGCCCGAGACGCACTCAATTGAAGATGAAGTCAAAGAAGTGGTCAATCAAGCTGAACGAAAGGTCAAGGTGGAGGTTGGCGGTTGCTTGTGGGCGTACAAAGGCGTGTGAGTGTTGACGGATTGAAAGAAACCAAACTAGTGCGATAAGAAATGCTCCTATGTGACGGTGTTTTAAGAAGGAGACAATGCCATATACAGCCTTGTCATGGTGCTAGCATTACTACAATGAGGATGCCCGAGCCAGCAGAATATTTGCATGGGGCTTCGTTGCGATTGCAAAAGGAAAAGAAGAAAAGAGAAAAAAAGAAAAAAAAAAAAGAAAGGAAACATAATTATGAAAATGACGAAAATCCGGTGCTTTAACTATTGCGCTGTGGCCGGCAACAACCCGATTCCGAGACGTTTCTACTGGTGCGAGAAGTCATGGAGGTCCGGTGCCATCAGCGCATTTGTGTCTGGTGATGCGTTGACTACGTGCATATTAGCCGTGGCGGCGAAACGCGCCACGGCTTCCACCGGTCTGGGCGCCCAAGGCGCTCGCGCCTGCACACAAGCACAGCGGTCCTGGTGTCGCTAGCGCGCGAGGCTTACTGCTAGAAAAAAAAATACCAGCGGATGTTCTTTAACACAAATATCTTTTAAGCAGTCACAAATGAATACATAGCTAGGTGTAGGGACTTCTCGGCTGTCTACATGAGAGAATTCTCTTGTTGTTGTACCTATTCACTAGCATTGATAAGCATATATTGTGCGGGTCTGCTTCTACTATAGGCGAAGCGGCCCACCGCGCTTTTTTGCAGTTGGCGGTTCGCCAGAGTCGCCCAAAACAAATAAGGATCAGTGTCATGGAGATCAGTAAGAAACAAAAAAATAAAAATAAAAATAAAAAAAGACAAAAATTTTAAAAAAAAAACAAAAAAAAGAAACAAAAAAATACAGAAAAAAGACAACTAAAACCGCAGTGCCAAATAAGCCAGTCCCGTCTCGTGGCCCGGTCCTGCGACCCAATACATGCTTTTACGACTGTGTCTTCCCGCCCCTCCATTCACAACGCTTTTCCCCATAACACATCTGTTTTATGAACACTCTGGAACATCTCGTGACATCCGACTTTTATTTATTGACCATTTGTTTTTGTTTTTTGTTTTTTGTTTTTTTGTTTTTTTGTTTTTGTTTCCGAAGACTCCCTGGTCGCTTTGGGGATTGCGGCGTTTAGCCGCCAGCTTGCACCGGCCTCTATCGCGCGTAGCCTGCTGCCCGCGAACGTGGCACGGTTAGACCTCATAACACTGCGCGCTCCGCAGGCCACTACCTCCCGGGACCACTTCACCAGCACCAACAGTGCGAAACATTCTGGTCTGTTTCTCCCACAACTTCCGGCCTGCTTTCACGTGTCCTCTGCTACACAATTCCCCTCGCACGCGCAGCGGCTCCTCATTCACTAAATTCAGTACATCCTCGCTGCTTGTACTGCGGTCGTACCCTTACACCATCCCTGCTGCCGCTGTCAGCCAGTTAGATAACGATCCTGTTCATATTCCCGCCCACGCCCACGCCCACGCCCACGCCCACGCCCACGCATACGCATACGCATACGTATACGCCCACGCATACGCCCACGACCTACTATCCTTCCTGCGCCATTACCCGAATCAGCAATAGCAGTAACAAAAACAACAAAAACATCAGCATGTCTCTGCGTAAGCGCATCGATCCGTACTTTGCCAGCAACACTGCCCTGATGCCTGTTGAGGACTACCCGCGGCTGGCCGCATACTACGCGCCCATCCAGCACGGCCTGGCGCCGCGTAAGTCGGGTAGTCTGGGTTCGCTCCAGACGAGCCCCCAGAAATCTGCCGCCCCATCGGGCCAGCTGGCCCCTGCCACGGCACAGAGCCGATTGCTGTCCCTGTCGATTTTCCTGCTCCGGAAACTGCGTGACAGGCCCGCGATAAACACCGGCGGTAGCCCGGAAAACTCGTCCGACAACATAGCGCAAAGCACATTGACGGAGCAGCCGGACTCTGCCGATCAGGTATCGCTCAACAGCTTGTCGTCCGGCGGCGAGCGCAGTATACGGTCCGCCCGGCTGTTGAAGCTGGCCCGGCTGACTGAACTGCTAGCGCGGAGATACCCCAGTGTTCTGCTGCACCAATCCACCGCCCTGAAACCCCTGCTCTTCCACAATTTAGAGCCCAAGACTTCACGCGCAGGCTCTATGGCTCTGAGCACTCACATGGCTGTGGCGCATAAGGCCGCGCCACAGTCACTGGCATCTCGTGTCTCAATATCAGGCAGCGGAGCCGATGAACAAGATATTCCGCTGCGACAAATGACCCTCAAGCGGCCTTCAAACCCGGTCGAAATAGAGCGCATGTTCCGCGAACTCATGGACAGGCGTGACTTTCGGTCTCTCCCGCCAGCAGCCCGCCAAGAGATGTTGGCTTACGGCGTAGACAAGAAATGGATGTTGATATACCAGGATGCACTCAGCGAGCACAATAAGCTGCAGAAGAAAAGCATCACAACCCCCGAATTTTACACCCGCAAGCTTGTTGCAAAGTCCATCTTGTCTTCGGAGCTAGAAAACCTCTGGGTGCTGCTCCGGACAGAGCCCATAGACTGGGTGCGCCAATTTATTTTCGATTACCAGGGTGATGTCGCGCTCTCCCTGTACCTTATTAAAGTTCACGACCAGATCGGCGACCTGGACGTCGAGCAAATCCTGGATGACATATTCAACAAGGAATTAAACTCCTTAAAATGTCTTCGATGCATGATGAACCAAAAACTTGGTGCCGAGCGCGCAAAGTCAGATGAATCACTATATGTCAGTGCCATAGCAGGCTCCTTACTATCACCACGCCTAGCCACGCGAAAAATTGCAGCTGAGACTTTGACTTTCATGATCGCCTACTATTGTAAGCAAGGTCAGATTGACAGTCTGGGGAAATACCACAAAATTCTTCGTGCATTAGACTCTCTCACAATGAAGCCTTATTACGAGTTTGTTTTTTCTTCGCTGTCCAAACGCAATTTAACCCGCAAGGCTCCATCGCCAGATAATTTTCTTCGTTTTGAATTATGGATCCGCCTCGTTGAGCGTACCATAGATGGCAGAGGCAAGTATAAAAACTCGTTAGTTGGCGCGAGTGACGAGCTTAAGTTTGCTATGTATGGAACGAATTCATCCACTGTCAGCTCGTCATACGTCGAGAATCAACTTCTAGAGTACTGCTTAAGCTCGATGCTTCTTGTAAATACAATTGTCGAGTTTGGTCAGGACTTTAGGGTACGCATGACTTTACGCTCTCAATTAAGGGCTGCTGGACTTGATGAACTCATAGAGAAATTCAAGGATTTGAGCTATGAAAGTTTGTCTAAGCAATGTAACCGGTACGCAGAAATGGCTGAGGCCGATAGGTTAGAGTTCAAAACTACCGAACAACTTGACAAAAACCTAGATTTCAACAACCCAGTTGAATTGGTAAAAGCTATTTGGAAGGGCGTCCAAGATAATGATGCCCAAGGTTTTTTCTTGAGTGCTATTCAACACTTATATCTTAACCAGGTCGAGAAGAAAGATGACCCCGCAGAATCTGCCCGGAGTTTACGGCTTTTCGACGGAATAATGCAAAATGTCTCTAACGCCAACACGTCTAACGATGAATCGGCCATTGGTATTGCCATGAACAGATTGTTCCAAGGCTTACATACAGATGATATGTACAGAAAGGCTCTTGGCGAGATCAAATTATACAAAAAAATGGCTGAGGAGGCTCTCGCAGAAAGAGATGATATGTCTCGACAGTTATCTATGGGCTCAGAAGGTCTTATTTCCAGTTTAAATAATGAAGTCAAGGAGCAAGAGTTAATTTTGAGAAGAACTAGACAACTTAACGAAGAGCTTCAGAAAGACTTGGAGGATGCAAAGAGGAAAAACCTCATTGATAAACAGGAACAAGAGGCAGAAATGAGAGAACTTTTGATAATGCTTAACAGCGGCGAAATCCAGTCTAAAAAAGCCAATGGGAAAACAACATACTCAGTGAAGACCACTAATCAGGAGTTGGTTAACAAGTTGCGCAAGCAAATTCACCGGAAGAAAGCTGAGTTACGCTTAGACAACAAACTGCTAGGAAGCCACATAGAGCCATCTTCGAGATTAAGGGCATTGAGAGATCAGATGAATGATATTGAAAATTTAGCCCGTGAGCTTGAAATGACTGATTTCGAAAATTACACGCTTCCAACGACAAGACACGAAGAAGAGCACTCAATTGCATCTGAGGATACCGAAAACGTTTCTGAAATAATGAACGATACTGAGGTAGATTCAACTGAGGATGAAGAGAAAATCATTGAACATACCATATATGAACCTATCGTCATGGGCCCGAGACGTCCAATGAGAGATGATGACGTGGGAAAGCTTTCAAAACTTCGCAAACAACTTGCATCTTTACAAAGCGAATCCAATGATATTATGAAATTCAACAATAGCAGCCTTTTTGAGAAACAGAAGTATTTGGCAATGGAGCGTTTGAGAGAACTTGAGATGAATTTTAAGGATTTCAACATCGATTTCGATCTCACTGAAGACTCTACACTGTTGAGTCCTTTGCCTGACTCAAGTATGAAGGCAAAGCTTCAAGACGAACTCCGGGAGGTTGAGAAGCTAAAACAAGATTTGCGCTCAAAATTGAACGCTTTGGATACCAAAAATTCGAGCAAGAGATTATCAAAGGTGGTTGGGACCGATGCTTTGACCAAACTTGAGAAGAAATATGCACATGGTCAAGTAGGAACGAATGAGGTTGCATCTCGGCCTTCAACCATTCCAAGAAAGGAATACCGTTCAAACAGAATGTCCACGATTAGCTCTATGGATCCTGCATTTTTGAGCGAGTTATCGTCGAAAGTCAAAAGAGCAGAATCCATTCCAGAGTTTGAAAAAGATCACGAAAATGACATTAAAAAGAGCCTCATTACAAAGGGAAAGAGTGACAAGAGTGTTCTGGAAAAGGATCTTATTTGCGGAGATGAATTGGTATCTTTGTCTTCGCCACTAAAGTCAGTGTCAGTTGGAAGTATACCACCTCCACCACCACCTCTCCCACCAGCATTAGGGGGATCTTCTATACCGCCGCCTCCACCACCACCGCCCCTTCCATCTTCTCTTAGTGGAGCCCAGTCATCTCCATCTCCACCACCTTTACCGCCATCTCACGGAGGTCTGTCTTTGGCACCTCCACCACCTCCTCCACCGCCCTTGCCATTTGCACTGGGTAAAGGCCGGGGCACACCACCACCTCCACCTCCACCTTTCCCCGTTAACAAAGCAAGTTCTACGTCTCCTATATTACCTGTATTAGTACACAATCCGTTTGATAATTTCCCCAGACCAAAGAAAAAGTTGAAGCAATTACACTGGGAAAAAGTTGAAACTGCTGATCAGTCAACAAACTCTTTCTGGAATAATTCTGAGCCCCATTCGGTCGCAACTGATCTAATGGACAAAGGTGTTTTGGACGAAATCGAGACTATATTCGCGGCTAGGGAAATTAGAAAATTGGCAACAAAGAAGAAGGAAGAAATTGACAAGGTTTCGTTTTTGCCAAGAGATGTGGCTCAGCAGTTTGGAATTAATTTGCATTTCTTTAATTCTTTGCCTGACGTTGAAGTCGTGAGAAAAATTTTGAGATGCGATAAAGATATTATGGAAAATGCCGCTGTATTAGAGTTTCTCGCAAAGGAAGAAATTGTTGAAATTCCAAACAGCTTAGCTATAAGCTTGCAGCCCTACTCGACTAACTATGACTTGGATGAGATCAACAAGCCGGAAAAAGATCCAAATGAATTGCAAAGGCCAGACAGAATATATTTGGAGTTGATTTACAATTTGCAACACTACTGGAAGTCAAGAATAAGAGCCTTGAGGACAATTTCAAGCTATGAAAAAGACTACGAAGATTTGGTAAAAAAATTAAGGTCTATTGATTCCGCAGTGAGCAGCATTAAGCATTCGAAACACTTACGCAGTGTTTTTGACATAATTCTCGCCGTTGGAAATTACATGAATGATTCATCCAAACAAGCTAAGGGGTTCAAGCTTGGATCGCTTCAAAGATTAGGATTTGTTAAAGATGACAAAAACAGCATGTCTTTTTTGCATTATGTTGAAAAGACCATTAGAACTAATTATCCCGAAATATTGGAATTTTTAGAAGAGCTCTCTGAATGTACAGATGTCGCAAAGTTTAGCATCGAAGTGATATCCAATGACACCAAAGAGTATGCACAGCTGATAAAGAACGTTCAAAGCTCCATCGATATCGGAAACTTAAGCGATGTTTCCAAATTTCATCCTCAAGATCGTGTCTTGAAATTAGTTTCACCCCTTTTGCCTAAAGCTAAGAAGAAAGCAGAGTTGCTTTTGGATCAGGCGAATTTTACTTTCAAAGAGTTTGATAAATTGATGCTTTTTTTCGGTGAGGATCCAAATGACTCTTTTGTGCGCAACTCATTTATGAGCAAGTTTACAAATTTTATGGCTGATTTCAAGAAAGCGCAGCGGGAAAATATGAAACGTGAAGAAGAATTGAAGGTGTATGAGCAAAGAAAGAAATTACTTGAGAACTCAAGCAAGCCAGAGAAAACGAAGCAAGAAAATTCTGATTCTGATACGGAACGAAATGTGATGGATTCTTTGTTAGAAAAATTGAAGGCAGCGGGATCAGACCGTGGGGAGCCAACCCTGGCGAGAAAGAGAGCATTGATGAGGAAACATATTTTGGAAAACAACAAGAAAAAAGAGAGCTCTCCTCTGCAGGAGATGAGCCCAGAGAACACGAGCATGGAGAAGGCAGAAGAGGAAATTGAAGATACGGATGATGTAGGTGCTAGAGCTAGAAATCTTCTTCAAGAAGTCCGAAAGGGGGATGCCATGACAGAATCCACTATATCTGAGTCTGATCGTGTGAGTCGCGCATCAGAGTTCAGACAACAACGGAATCGCAGAAAGTTTAATCAGCCCTCGTCAGACGCAGAGTCCGGGAACCAATCGGAAGTCATCCCTTCAAACAACTCAACTGATAATATTGCATAGACGAATACTTGTTTTCAGTCTGGTATTGCTAATAGATGATTTTTGTTGGGAAACGGAAATTTATATTGAGCTTGTTTAATAGTAAAGTGTGTCGCACCACTTATAATCATATTGAAAAATATTACAAGCATGCAAATATATTACAAAATAAATTTAGTACTTTTTGACTTGGATAACTCTTCGATATCATAATCGACGAATTTTTCATAGTTACTGCTAAAGCCAAAGAATGGTTTATAGACAGATTGAAGGCCTTTTCCCGTGACTTTATCAATGAAAGGTCTGTTGAGTCTCTCCATGATAATATCTAATGCGCCATCCGCAGTGAGCTTGTATTCATCAGCCAATGCTTTTTTGAGGTCTTGAATTTCTTTATCCTGTTCCGATATCGGATTAATAAATATTACCTGACCATTAACCGCCACGCAACAAATTTGCCACTTTTGGTCATTTTCCCCCCAGAACGCATTGAATCTAGTTGTGTAGACTCTGGGAATCATGGGAAGGGAGAACGAAAATCCCATGAATGAATATGACTTCTCTAGATCATAAATTCGCAATTCAGAGAGCAACTTGTCGCCGGCTGCAAGCTTATTTCCTATAACAGTTGTGTTCACTAGTGAGCGTCGAATTGGATCCTTAAAAATGACACGTAGTTCGTCCGAAACGCTTTCAGACACGTCTGTATTTTTAGAATCTTCAGAATCTTCAGTATATTTAAAGACCAACACTGAATCTGATTGAGTATTCACAAAAATGCGACCGTCAGAAGTAACTTCGAGATTGGCGACATCCGAAGAAACAGTAGCAAGCTTTTTTACGGGCCTGAACTTCTTGCTCTCGAGACTGTACGAAGTTGAGTACACGCAACGACCACAGGAGAAAAATATGACTGAGCCAATCTGCTGAATAGAAGATACAGCAGAATCTCTTGGAATCGACCACAACTCCACCACTTTCACTACCGGTAGGCGGGATCCCTCCACCATAACTTTGCTGATATCCAAGATCTTTAAGCTACCACCACTGCCTTCTATCAGGGTGCCCACGATAATTTTTTTAGATACCCGTTCATTTCTGTTGATATGCCAGACCAAGGCACACGTGGGAATTTCTGAGGGCGCAAAGATCCAGCCATTTCTGTTTACCCCTGTTCTGGGGTCTATCTCTGTTGAAGAAAGTACTTTAAAATATTTTCGGTCAGCAAACTTGAGGCGATTTTGTTGACTCTTTGATGTGCACAAAATGACAAAAAGATTCGAAGTATCGTGAAATATAAGTTTTTTGGCAGGCTCACCGATGCTGAGCTGTCTTAACAAAGGTTGCTCATGACAAAACACTGAGCCAATTACAAAACCGTCTTCTCGTAAAAACGCAAACCGCAAGTGTTGTGACTCTTGTGTGGGAAGCTCAATCATCAGATAGATTGGTTTGTCAAACTTTTCGTCGAAACTCACCCTCACAGGTGCAGACAGGGTGTAAAAATTAAAGAGCCACACGTTACGCATGCAAGCAAAAAGAAAGTTAGGGTCGTTCTCGCTGAGCACCAACTTTACGGGCGTTGTACCTAGAGCCATGCTCTGAGAGAACAGAGGGAAAAGAGCATTATCGAGGTCAAATTCGTAAAACTTTCCCAGTTTTGTTCCGACGTAAAGTTTCGACCGTGGAGTCGATATTGACACATCATGTGGAATTTCTGGGTCATTTCCAGGTGTCTGGGCGATGTTATTTAAGTTGAGCAGAAAAAGAGACGTGCAATCGCTGGTAAATGTGTTGAATTTAAGCAAGCTGAGCGAGCCCCCGAAAAACCCAGATGCAATAAGAAGAGATCCACAATGTTCGAAGCACCTGATCATACTAATATCTTTAGAGACAGGCAAAGACGCTAACACGCGGAAACACGCCTCATTCAGAACAAGGTCAGTTGAAGAAGCGAAATCCGAAACTGGCGCAAGGCGTATAATTTCTAGAGCGAGCTGCCCACCTTTCTGCACGGCAGTAACTGCTATATTTCCCTTGACATCAGCCAAGATGATTTGTGAATCTGTAAGATGAGAAGTAGTTGATAGCGTTGTGTTAGTTGCAGTTATGCTATGCCGCGAGAACTGAAACATGACGTCCGAATCCGGGAGAAACAGGCAATGTAGAGTAGAGCAGTCCATATCAAATTCAGGGTCTTTAATCTCAATAATGGGTTCTGGGTCGCTTTCAGTAGGTTCTAACGCGTCGACTTCAATCTCCTCGACCTCAGGCACATACTGAAACAATTTGGACTCAAACGGCATGGAACAGACTAGATACAGCGAGTCTCGCCCACGGCAAAAGAACATAGCTTCAGCTTTGCGCAAGCCTTCAAAGTTGCGCAGCTCTCTTTTGATCGCATACCCGGTACGAATATGGGATATTTTGGTACGCTTCCCGGTACCTGATATTACCCAGAGTTCTTGGGCCGACTCTGCATCATGAGAGCGAGGCTTTGAAGCTTCAATTATCAGCACATCAACCACGGGCGCCCAGTTTTTATGATCCTTAAGAAGCGTGGCGGGAGTATACGGAATCCTGTCCGTTTTTTTCCATTGCTTTGCTGTCTCGGGCATGATGAGGCTATCAAAATATAGCGTCTTTGCGCCTGCTGTGTCACTCACATAGTTGAGAATATACCCATTTCCTGTTGCTGTATGATGGAATGAGAATGAGGATATTGGGTCAGCAACCCGGAGTACTGGGAGACATGTAAGCACGCGGCTTTCGGCTATGGTCACCGAGTACACGAAACCCGCATCTGAGGCCAAAAACACCTCATCTGCAGTGTCTCCCAGCGAGCCAGGAGCCAGAAAATATGATGTAGGGAACAGGCCGTCGTAGGGATATCTCAGGAACGAGTAGTCTGCCGACCACACGTTGTTGAGGGTCACGACGATTAGTTCGCGTGGGCACACAAAAAGAAAGCTACCATTTTGAAAGAGCGGAACAACCAAAGCAGGAAGCGGAAAGTTGTTGTTGAGCGGGAGCGTGCACTTGGAGAGACTATCTTCTAACGGTTCGGCCGCGTGCCAGGTATATAATGAGAGCGTTAAGCGACCCAGATTGGAGAAAGTGACAGCCAATAGCACAATTTGATCGCTCGCCACCAGAGAGTGTATGGGGTGGGCAAAGCACACGTGTAGAAGCACGCCGTCGAAGGGCACACTGAAGTGGGGCAGAAATTGCAAGCCCATATCCGTACTTTGGCACTCGTGGATGCGGAGCACAGGCTCCGGGCCAGCAGAAACCACAGCACGGCCTTGCAGATGTGCTGCGAGAGCCAGGCATGTCCAATTTCCAGCGTTTGCGCTGGATAACTGCCACCATTGCACGACGAACGGCTTGAGCACATGAGACGTGGGCAGTTCCGGCAAGCCTATGGGAAACTGGCCAAACAGCGCATCAGAAAACGTGCGAGGCACCTTCCACACACGAACTAGGAGCTGGAAGCCTGACAGAAGCGTCAAGAGAAGGGAATCCTCTGCCAAAGCACTGTTTCCCGGGTCCCGCACGACCACTGCTGCCATCACAGCCGCCGTGAGCGGGTACTCCGCGCCATCGACAAGCACCAGGGTTGCTTTTACCAAGATTTCGATGCTTTCCACCGCTGCAGAAATCGTCGGCGGCTTGGGGGCGTGGTCTTCTAGATCTAAGATCGCGTCATCTTCACTCATGTCGTCGGCGAAAAACGAGTCCTGCTCGGGCGGCATACGCGTCTGTGCTGCAAGCTCACTGGAATAAGATCCAGCGAGACCCACAAGCGGCTTTGTCACACAGACACGGAATTCAGGCACTACTTTTACCACCACAGGCGACTGCAAGACGCTCTTTTTAGTGTACATGTTGGGCAGGGCCCGCACGGGCTCGCTAAAAAAGAGCCCGGAGAAGGCCACATCATCCTGGGGGATTTGTTCCAGACACATATCAGCCCCGCCATTGTCCATTGGAGGAATGCGTGTGTATATATTTGAAAGGAACGATGGTCAAAGATGTGCCTTGGGTGCTAGAGAAGGCTTTATTCTGAGGAACTCGGAACGCGGGCCATGTCACGTGATACCCAAACGGCAGCTATATGCCGGCATAACCAGGGGCCAGGCCGCCTCTTATCCTTTTGCATGTCAGCCTCGTCTGTGGCGAGGTATATTCTTTTGTGTTTTCTGTCAGTCAGGTCTCTATGAAGAGAGAGAGAGAGAGAGAGGAGGGAATGCGATGGCTTGCAAATACAAAAAAAATTACAGTGTTTTTTTCAGACGGGCAGCAGGTATTCATATATGGAGCTCCATCTTTGGCGCGGGCGCGCGCGCACTTTCTAATCACCGTGCAACCCGATTCCGTCTTTTTGCACCCAATCCACTATGACCAGAGCCTTCCATCATAAGGCACTTGTGATTGTGCCTGCACTATACGGGCTTCTACAGATCCTGGACCGAGCAACGCTTGTGGCCTTTCTGGCCAACGAGCACCTCGGCCAGGTGTTTGCGCACACCTCAGTTATAGGCGTGGCCATGTTGGTGGGGGCATGTTCTCTTGGGGCAGCTGGTACGTAATATTCGAGAGGATGGGCGATACTTACTAAGTGGCCTGGAATTTTGCCTTTTTTATTGGTGAAACAGGTTCTGACTTTTTGGGATATTCCTTTGGGATTTTTGGTGTTTTGGGATATCGGGATATTAGGATATCAGATCTTTGTCTGAATAGAGGGTCCGCGGTGACCACCACCCTCTTTACCAAGCCGTACTAACCTCTCCAGTCACTTCGCTTTTTTCTGGTCCTTTATGTGACAAGTTTGGCCATCTCCACATCATCCGGCTTAGTGGGCTTCTTTGGACACTGGGGTGCCTCGGCACCTTTTTCTCTCCCGAAAACGTCTACATTGTCCTATGCAAGTTGATCAAAGGCTTTGGGCTTGGCCTCGCCAGCGTCGCCGTGCCGCTATACGTGTTCGACATGTTGGTAGCGCCGTACCGGTCGCTGGCCATTGGGTGGGCGGCGTCGTTCAGCGTGCTTGGCCAGGCGGCCATGTATGGCTTTGGTCTTCTTCTCCGTGTCACGCTCGGTAGCGCTGTAGACGCGTTCCATTACTCGTGGATTGCCGAGGCGTTCTGGGGAGTGCTCGTCGTGGTGCCTTCGGTATTTCTCCCCGAGTCTCCCAAGTTCCTAGCCCGCAAGGGCGAGTGGGTGCGTGCGACCGCCAGTCTCGAGCGTCTTGCCCTGCAAAAGAACCTTTCGCTCACGTCTGTGCCGTTGCGGCCGCTGACTTTTGGTGACTTATTTCGCAAAGAAACGCGCCGCCGCTTCTTCTTCGCTGTGGCCCTTCAGGCAGTGGCCCACGCATCGTGTCTCTTTGGTGCTACACACTTTATCCACTACACCTTGACATTCTGCCGCTTGAACGACTCCTTGGTCGAGGGCTTGTATGGTGTATTCTACGGCATCCAGTTCTTCTTTACCGCGCTTTCCATTTTTGTCATGAAAAATTCCCGCAGAAAAGATATGCTAGCGTATGGCTTCTTCCTTCTCACCGTGACATTCTCGTCCTTGGGTGCTACTAGCTACGTGTACGCTACCGCCTCCACCCAGTACTTCGTCTACGCCCCGATTGTGCAGGTCAATACGGTGCCGGCGTCCACAGTATTGGCGCTCACGGGCTTTGCCTTCTCCGTGGCTTCGCTCCTCGTGACCTCCCTGTCGATGCTGTGCACACTCGAGACCCTTCCTTGTGACATGCGCTCCAAGGGCGCCTCCATTGCCATGTCCGTGGCTTGGACCGTCGAGACTCTAGCTGCCACACTAAGCATTGGCCTAGCAAGCATCAGCCCATTCGTGCTCTTTTTCTTTTTTGCGGTTGTAAATGTCGTGGCTATTATAATTACTTTGTTTGTCTACGAGGGCCTGGGGCCTGTCGAGGGCTTGCCTTTTCCGCTTGATGTGTTGGAGAAAAACGACCCCCCGGATGAGAAACCTGACCCGCCAGCTGATGTTTCCCCCGTCCATGTGCCGTTAGTTAACATCAACTCAAATAACTCCACTGACTCTGATTCCCACCACCCCAAAACTTTCAGGCCTCAAAACTTCATCTCCATACACAAGCACTCCAACGACGCACCCTCGGATGTGTCGTCGCTTCTGATTCAGCCTCAACAGGTCACAACTAGTAAATCGGCCTTCACAGAATCCCAGATGAAAACTGCCGATACCCGCTTTCCGCTGGATAGCGACAACCAGCCAGTGGCTTCCTCCCGCAACTGCCGTTTACCTTCACATAAGACACATGAATCGAAAGTGACCGTAAGTGGGTTCTGGTCTGAGGTCAGTGACCCCGAGAATTGAGTTACAGATAATATTAATAATGAAGGGCATGTGGTAGGCCATGGAGTTTGTGTCTGGGGCCCCTGGCCAAGGTGTAGCCGTCATGTGATTTAAATTTGTAGTAGGGCTACGCATGAGCTATTCAATACTCAGCTAAGAATATATATAAAAAGGTATATCTTGCGAATATACAAAAAACAACAAAAGCGAGGTAGCCCCCATGTTTGAAACTGTTAATTTTGAATGGATGTGCAATTCTTTGCGGTAGTTTTGTTTTGGCTCATCAATAGTGAGCGATTGAAAGTGTCCTCTGTTCTTTTTTTAGATAGTGTTTTCTTTAATTGCTGCTCCCCATGCTTATAAAGTTAATGTGCATATTTTTATAGTGCCAATTGATTAGAATCTGCCAAATCCTGGATCGTGCTATATCATTTGTCAAAACAACTACCGTTGGCCACACATGAATGAAGCCTAGTCACATTTGACCTTTTTGTTTCAATATTAAGGGAATAAAACTAGCTCAAAAAAGAATTTACATAATTTTTACTCTGATACTGACCACACGTCAATAGACTGTCAGAATTTGCATACGCGTCAATAGTTCAACACCGCTTCACAGACTGGTATAAATACCTCGTTTACTATCTAATAGTTTAATAATAAAGCTCCATATCATTGAATTTGAAAAGAAAAAGACTTTTGCTTAAGGAGGTTTAATTACTTGTTTCAGTACTCTGCCAAATGTAAAAGATAGAGATAAATGTTCGAATAAAGTCTTTATATTAAATATCGGCAAAATGAATAAATTAGTGCCAAATCATAGTACTTCAAGGAAAACCTAGGATTATTTGCAATTGATTGTCTTCATTTTCAAGAATCTCTGGGTATATTTTTATGGCTTTTTTACTGCCTCAATTGTCGTGTTTCAGTAAAAATGTCAGTACGATATTCAAAACCTTAATTACAGAACCATCTCTATATTCTCGTATTTTTTGACGTATCTATTATCTGCAACAAAAAATCAAGGCTCCAAAAGACTAAAGGAATATCGAAGTTCATGTATTTCTGCATGGAGAAACGCCCTTGCGTACTCCAATAATCCCCAATTAAACTTTACTTTAGATTCAGGTCATGATTTTAAGATCAGTCATCAATATAACAAAATTGCACATACAAACGTTACAGAATACTGCGTCGTGACCCCATAATAGAACTTCGAAAAGTTTACTCTAAATTCAAAGAAATGATCTGAGACGAAAAGGTAAACAAAGATCACATCAAAAAATATCTGGGTAATTCGCAACTAGGACCTGCGTTTCGCAGAAGAAAACTTCACCTCGGACTCGATCTATGCAGTCACTTGAAAAATGATGCATGCGTCCTACGACGTCGAAACATTGGATATTAAGAGAATCTTTAAACTTTTGATTGTGTTAAAACTGACTAGATATCCACTTAAAATAATAAATATATAAGTTTATTACACATTACCACTCACGCAAGGTTTCGTGGTCTAGTTGGTTATGGCATCTGCTTAACACGCAGAACGTCCCCAGTTCGATCCTGGGCGAAATCAAGCGATTCTTTTTTTCTCAAGCAATAATGGCATTCTTAGCCGTGCCCCAGTGAATATACCCAAGCTCTCAATGCCGACCTCGTAGTGGTGAAGCAGTGGCAGAAATCCCGTGACACGCCTATCGTATCACGTGACATGCTCCCCAGTCCTCTCTCGCGATCCACGTAGCTGTTCGTCCAGTCTTCTGCCTTTATACGTCAGTAAAATGTCAGATTACACGAGATATAAGCCAGGCGTAAGTCATTCTTTTTCACTTTTGTCCCAAGTATTGAACGCAACATTCCCTTACTAACTCATAGTCTATTGAGCCCGATTCTCCCCCCTTGGTACAGCATTCTGGTATGTATTAGCATCGGGTCCCTGTCCCTCCATATACTACCCCAATTCCAGTCTTTTAAACATGCCCCTTACAATGACTAACAGACAGACACCCCAGAAACACTTGAAGAAGTATCGGTTAACAGTTCCCCCAATGCTGCCAGCAGTAGTGGGCCCCGCCAGGTGAGTTTCTACAGCCGTTTCTTCGATATAGATACTGACGAATTTTTTGGAAAGATAGTATCAGCGCTAAATCCTTTTAGCTACGCGTCCATAATGCTGGCGAAGAACGAAGACACGCCGACAGAGCTCTACGGCTTTGTCTGGATCAACGCCACACTCGTGGTGCTTATGTTCGTATCTGCCACAGGTTCGAACTTGCTTGCAGAGTGGCTCCATGCTTCCGGTGCCGCCAACAAGTACTCGTACGACTTCCAGCTCCTTACGCTTTCGATTTCCATTTTTTACGGGTACACAGTGCTCGTGCCTTTGGCGGTGTACGTAGCGGCCACATGGCTCATGAAGTTTGCCCATCCGCTCTCGTTGACGAGGCTCATTTCGATATATAGCTACGCCAACGTGCTCTGGATCCCTACAACCGTTGCCAACGTGGTATTGGCCGTGTTTGTGAGCAAAAAAAAGCATAATATGACATTGTCCATCGCACAATGGGTATTGGTGGCTGCTAGTGCCCTGCTCTCTGGACTCAGTATAGTCTTGAAGGTGCGCCCGATCTTCATCCAAAATACGGGCGCCGATGCAGATAATGCCACTGAACATGCGCGTGCCAGTGAGCACCGCCTTGTGCTTTTGGCGCTTGTGGTGGCGCATCTTGCATTTGCCGTCGTGATCAAGTTCCTGTTTTTCGGCATTGCCTAGGGAGCGGACTCCTGAACTTCACCAGCAAAACTAGTTTCTTTTTTAGTATTCCATGATGCTTTACATGTATTGAACATGCTTGGAGTTGATGGGGGATGAGGGAGAGAGAAGGAAAAGGAGGAGAAGATAGAGTTTACACAACAAGTTGCTTTAAAAGAAAAAGTATGGAACACTGCATTGCTGCAGGTTCCGCAAAAAGTGCGGTGACTGTCCGATGGTGGTCCATGTATGAAGACGGATATTTTTTTTTAACGCATGGATGTTTATGTGTCTGTGAAGTCTGTTGATGGCAGACGCTAGGAAGCGTGCTGATGATCATTTTCTTTAGCAACGGTTTTGGCGTGAGCGTACCCCTCTCATATAAATTTCCATTCGTGTGATGCCGCAAGTGCTTAGAATGTAGCATTTGCCAGGCCCCAACAAGATACCCTAGTGTGATTATTACAACGTGTCATTTTTAGAAATCTTATTTTTGCGTCCATTTTGTGGATGATCCAAACCTATACAGCCCCAAGTTCTGCTGTAAGAGCAACCGGCCTATGTGCATGGACCATGAGTTTTTTTTTGAATTATCTAAGGGCGAATGTGTCACTGATACAGATGCAACTGCCGCCATGCGACAGCGTTATGGGCTGGATAGCCTGGAAATTTTTGCAGATCATATAATAATTTTGCAGCTGAGCATGCTTGTATTGGGAACTCGGAAAATATCATATGGACGGAGAAACACCGAAAAACGTGGAAATAAAGAAGTAGACAGTAGTAAATGTATGAGGGAAGCACCAAGATATACATCGATTTAAACCCTAAGAATAGCACTAAGAAATCGAGGCATCGGTAAATATACAAATCCATGTCATTCTTCGCTTTTATCACATCTGCTGAGACTCATATTATGTATTCTAAGATTGTTAAATGGAACCCTGCCAGGAGCCTATTGCCAAACAACTATCGTGTTTAGAAACATCACTTCATGTCGGGGAGGGATTCGTATTCGGGAAGACCAACTATACTCCAAAACACGAAACAGATCCGTATTTCGATAAGAATCTGACGTTCTCTTCTTTTCAGGTGCATCCCCGCCACTCAATCATTTTATCTATATGCACTGATTCACCTTATTGCATTCCGGAACCATCATAATTACAGGCCGCCAGCCCTAAGTGTACTGCACACACAAAACAGTATATAAAAAGGGGTTTCGCACCCTCCCTGGGAAAAGAAATCTTCATGCCACATTGCGTGGAAATCAATGAATGGTATGTGGACTTGAATATATCAGGCAACGAAGATTATTTGCACTATACCAATTGTTCCAACTGAATTTTCCGGGTTGACAAATGCATTATCGTTAAGTTTCAGCCTTGTATGAGTTGCCTTTTTTTTATTTCGTTTGTATTGGTGTACTAACATTTAAGGTATGTCTTAACTCTGCTAAGCAATATGAGGATACTCGTGACCGGGCGGACATAGTCAACCCTATTTTCCCCTTTCTTGTACAATTAGGGAAGGAGTCGTGTCTCTGTGTACAAATTTTGAGGCATTGGAAGATAGGAGCTGATGATAGGTCTTTCGCTGACTGCTGTGACAGATTCGATCTGTAACATTTTTCATACTGGGCATAATTTCTAACAACGTAGAGTTTAGTGTCATTTATTGATTTTTACGCGGTGCTGCATATTTTTTTATGATGATCTTTTTATTCACACTGTACTAGAAGCTTGCTTCCGTGACTACACAACAAAAAAAAACTGATTTAATGAATCTGATGAAAAATGCGCAGCAACAGTTGGAATCAATGGATTGTAATATCTTTAAGCTACGAAAAGTACGGTATTTTAACATAGTCATAGAGGTGAAAGACGCTCAAGTCCCTCTTTCGAGGGAACATTGTTCGGATATCCTTTTGTCTTTTCTTCTTCCCTATTCTCCATACGCATGCATGCGTATGGAATGGGTTGCGCCGTGATCTTGGCTATGTTGTTGTTCGAAGTGTGTAATTTTCTTCTTGTCGCTGAATTTTTTGAGCTCTTATTTGTAAAGGCACCTTGTGTTCGTGTCTCATAACGTTCTTGTTGTCTCCAGCGTTCGTATTGACTGCCAATCAGAAATTCTTGGAAGATCAACATTGTCGTACTGAATGAAAGCTCGTGGATTGCAATAGGATAGATTCAGAGAAATTGTAAAAGGAGGTTCGCTTTTATGGCTGCAAACAATATTTTTGTATTTGCGAGTTTCGTTGATTCTGTTCGTGGTCATGGTTTTGAATCAGCGGGATCTCACTCCTATTAGCCCTGGTTGTGTTTAATAAGGTATGGGTCTAAACACGGGTTCCGGAATCGTAGGAAGTACTGCGGCCCTCGTTTCGAAGTTAAGATGGCCAACTTACTTTTCATTTTAGTACCACACAAGGCGGTTCAACGCTATTTCTTTTGCTTTGATTATTATCCCTTGGTTTTTCCGGGTGAAGTCTTTTTTTCTGTGGCAATATATGTGCGTTAATCCAGAACCGTGCACAGGGATACGAGGATTATATGGCATCACCGTTCAATAAAGTAAGAAGAAAAGAAGAAAAAGGCAATTTAAGCGTTTCTCAATATGAAATCACGCTTATATGGACATACTCGTCTAATATTGCCAGGAGTCCTTGCCGACTCCTGGTCTCCATAATACACTATGCACCTTTGCATACCATACCCCAAAGTTCTCTTTCTGAACATTCAAGAGACGGGACTCTTCACAATTTTCTGAATTCAATTTTTTTTTGAGGTTTCTTTAAGACGAGAACAAATATGGATGGTGCAGTTGGATAACAGGAGGCGTGAAACCAATGCATCAGTACTTGCTTTGAATGCATATGGATGGGTGCATGGTAGCCCAACATGCCATCTTTCGAGTCTCTTTTGGGAGATAGAAGTAAGAAAGAAGCGAGGAAGAAAGCACGAAAAACCTGATGGAGCTTTTCTTTTGAGTTCTGCCGCTAAACCATGAAGCCGAGGCTAAGTGAATTCGTGTCCAGCCATAATCCAAACTTCAAAACTCCCAGTTTCCCAATCCTTTACTTTTGTGACCATTTATATTCCCCCTTCCGTCTATTAGGCACAAGACGTGCATTAAAATAAGTCATAATTACAAAATTGTATAGACCTATCTATATATAATAAAGTGTCAGCGAATGTCCACTTATGCATACAAGTATTAAATCGATGCTATCATTTGAGCTGTAAATTTCTCAAAAAAAGACTAAATTAAACAACGTAACTAAAACGTAAAAGGGCAAACAAATCATGGACTAGAAGCCCCACCAAAAAAATAAAATAAAAAAAATTGAAAAAAATTAAAAAATTTAGATCATCATCCCACTCATGAATATACCTTTCAGCATCTCCCAGCTATACAAAAAGTCCGAACCTCAAAGAAAAGAGACCAGGATCGGCCATCCTAGTAGCTTATACATTACGCCACGCTACACGCAATGTTCCTGTACATACTACATTGCACCTGGGTCCACCAGTGGCAGCGCAAAACTTCATCGGCCCATTCTGGCATGCCTCCAGCCATTCTTTAGGGCACCCAAAAGACGAGATTTCAAACTAGCATACACGCACACATCACACGGGACACCTTTATAACTGCCTCTGCATTTTGTCTGTTTCGGTGAGCGCCAATTGCCCTTTTCTCTGCACGCTGCATTCGGTCCATGAACAATGCTCAGATGTCTACTAAGAGGCCCCAGCTTCCCACAACCACGACGGCTTAAAACACGCCTGTGCTGCTTCACAGTCCCCCATACCCACTTGAACACCTTGCTTGGGTCCCTATCTGAAAATCCCTGGGCTTCAGGGCCCGTTTTGGGGCTGGGAACGCGCCGCTACTTCGGCGGTTGCGTGTGGCGCTTTCATCTCCGCTCAATACCCGGAAAAGCACCATCAAAAACATCTTTAAGAGCCGGCAAAGGATTTTCATGGCTGTACCGGCGGTACCATGATGCCTACTATACACAGCCTAGGCACCAAAAACGCACATATCTCCGCGACACCTCCGTCCACGTCCAGGACATCGAGCGCGTGCTTGAAGACCCGCAGCTTGCGGCCAGAATCTTGGCGAAGCTCACAGGTGACTTCCTGAAAACAGACACACTTTCGGCACTTCTGCTTGTGGAAGCCGCGGCGGCGTGGGCGTCAAGCTCGCAGGGTCAGCGGGCGTACGAGTTCCTACTTGGTGCGTGGCGCGTGGTGTTCCACGAGCAGCGCGGCGCCACCCGTCTCGACAAGCTCCGCCTGGCGCTCCGTGTCCACGAGACGCGGCTCGTGCAAATGATGCTCAATCGCGGCGACGTGCAGAGCTATGACGCGCTTGTGGTGCCACTCTATAAGAGCGTGTCTGCATCCGCACGCCCATGGGCGCTCGTGGCCATGGACACGATCCGGCCCCACGTACAGGGAAACGTCTACACATGCGATATTCTGACGATGGAGCTGTTCCTCACAAAGGAAACTATCTCGCGTACCCAGAAACACAAGATGGTGGCGATGTACGCAACAAAAGCCATGCTCTTCTCTAACACGCCCGCAAACGTGCGACAAGTGACACGTGCGTGGGCTGGCTTCTACTTGCTTATAGAGGGCCTGCTTGACGTATCGCAGCTGCCGTTTTTCAAGATGCACCGGCGCCCGTTGGCGTTGTTAGCAAAGACAGAGTCGGGCGCCGTAAACGGCCTGCAGCTCGACCGGGTAGCGCTTATTTCCAACGCTGTCGCCAACATGGTGCTGCTGCGCGAGCTGCTGGCTCTTGTCTCTGCGGTGGCGCATGCTTGTGCGGAAGTCGCCCCACACATGTCGCTCCTGTGCTGGCAGTACAAGAACTCCCCCCACACTGGCGACATGCGTACGTCGCTCGACTTGATGAGCACCATGCGTGCACACATTAAGTTGCGGGAGTATGACCGGGCGTTGGCCGTGTACGCGGCACACCCGCAGCTCCAGGATGAGCTGCAGATTGCGCTTCTCCTCCGTGCGTGCGAGCGCAGCAAGGACTGGAAGTTGCTCCAGCAGCAGTTCGAGGCGATGTATGGCCATGGAAACTTGCCCTTTGTGGTGCATTATGCCGTGGTCATGGGGGCGCTCGCATCCATCGGCGCAGTGACCGAGGTCGAGCAGTTGTATTCTCAGCTCTTACGCCGCCAACTTACGCCCACGGCACCCATATTCGCGGCTTTGATAATGTGCAACATCAACAATGCCGACTTTCCCGCCGCTACCCGATGGTACTCCGAGTTCTTGGTATTGGTAGAGAAGGGAGTTATCGACAGAAGGCACGTGCCGGAGATACAGCTCCAGATACTCGAGGCTCGTCTACCTCTGATGACCGTTACCTCCGCTGTGGCCGAGCTTTGCCAGCTCGCAGAGCGCCAGCGTGACGGCACATTACCCTTGATTGACGCCGCTACTATTCGTGCATTTCTTAGGCACATGTCTTCTGTATACTCGCTCAGCGGCTTTGAGACCGTCTGGACTATTGCAGAAGATCTCGGGCTTCTCGAAGATGGTGTCTACGCAGACGCCTTGGCGTTTTTAACGAAAATGGGTCACTTCACCCGCGCAGACAACTTGGCCTACTCCGCGCACCTTGACTCGCCGGTTCCTTTCCAGAACTCACTCATTTTAGCTGCTCAGTTGCGCAACTACAGCCAATGGCACAAGGAGATCACCGATCTGAAAACACGCCGCATGCTCTCGGAACGCGCCTCGCGTATCATTGGTTTGGTTGATGACAAAGAGGTAAGCCCGAAGCACCTTGATGTGCTCCTTGCAGAGGTTATCAAGTATCTAATTGGCATCTCCAAGCCTGACATGGCCCGCCTGTACTTGAACCTCGCTAATGATGCCAACATTTCTTCCGAACGCCACTTTGTGCCGTTTCTCCGAGAGTTCTCAGGAAAACGCTCCTATGATAACAACTCCGATGTTTTGAACTTGTATCAAGAAATGGTGTCCATGAAGATAACAATTACCGCACGCACCTACTACTTCTTGTCCCGGTCGCTTCTTGTGATCGATTCAGTCAATAATAGGGGCCACACCAACTCCTTCAATCTCTTGCAGTCGGTGCTAGAGATGTATGGCTTTTCGGTTTTTAAGGAAACCGGAACTTGTAAAGTCTCAGTGGCACAGTTGTCTCAAAATGCTGTTCACTTACTTCGCTTGGTGTCTGATTACGCCATCGAGGTATCGGCTCATGACGAAGAGACGATGAATCTTTTGCTCAATTTCTTGCAACAAATGCGAGAAAAACTTAATAAGCACATTGACTTCAACTTCCGTGTATCTATTCTCTCTGAGATGAGCAAGGTGTATCGCGTGTTTGGGGACTTGCGCGTTGCCAACTCCCTTGTTGATAATGCACTCAAAGAAATGGACGATATAATTGTTCAACTCCCAAAAAATGATCCATTACCTAAGCTTTTGCAGCTCGAATATAGAAAGAATATCGATATCAAAGTTCGGATTTTGAACCAGGGGAATGCGCCATTGCATGAGTATGCAACTCTTTTGGAACATGTGTTGGTACATAATATCAGATTGTCCACTCCTCAGCTCCACAACCTCAGTTTTAAACTCTTGAAGGGTCCCTCTGTTTCAAAGGAGTACTTATCTTTGGTTCTCGATAGCTGCGAGCGCTATCTTGTTGCTGGAAATTGGGCCGAGATTAAGATCAGCCGCAAGATTCAGTACATATACCGCATGTTTCTCGTATATTTGGGCCGCACTATGTCTCCTGAAGCCATATCAAATAAGTATTTGCTCTTCAACCAACTCTACAACATTCGGGATGTTGATGGGCTTCTAAGGGAGAATAGCGAGCTTGTGAATCCTCGCACACAGCTAGAAGCCGCGCTCAGAGATTATATGGTATTGTGTCCGCGGGAGTCATGGACGCTTGACCGGTTGTTTAAGAACTTTGTGGAGTTTTTCACTCCAGAACGTACTTTTGCCTCCCGCAACTTTATCCGGCCTGATCTAGCATCGTCATTGGTGGCAACTATAGAACAAATTTGTGACGGTGAAAAAGCTCCTGCGTTCAAACTTTATGACGAGTACCCAGAAACAATGGAGTATCTTCTATTTTACGATGGGGAACGCACGAGAATAGTGAATTACCGTATGGGCATTAACAACCTCCTTGGACAAAGTGGTACTGCTCCAATGGAGGATCGCTCTGTACGCAGACGGCATTCGATTGACATACTAAAACGCCTATGGAGCCAGTAGAGACATGGCAAAACAAATGAAACACCCGCGTCCTGAAGAAACACAAGGCCACACGCGATGTATATATAATTCGCCTTGTGTTTTGGTACAATAAAGGGACTTTTTTTTCATTCTCAAACATTCACCCATTATACATCTTATATACGTATACTTGCACACACACATATATATATATATATATATATATATATTCTCTTTTTCTTTTTCTCTCTCTTCTTTAATTTATACACATGAAGTTATTCCCCAGACTTGTATGTACACCCACTGGGTCCTCACTCACCGTGACGCCTTCTTCTGCTTCTTTGCTGCTGCAAACTGAAATGTTGTTTCAGGGATAGTCGCCCCATAAAACAATGGGCCGACCCACGGCTGAATGTTCCACTCCAATTTCAAACGCGCTGGTCTCTCACGAAAAGACTGCTCCACGTCCCAAACCGAATATTTTGAGGCCGCATTCTTCAACGCAAGCTTCGCATTCTTTTTATCGGTGATGATCATATCCCAAAACGTGACCTTATTCAGGCCAGAGTTTGAGCCGTCGTACTCGGCTGTCAAATACACGAAAACCTGCTTCGTGTTCCAATTAAAAAGCGGTGACAAATCCGCATCTAAGTCAAACTGAATCCGGGCATTTTCCTTAGGCTTTCCCCCTTCAGCACCAAAGAGTCGCAGATTTTTTAACAGCGCAAGTGCTTTCACGTGGCCAATATTTGTGCCATCTAATGACCAGACACCACCAAAATGGAGTTGTGCCACGGATAGAATAGCTACCATAACACTGATTATAGATACTACTGTGAGTGTGGTGTTTGTGATTGCCTGCACGCGTGTTGCAAGACTAAACATGGTTCAAAGTTGGTATTCCGTGGCTTCGTTGGGGCAAAATAAAGGTATGGATGTTAGAAGGTACAGCTTCATGCGTGTTAATAGTAGTGAGATATATACATATTGTGCAGGATACTCGATTGTGGGACGTAAAGCCATTGTCGTCGCTTAGTTCCTTTTAGGTGGGCTGGTAAGTCTGACAGTTTTGATTTATTTGGAATTGCCTTATAATGGATGTCTCTATTATTGACACATGCATGGACCGTTGAAGTATGTCATTATTCTGCACGCGCCGCTCACTTCGGGCGGTTCGTGGTATGGTTTTCGCATGACGAGAAATGATGCGAAATAACTCTTTTTTAATAACATTTTTTATTTAATTTTTTCTTGAGAAGGGCAAAAACGATATAAGCCAGCAACGAAGATTGTATGTACACATGGTTGCTCTTCTATATATGTCTTAAGCAGTATGATGCACTTATGTTTTTTCGCACTTTGCATCATTTGTTACATTCCTGACTAAGCCGAGCAAATGAGATATTGTTTTTTTTTTTCAAATATCACAAGGATATGGCAAATTTCCTCGCCAGATTCTTTGTACTTCAAAGTTCAGCGTAAATGCATAATAACTTCAGTGTTTGCTTAAGTACTCAGCGTAAAGTTTCTCCTGCTGTTGATACTGCTTCACCAACTTCTTTCTCATACTTTTAGTCACCTCATCTCCCGACGCAGTCTTGGAAGGAATTCCATCTTGGTCCCATTCTGAATACAAAGCGGTATCCCGAAAAAGATCCTGTGGCTGCACCTTCATCTTGGCAAGTCTTTCCTGCTCCTTCTTCGCATTAGCCTCTGCCTGTTGCTTCTTCTTCTGTGCCTTTTCCAACGCCTGCTGTTGCTTCGCCTGCTGTTGCTTGATGAATTCTTCCTTCTCCAGTTCATTTAAGAACTTCACCAAAGCGCCACCAGAAGGCCTATCATCCAAAGAAATGCCCAAATTAACCAAATCCGAGCGTAACGTATCAGAAACGCGGAGAATCTCGCCGCTGTCTGACTTACTTATTGCTAAGTCTCTCACTTGGTCTCTGAAGTGAGACAATGCTTTCACATATGGCATCACAATGTCCTCCGTGGACGAGGTGCACACATCTGAACTCTGCACAGAGTCGACCCAGCCGAGTCTATCAGCTCTGGCCTCGAACCCTAAGATTTCAAGAATACGGACGATCCAGTTAGTGATCTCAACAACAGGTTCGAGGCGCAACTCGTGCTTTCCGGTAGATGTGCCCTGTATAAAGGTGTTGGTTTTCGAGATCAAGTCGCTGATCACCCTCAAGACAGTAGGCGAGGACAAGTTATCGCAAAAACCAGCATGCGCGTCTAGCTGGGCGGACGTCAAGTCATTCAAAAGTTGCTTATGAACTTGCTCTAACTTTTTCGATCTGTACCCACCTTCGGAAACAGTGTGTTTATTATCCACAACTAAAGCTCTCACAGTGGTAAAGAACTTGGACAAAGTGGACTCGTAGGCACGAACTTCCAGGATCAACGAATCCTTAAAGTCAAGTGGTTTATCCCAGCTACCAAAAGCGAATACCAAGCGAAGCTGTCTCGCAGAGTAAGTCTCCAAGGCCTCTTCGATGGTGATGAAGTTCTTCAAGGACTTAGACATTTTCTGGCCCTGGATGTGCAAGTGGCCATTGTGCATAAAATAGTTAACCCATTGCTTGTTGTTGAAGTATGCTTCTGATTGCGCCAATTCATTATCGTGGTGAGGAAAGCATAAATCAATACCTCCAGAGTGAATGTCCATCTGCTCACCCAAAATATCACTGGCCATCACCGAACATTCGATATGCCATCCCGGTCTTCCAGGGCCCCATTTTGACTCCCAAGCTGGCTCACCTTGTTTCGATGCTTTCCAAAGAGCGAAATCGGCAGAGTTTTTCTTAGTGGTTGTTCCCACAGACAAGGAACCCTCGCCGTCATTAATGAGTTCTAAAGACCCTTTATTCCAGGGCTGCAACTTTGCATAGTCATGATAAGGATCGCTTTCAAATGCAGCAGTGTCGAAATACACTGACCCGTCAGAAGTTGCGTAGGCAAACCCGTTGGCGATGATCTTATCCACGAACGCGATGATTTCAGGAACGTATTCCGATACACGCGTGGTCACTGAAGGCGGAAGCACATTAAGCCTATCCATATCTTGGTTGAACTTGTTTTCCCAAAATGCGGGCAACTTTTTGAAGATCTCAGGGTCTGTCACGGAGGAGCCAAACTGCTGGTCGAGAGTGGGTACGGCGACCTCCTCCAAAGCTCCCAAAAACTGGTCGAAAGACACGCTTTTGTAGATGACGCCATGTGCCTTCTTTGCAGCACGCGAGTACATAGGCAACTTGGGGTTGACCACCGAAAGCGTCTGGAGGTCAAGTCCGTCGATATAGGCGACCAAATCATTGGCAATATCGCCGTCAAACTCGGGCAAGTTTTTCGCAACGTACGACAGTAAGTACAGCTGTGCTAAACTGATGAGTTCAGGCGTCACAGCACTAAACTTGTTGGCGATCTTCTCCTCATAGAGATGCTGCTGCCGGGCAGCGACAATGATTTTGTCGTCAATGTCGGTCACATTCTGCACAAAATTAATGTTGTACCCGAAGTAGTCTCTGAGGATACGGCGGGAGATGTCCAGACACACGTAATTGCGGGCATGGCCCATGTGGGCGTGGTTATAGACAGTTGGGCCACAACAGTACCACGAGATGCGGCCGGCAGTAATTGGTACAAACTCTTCCTTTGCCCTGGTCAAGGAGTTGAAGATTTTCAACACAGGCCGCTCACCATGAGGCGTCAGTGGCTTATGCCAATGAGGCTGTTGTACGATTTTTTTGGTGCTCATCAGCCGTACTATCACTCTGTACATGTGGTGTACCAACAGTGAGAAATTTCTGTATAACTTCTGAGGGTGCACGGGGGGGAGGAGGGGAAGGGCGCCTGCTATGCTGTCAGAGTTCAGACCCTCGCCTTAAAAACAATCTAATCAAATTGTGCCGGGATTTACGTGGGGCTTCTGTTTCACTACAAATACATGTCTTTACAATATTCGGCTACGTGGTACTGGCAGCCAACAGCAGGGATGAATGTGCGGTGGCTAACAGAACTAGCGACCATCAATCGCAGATACCATAAGAAAATATGTAAATCTGCGACAAGCGGCCCACGCGTTTAAATACAGGCGGACAAAGAGAGGGGGAAAAGAAAAGAAATAGAGGCCAAAACAAGCAAGACAACAAAAGAACAGGGAAAAAATCACACTCGACGGGCTACAATGTGAAATCTCAAAACAAATCGAGCATCTGCATGTGAAAGGCAGGTGCTGCAAAAAAATATGGTGCAGATGCCCCTTTGAATGGTACTGGGCCTTATGGGTCTTAGATGTTAGTATGACATGATTTTGTGATGGGAAAAAAGAGGTCAGATTATAAGTTTGTCGCATTTTACACAGCACCATAATGAAACTAGGCATGTTTCGGTTACTGAGCTCTAGAACGCAAATTGAATCATCATGAAACTTGATATTCTTTACATACAAAATTGTATCCTGGCGGTAGAATACAACTTTATGCGCAGCACTGGGCTTTATATAGTAAGCGGAAATGTCATACGGTCACGTGACTTGTGGGTGCAGACAATCTTATTCACATGAATATGAAAAGGCCTCAAGTAGCTGTCACCTCCATCAGCTCCCCCCCCCCTTTCTTTATGAGACCTAGTTCTAAGCATCGAAAGTTTTTTTTTTATTTATTTTCAATATGAATAGTACTGAAAGCCGTTCGTATATGTAACGTGAAATTATTGAAGAGTCAAGGTTTGGCATCTGTCACGTGTGCGTGCACTGTATCAGGGCTAAGGACATTAACACCTAAGCGCCGCCAAACCGTCACAATTCTTTCAAGGAAATTCATGATCAAAAAATGACAAGATTCACAACATGCGTCCAAAAGTCATTTTGAAAACAGCTCCCCTATAATTTGGCAACCAATTCGCCCCTCCAATCTTACCCCTTTGAAATATGTAATTTAGGGTTGAAGCCCTATTTAGTATGCACACTAGGCTCTCAGAAAGGGCAGGCGCGGCTCGTACATCTCCATCCGTACACCAATAGGTTACAGCATTCGCTGCAAAGGTCCGTGCACCTTACACGCACTCCTAGCCTAGCAGTCGCACTCACCACAAAAAAAATTTTCAATTTCCTGAAGAAACTCTTTTCACTTAATACATATCAGCGTCATGTCTACCACCGTCAAAACCGCTAACTGGAGATTAGTTGAATTGGGCCGTGTTATCTTAGTCGACGGTTCCAAATTGGCCACCATCGTCGAGATCATCGACCAAAAGAGAGTATGTAACTAGGCTTAATCGTCGGACGAACGCCCTGAGAACAAAACACATAATGTGATCAGCGATGCCACAGAAATTATGAACCCCTTTCCCTTCCACAAAGCTTTGATTTGCACATATATTCTTGCCAGATACATGCTGCTGCCTTATTCGAAAAGGTGACCCGTGAATAAACCGATGTGTGTGGAGATTTTTGTGTGGTTGCTCGTCTTGGTCTCTTATGGAAAAGATAGGCCCATCCTTATACTTTGGAGATTAAGGTGTGGAGAACCCCAAAAACGCAAGTGGCTGTAATCTGGTCCTCGAAGCATCTTAAGTGTATTCCCAGCGAGTCTGTCCATTCCTCTACCGTATTTTCAAAACATAATACTAACTTATACAGGTCTTGATTGACGGCCCAGCCCTTCAGAGACAAGCCATTCCTTTGGCCAAGGTTTCCTTGACGCCAATTGTCTTGCCAAACTTGCCAAGAGGTGCCAGAACCGCTACCGTCACCAAGAAGTGGGCCGCTGCCGACATTGACGCTAAGTACGCTGCCACTTCTGCTGCCAAGAAGGCCGCTATCAGACAGAAGAGAGCCGCTTTGTCTGACTTCGAGAGATTCCAGGTTATGATCTTGAAGAAGCAGAGAAGATATGCCGTCAAGAAAATCGCTGCTAAGTAAGTGCCCTTAGCAAACCCTACATACGACTAATACAACTGTGTATCATACGAAGTTTTTCTGTGTGCCGCTCGTGAGAGACGTAGAGTACAGTGGGGTGGATGTTCCTTAGTGCCCCAGATTAGAATCAAGAAACTTTTAAAGTCGGCGTGAGGTATCCAACAACAGAGAGTCCCCACAATATGTGAGCGATGACTTCTCTACATAATGATGGTGAATATCCTTGCAGTTTTATACCTGTTATTCTGTAGATACAACAGCTGGTGAAGACAAGATTGGTTATGTATATCGGCCAATTCACATGGTGATGCTTGACACTGAGCTATACAGTCAGTAAGTACCTAGTGCAATCAAAGCAGTATGGTGGAAAGTTCTCTCCTGTACAAATACAATCGCCTCTTGTCACGCAACCGACAACGTCGGAAAAATTGATTAATTCACCGATTCGCAACCCCGGAACATGTGAAAACCAATCTAGAAAAATCTCTGTTGATATGTAATGCATTCGATCTAGGAAAATATGGACGTGTCCGATCCCTGGAGCAGTCTAGTCGCTGGACGAAAAGAAATACATGGAGATCTATTTTTTGGCTTATTTCGTGCCCCATGTTGGCACACAAGTGTAGCTAAGCTCTATGTACAAGCTACTTCTTTTTCTTCTTCTCTGCTTCAGCAATCAACTCTCTCTGTAATTGAGGCGACGTTTGAGCGTACTTAAGGAACTCCAAGGAGAACTCGCCCTTACCTTGAGTGGACGCTCTCAAAGACGTAGCAAAGCCAAACATAGAGTTCAACGAGCACTCAGCGGTGATTGTAAACTCCTCCTGTCCGTTTGCCGTGTCCATAATCATGCCTCCGAGCTTGTTCACCAAACTGACGACGTTACCCTGGAACTCGTTAGGCGCGCTTACCTCGACGGTCATGATTGGCTCCAATATGACTGGGTTTGCCTTCAAGAAAGCCTGCTTAAATGCACCATGGGTAGCAAGTCTAAACGACAACTCCGAGGAGTCCACCATGTGCGACTGACCATCGTTAATGTGCATGTGCACACCCAAAACACGGTGGCCAATCAATGGGCCCTTTTCCAAGCAGTCCTCGAAACCTTTCTGACAAGCAAATAAGAACTTTTCTGAGATACGGCCACCGACAACGTGCTGGGAGAATTTGTTCTCGCCATCAATAGGGCAGAAAGTTCCCATAACCTTACCGAACTGGCCCGCGCCACCACTCTGTTTCTTATGAGTGTAGTCGAATTCTGTGGCGGTGGTAATAGCCTCGCGGTAGGCGACCTGGGGCTTTCCTGTAATACAGTCCACGCCGTATTCACGCCTAATACGCTCGACATAAATCTCCAAGTGCAACTCGCCCATACCTGAGATGACAGTTTCCTTGGACTCGGGGTCGTAACGCACGCGGAAGGTAGGGTCTTCCTTTTGGAACCTGTTCATGGCTTTCGAGAAGTTTCCATTGTCCTTGGCCTTGGGTTCGATGGACAAAGAAATGACGGCGTCCGGGACGAACATGGAGCTCATGGTGATGTTGCGCGCGGAACCCTGGCCGATAAAAGTGTCACCAGACGCGCAATCGATACCAAAAGTAGCGCAGATCTCACCGGCGCCGATTTCGTCAACGTCCTCCATGTCGCTGGAGTGCATTCTAACTAAGCGGGAGATCTTGAGCTTCTTACCCAGCTTGACGTGGTTCATGTAGGCACCCTTTTTCAACTTACCCTGGTACACACGAATGTAGGTCAACTGGCCATACTTGCCCTCCTCCAACTTGAAAGCCAAGCCGACGAACGGTTCGGTAGTGGAGGGTATCAACTTTACCGGGCGCTCCTCATGGGCCACGAGTTCGAGTCCCGTGTTCAAGACCTCGTTTGGCTGGGGCAAGAAATCGACGACCGCGTCCAACACAGGCTGGACACCCTTGTTTGCGAGCGCCGAGCCCATAAGCACCGGGGTAAAGCGGCGCGCAATAGTGGCCCTGCGGATTGCCAGCTTGATCTGTTCTGTGGAGGGCTCCTCGCCCTCGAGGTACAAGTCGGCAATCTCCTCGTCGACATCGGCAAGCGTCTCGATCAAGACCTGGCGCTTTTCCTCGACGAGTTCCTTTAGTTCAGCCGGAATTTCCGGCGTGATGTTCAATTGCTCGCCTTGCGCACCCTCATTGTAGATGGCGACACGGTCAATGACGTTGACGACACCACGCAAGTTCTCCTCGGCACCAATTGGCACCTGGAGGGCTGCCGCAGGCGTCTTCAACTTCATGTTGATCTGCTCAATGACGCGGAACGGGTTTGCGCCCATGCGGTCCATTTTGTTGATGAACGTCACGCGGGGCACGTTGTACCGGCGCATCTGGCGATCGACAGTGACCGTCTGCGACTGCACGCCACTGACAGCACACACTACTAGCACTGCACCGTCGAGCACGCGGAGCGCACGCTCGACCTCGATCGTGAAGTCCACGTGGCCAGGCGTGTCAATCAAGTTGAAGTGGAAGTCCTGGTCGTCCTTCTGCCACAGGCAATACGTCGCCGCAGACTGAATCGTGATACCTTTTTCGCGCTCGAGGTCCATGTGGTCCATTTTCGCGCCGACAGAGTCCCGCCCACGCACTTCGTGGATCGCCTTGATCCGGCCCGTGTAGTAAAGCACGCGCTCCGTGAACGTCGTCTTTCCGGAATCGATGTGGGCGGAGATTCCGATGTTCCGCAAGCGCGCCGCGCTCGCCTGATCCTTGGCACTGAGGCCCGCGTTGATTTCATCGATGATCACCTTCTCCTCCTCATACGTTTGGGGCATTTGTGGGAGGTCATTGCCGCTGGTCGTCCGTCGGGGTGAAACCACTGAAAACGGCCGCAGCGCCGCGCGCCCCATCATATATGCACCGCGCGGAATCGCGGTAAACATACTCCGGATCATTTTAGCAGCAAGAAAGTGTTGGAAAAGAGGGCGTTGATGGAGTTAGAGGTTGAATGAAGACATTGGAGAGGTGAGGGTTGAAAGGTGCGAAAATATTGGTGCGCGCACGACCAAAAAAAATTTTGGAGGAAAAAATATAGCTTTTTTTCGCAGCCGTGGGCATAGCAGGTGGAAGCGACCAAGTATTATGGACGTGCGCTAGGGCCGCGCCTTAATTAACGTGGGTCCCGCGGCACCTACTTAGCTAGCATGGCCTGGTTATTATTGCCGTTAATATCATTTTTATTATTCTTGTCACTAATGTAAGTATAGCTGTTAGGGTTGTTGTAGTCGATGTTGTAAATATAATTGTCATGGTTTTTGTGATTGTTCTTTTCCTTATTTTCCGCTTGGCCATTCTGGCCATATTTCCCCTACGCGTCGAATTCTACCTTGCATTCACTTATTTTGTACGGCTTTTCTTCATATCCCCATCAATGTTGCAGACTAGGCAAACGTAGAGATTCAGGTAAACTTGGCTCTGGTTACGGAAAATCTTGCTGTTTGGTGGGGGCAGGTGGCGTGGGTGCTGAAGATTTTCTTTAACAGGGACACCAGGCCGGCCAGCTTTGACACATGCTTATATGAATGGATGAACCCGCATACAATACATATCTCCCAGAATCTTTGGAGAATACGTCTCCATTTTTCTGTCAGCGAACAAAGTCATCTCTAGCCACTGAGACGAACTGCATTTATATATTTATTGTTTATATATATATATATATATATATATATATTGGTCACGGCGCTCTTGTGCATGGTACACGGAAATATTGAGTTAAGACATGTTGTATCGGTAGCAAAAGATACCATACAGTTTATGTTTCGGCTATTATATTTTCGTATAACTTCAGAGTTGGATAAATGATTCATTCTTTTTTCTATAGATGCCTGCCCTAGGCCTCTTACGAATAAGATACATTTGGAATATAACTCGCGATATATGGGAACTTAATATATATTGCGACAAGTATCATATCTATCACTTTATATGAGATAAGCAAACAGGTATATGTTCAGGATAAAACAAGAGAGTAAAAGAAGACAGGTTAATATGAATTTACATTCCTATTAATATATGCTATAAAAACAAGTACCAACTGGATAATATTGGAATCTGCGGAGGCCCATTGAGTTCCTCTCCTCTATTGATGACAGCTAGAGTTTGGTGGAATCGGGCCTTGCCGCGGCCATACCATGGAGAAAACATTGTTTTCTGTACGAGTAACGTCAGTTAAAGTTCATAGGACTATACTGAGTAGAATAGTGGGAGCCCATATGTGAAATTGTGGTGCTGCAGTTTCTTCCTTGCTCTTTTGCTGTAATTTCTTCAAGAACGCTTGCTAATCTCCAGCATCATTCCGGCTTAAAGTCTTCGTGTCCCTATTGGTTTGTGCAAGTATGTATACTTTCTTTGTCGCTGAGATGCTGAATTACACATAATGGTGAAGGCACTTATGGGTCATGTTCGTGGGATGTCTGCACCAGCATCGAAAAAAAACCTCTTGTCATAGATAGAATCCAGTCTTGCCTTGCATAAATATCTATACACTTTTGATGGTATTTCCATATTTCTAGATATATATATATATATATATATATGAAAATATCTGGACAGACGGCGACTGCATGTTGCTTTTGGTGGAGGGACTTGATCATCCTGCAAACCATGCCTTGTTCCGTTAACCATTCCCCAAAATATCAACTATGGAAGTTCGGTCTTTTCGTAACATGTTGCAAAGAACCCTTCGGCGGGCGACCTTGTTCCCTTTTGAGAGAATACTGATTCTGCGTGCACCTTCCCTATGTTGTATCATCTAATAAGAAGCCACAACACTAGCCACAAGACATTTCATGGCACTCTCTGATCTACTTCGTCGAGACCAAGGGCATGCGTATGGGTAACGTGGCAGACACGCGAACATACCTGTTCCTACATCAGAACAACAATGTTCGTATCCTTCACACAGAGTTATTACCGGAAAGGTATCAGAAAATATGCGTATCGGCTGAATACAATCTCTTAAGGAGTTGGTGGACCGAGTTCTAGAAGCACGCATTGTGCATGGTCATTCGACTTCAAAACATTATCTTAGAGTCAACATTTGCCGAATCTTTTCCTAATTTGGATATGTTCAAACATGCTAAGGCCTCGAACGCCATGGGTCGTTTTTACGTGCGCTCGAATTACGAAGTAGTACATCATGCCTTTGCGCACTCATTCAAGCCTTCAGCAAACAAATAGAGCCCTGTCCTACCATACTACATCATTACTAAGGGCATCTAACACCCGTTGTAGATTCCTAGGATTTACATCATCTGATGTGCAAGACGAGCGCAATGAGATAATATTTCTCACTGTCCAAATTTTTGATCAAAGCATACATGCATCTGGGGTTGCGTAACGCGGATATATATCTGCGCTTGCTATTACTTCATACGTTTTGCCTCAGACAAATTGATTACCTGCGTCAAGCATAAAGGGAGGGCGCGGCAAAAAATAGAGAGGCGGGGGGCAAGCTCGTAAAGCAATCAAACAACAGAAATAAAAATGAAAAATAAAAAGCAATATGTTTTTGGTCGGCAGCAGCACCAAAACTAGACACGCCTAAAGACGCATATTATGCCAAAAGACCTTCTTCAGGAAATCGGAATCTGATGTACTTCATTACATAGAATAGAACATGATTTGTGCTTTCCCAAGTGTACACTTCTAAATGTGCCCGTGAGGGGGGGTTAGAACAGACGGAACTGCTTTTTTTTTATCACTAGCGATGAGCGGGAAAAACAAAATGCGTATTCTGCATATTCGACGATTGTTCTCGCTACTTGCAGGCATGCACACAAGGCATGTTCCGTACCTAACCGGCATGGTACGCGCTTCTTAAGCTGTACCTGTATTATGAAGCATCCGCACGCGGCACGTTTCTGCAGATCAACATGAGGCGGTGTGCGCCCATTACTTTCCCCTTTCTGTGCGAGGTCCTAAACTTAACTCCATTCCAAGGAGCGGATCATGAGACACTATTAAAAAAAAGCGTCCAAGAAGTCTTAATTTAAATGGAAACACTGCAGCTACTACTGAGACATTTACCTTCGCCAGGGCAAAAAAAAAAAAATGGTGAGTGCATTTCCTCTCACTATCGAGAATGCACCTTCGATGACGAAATACTCGCCAAAAACCTACAGGCCTATTCCGCGTCGTATTATGAGGCTTTTTTACAATTCCTGTTTTGCTTTTTATTCTCCTTTTTCGACCTTTTTTACCGGCTGTAAGGGGAAACGGGCCAGTAGGCCGTGTGTCCTGTCTTTTACATCTTCATATATATGTATATATATATATGTTAATGTTTGTATACATACCCCCATGTATGAATATATTTATATATAGTTGTATTCATATCGTCTTATCTCGTAATACAATCTTGATCTATCGTTCAAAGGGGTTATACCGACTCGGGTGCTTTGATCGACCCTTCTCCTGCCAGGCTCTACTATATGCTGGATTGACTCCCTTGCGATGCATGTATCCTCGCTAAACAATAAACGCGTGCATGAGATCATCCCTTCTACTTTCGCATATAAGATGTTTCCTCCTCTTTATAAGCCCACCGTTCTCCCGTGTGGCACATTCCTCCAACAAAGATCTGTTTCTTCCCAGAATGCTCAACGCTTTATTAACACCCGGCTCGGCTTTCAAACCCTCTCTCAACAAACCCCCCATTACATGGCGACTCAAGAAATTTAAAGAACATTGTGTGGCATCCCGCCAGTCATCCTATCCTCTGAGTTTAAGGTCCACCGAAACATCATCTAGCCCCGAGTTCTAAAACAACATGGGCAACCCTGAAACCTCACTTACTTCACTTCTGCTCCATGGCTTGTATAATAATATATAGATTGAAATTTAATGTACGAATGATAATATATGTATCAAGCTGCTGTGGCGTAAATACATCGCAAACAATGGAATACCCCTCTATGACGTAAACAGAACATTGGCCGAGGTATGTTGCTAATGGCTTCTGTCTTGCGCCTCGGTGTTTGTCGACTCATCTGAATAGCTTGTTTCTTTCTGTTGGTTTGCGGGGTCCCATACTGCCCCAGGAGCCGCAAGAGAACCAAGATTTTCTTGTCTTCTCGTTCTCTCCCACTCTTTCCAGCGCTTCATCGTGATGCTAGACGAGTCAAACACACCTTCCGTACCCGCATGCTCGCCGTTGTCACCAATGACAGTCCTGGTCTCACCCCAACTAAAGTCGTCAAACTTCCAGTAAGCGTATGTTGGAAGCACAAAATTCCAAATGGGCAAAGCAATGAGATAGATAAAGAAGTACATCACGTACTTGATCGAAGACACGGTGATCACAATCAATGCACCCGGTAAACCAAAAATGATCGCCAAAAGCACCAAAGACATAACAGGAGTGGGTGTAGAGATAATGGCATACACAATCACGTAAATGGTGAACGAGATCGCTGCAGGTAACACCAATGTACCGACCAATTCAATGAAAATCACAAACTGCATCGAAAAGCAGAAAGTTCCACACAAGTCATTTACCAATACCAATTCCATCAAGTTGTGCACCGTCGAGTTAATCCAACGACGACGCTGCGAGAGCAATACCTTAAACTTGTCAGGAACCACAGTTTTGCAAGCTGCTTTAGGAACAAATACTTGCTTACGTTTAGGGAACGTGCGCAACATGAGCGACGAGAGGAAACGATCCTCACCCAATAACAACAAGTTCTTTTTGTGCAAAGTGTCAACGACGTTCTCAGAATAGCGCTCGACAATGTCAGGATTCGCTAAAATAGGTACCCAGTAACCTTGGTTGTTCTTTGGGGACTTGATTCTGTACATGGAAAAGCAGCCCGGTAAACATGTGACACCACCAAAGACGGACTCGAATGCCTTCGCCTGGTGATGTGAAATGTAGTACTCAAACACTTGGATCGCCGTGACCCAACTCTGTGCCTTGTTTGCGATCTTCGTCTCCCCACACAACCCCATAATCAGCGGATCTTTCACCATCTCTGCACACATGTGGGTCATACAGTCTGGGTATACCATTGTGTCGGCATCCACCATCAATATGAGCTCGTAAAATTCTGCCATGAGGCCCGTGACACGGTAAATAGATTCAAGCAAAGAGTACTCCAAAGCGGTCATACGTTCATCAAAAGTTACCTTCTGCAAAAAAGACATGAGAATGATCTGGGAATCGCGCTTTCCTCTGTTTCCTGGCTTTGCTCCACCCGCTTCATCGGGTGTGCCACACTTGACAATCGTGATCACAGGCACACGCTGCTGCTTCTCGCGAGGCACTGTCGCATCATCATAAAGGTAGAAACCAGCGTACACTTTGGCCATATTGTGTCTCTTCAGGCCCTGCGCCACGGCAATATACGAGAGCGGTTGGACTTCTTCACGTGGAACGCAGAAATCAGTCATGAGATCTAAGGCAATGTCTGGCGTGCTTCTTTCGTTTCCTGAACCCTTGATCAAGCCGTCACAAACCACCACCATCAATTTATGCGAGTTAGGGTAGTCTGTAGTAGCCACAGAGTCCATCGTCGTGCGAAGTCCGTCATGGTCCTCTGAATATGCGGTAATCAATGTGATCGTATGTACCAAAGGATACCCGAAAGGCTGGTGCTCCACTGGAGGCTGAGGTACAACATCGGGATGAATGAGCTCTGCCCCAAGACCTAAAATTGGCTCTTCTTCAAGGCTTTCGAAAGGATTAAGAGCCAGCGGAGGGCGTTGGTGAATATCAGAGTGGCTCAAGAGGTCGGAGGAAGAGTGTCTGCTATGGGAAAATATTGCTGATTTGGCTCTAGGCGGACGCACGCGCTTCTGTCTTCCGAGAAGCGCAGCCTGGGTACTCATAGTGGTGTACTTTGACTGGGCAAGCTGCTTTACGGCATCGGAATCGCTACCCGCCTCTCCCGTTATGGCGAGCGAGGGGTTCTTAAAGAACACGCTCTGGCGATTTGTCTTTCTCGTTTTGTAGTCAGCTCTATTGGGCGCAGCCACACTGGTAAGCGGAGCTTGGGCATTAGGGTCATCGACCCAATTTTCGATTTCACGCTCACGAGCGGCCATGGCCTTTGCAGTGGTTATGGACAGGCCTTGTTTCGTGGAAATAACCCAACGGAAGTAGCATGCCATCAAGAATTTGGCGACGACAACGGAAAGAATGAAGACGAGTGCCACAATCAAAACGATGCTGGACGCAATGCACCCGATAGTCTCTGAATCAATAACACCGACCTTGATGATTTCAGAAAGACACTTGGCTGCCTTGCGCTCTTCTGAATTGGCGAGTACCAAGGAGATGTCGTGGCCCTTGAATGTGTCGTCGTCACGTAACCTCTCAAACAATTCGGGGTAGCTCACGTCATCGCTCAGAAGCCATGCGAGGAGATCAAGGTCAAGAACATTACCGGAGTATACGACCAAGTTGCGAGAGCTGTTTTTGATGTCATCCCACGTAAAGAACACGTCACCGTCGATTTCGAGATCGTAATAAGTTTCACGCGCAAGCGTCAGTGTGTGACACGCCCAGCCGCTGTAGTAGTTTGTGGTAAAGTTGGGTTCTGTAGTTCCAAATTGATCAAACAAGCGACATGGCATGTACCACGCCAAGGACGTGCCCTCGTAGGGAATCAGGCAGTTTTCGCGGGGCACAATGATGTCCTTGCAGTTTCCGTTGACGTTCTGAAACATGAACGACGCGTCCATGCCACCTGCATTGGTCGGGGGATACAACACGTTGGAGCCCGCCAGAATCCCTGCGGCCTCCGGATGCTCGGAGCTGCTCAAGTCGTATGCGCGCCCGTTGATGATAAGATACTCAGTGTCAACGTCACCGTTGCGGATCTTGGGGCTCTGCAATGGGCACACCGTGCGTGTGAATCCAAAGGTGAGGTATGCGACGAATGCACCAATGTAAAGAATGCAGCTGATCAACGCGATCTTCTCGCGCCACGCAAACTGGCGCGACTTGCCCTTTATCCCACAGAGAGACAAAAGCGGCGCCGGCGCCCAGAACGTGATGACATACGCGTACACTTTCCAGAAGTACACATCCAGTTTCTCCGGAGGCTCGTTGTCCAGAGCACGCGTGGTCTTGCCAGCCTTTTTTGGCGACTTCAGCGGCTCGTCGTTGAGCCCAAATACTTCCTTGCCCTTAGACGAACCGTTTGTCATGTTCATGAGCGGGATACCCTCATCTTCTTCGCTCGCAGAGGTTCCGGAGTGACGTTTTGCGGGTGCCACCGCGTCAAAATTGCCGCCCGGCGCCTGGATCTTGAGGTGCCCAGCCTCCTGGCTCGCTACTTGTGCATAGTGGAACCGCGGGTTGTTTTTGTCCAAGCGCTGGCGCTCAGGACGTACAAGTGACCGTTTGCGCCCAAGCTCGCCGGCTTCAGGATCAAACTCCTGGTATTTCAGGTTTCCAGGAGGTAACATTCGGACTGAGAGTGCGTGTGTGTGTGTCTGTGTCTTTGCTCGATGCTTGTCTTAAATTTGAAAGGAGTGGTGCGTGGTGACCGCTGGAGGGATGTGTGGCGATAGATTATGGTGCACAGATCCGTCCTGGTTTTACACACAATCGTTAGCCTCTTAATCTGGCTCGTGTTTAGGCGATCAAGTTAAGTCTGAAACGGGTGTATTCCGATCACGTTGCACGATCACGTCTTTGGAAATTCTCTAGAGTTGTGGATCACAAAAAGAAGCGGCTTTTGTTCTGCTAAGCCTTCGTGGAAGCGATGGCTCAAGAGCTTTTTTTGTTGGTTTGTATTGTTTCAGCTCTGTTTTGCTTTTTTTGTTATAGTGATATCGTGTTTCACTTCGTTTTTGTCGGCGTTTGATAAACAGATGCTCGGCCTAAGTTGATGCTGGGTGGACACTGGATGTATGCGGATACAAACGACGTTGAGTTTTCCGATTCACAATTCGGGCTTTTTTTTTTCAAGCGCCTCGCTGGGTGCTAGTATCTAAAAATACTCGAATAGTCTCGCAGGTCGAACCAAGAAACTGGATCCGGTTTCAAGCAGTGAAGAAAAAATAGACTGGTGTAAAAAGTACGCCTGGAGTCTGTAATGATATTTCAAGGCTCGGGTCACACTCTAGAGGGATTCCGAAGAGTAGACCTTTTTTTTGTATGGGTCCGGTATTCGTGCCCCTATTATGTGCAGGTTGGTCTCGTGTATCGCGCGGTAAACGACCGCGCCAGGCCCCTGTTTGTGGTCACGTGATTGGTGCGGATGCTCTATATTTAGACCGTGACGTCAACTCAGCGCCCGAGGTGTTAAACATGGCCCACTGATTGGCTCCCGAAGATGGGCTGAGGATTTCAGGTTTTCTCCGAGCAATGCTTGGCTGCGTCCTGCGGGAACTCTTGTTTGAGCCACGAGTTCACGACACGCGCAAAGAAGACTGCGGTCAGTTGAGCATATTTCTATCTATTGCTAGGAGATGTATACAACACAAATGTATGGAATTGAGTACTTTGCTGAAAATTAATGATGCTCGAATGTTGAGGCATGTATGCCACCCATATATTTTCTCCATATTTTGCACCCACACAACTCCGTGACTTGATTACTGGTATTCGCCCTCGCAGTAGTATGCGTGCCAGCCTGCTCATCACGGCTTGATTCGCAACTGCAAAACATTTTGCACCGCGCTTCTCATTCCTTGCACCCTATCTGTATAAACCACGCTCTGCGTCAAGAGGTTCATGAGGTCATGTGTCTGCTTATCGCCTAGAGTCAGCCCCATTTTTGAGCAGCCTTCCAAAACTTGCAATATTTCTTCTGCTTGAACCTGAGGAAGAGGCTTCTGGCCCATGATCCTTGCATCTGCTATGAATCTGCGGATCGAAAACGCTGCTCGGATCGCAAGGTAATCCTGCGCTGCGGCTGCACCTCTTCCGCTAGTAGAAGCAATCCGAAATAATTCCTTTAAGCATTTCATGCGCATTTGCCGATTACTCTCCCTCTCAATCTTTGCAGTCGTGCCGAACAGGTTCTCGAATTGGTAGTTCGTTAAGGCTTGGTAGCTGTTCACTCCACTCATCAACTCAATCTCAAGTTCATTCGCCTTGTAGAGGTACGAGTTTAGATATATTTTCCGCACAAACAGATCGATCAAATCGTCAAGCTTGGATGCAAAAAATACAGGTAAAATAACTTCTGTGAGCGCGTCGTACTGCCTCACATTTGCTTTCTCGTCGCCACCTTCCTCAAAATTAACCGTGATGCAATCAAGCAATACTTCCCAGATTCCTGTATCATCTTTGATATCATCTAAGTTTTCATAAACAACTCTCTTCGCTATCCCAAGAATAAAGTCGTTACATCTAGCCCATAGAGGAACTGCTTTCTCATCAATAACCCCATCTGATTTGTTCCGCACAATATCCAATAAATCATGCATTATGCGATGAAATTTATCCCCTTCAAATAATATTTTCAAATCATCAATCCCCGCTAATTTGGACGAAATAGACTCAAATGCTAATTGTCCCACCGCCACGAATGTTGGGATCTTTAATTTACCCCCAAACTTGCTTTTCAATTTGGCTTCGATGCGACCCTTGATTTCGTAAGGAAATGCGGATATCTGGGCTAGCTGTTGAATTATCACGGCCTGTATGTCACCTCTTTCGCCATTTTTATCGATATAATTGAGATTTTCGATAACTATACCTTGTAGTCTTGAAGGTTTGGATGAGTCGTTGACACCAGGTTTCAAAACCGGGTATCTGGCGCATTTGTTGAAGATGCTCAATACCTGGTTTGTTTCAGAGACTGTGAAGTCGTCATTCATCAAGTTATAAAGATCTTTGAATGACTCGTTGAATAATGCCAAGGACTCTTGATATTCTGGCTTTACAAAATCGTAGTCAATTGGAACAGAAGTCCAAAAGTTAAAAAGCAATCTGATAATCGACTTGGGAATGTTTTCTAGTCCACGTAAAAAGAGAAGCACATCTTGGAATGATTGGAAGACTTTCAGATTAAGTTCTAACCACCTCAAGTTCAACATCGCGCTCATGTACTCAATCAATCTTGTCCAAAACTTGGTATGAGCAGTTTCTTCCGTGAACTTAGTAATGAATTTCGCGTATACCGAAACCAATCCTGAGAGTATCAAATTCAAGCTCGGCAAGGTGTTTTTCCTTGAGAAACTTTCCAGCAAAAGATCAATTTTTTTCAAGTCCAATAATTCAGGGAACACAATATGGTAAATGAGCTTCCAAGATTCAATGTCGCTTCCCTGCACATCTAAAATCTGAAATAAAGTTTGAATTGACCCCTCCCGAACTTGGTTTCTGTCGTCAGATGAAATGTAGGAAATCTTGGCGAGAAGATATATGTTTAAAGCTTGGTATAGTTCACGGCTTCCCTGCTCCTCGGTGGCATCTTCAAGTAATTTCTCAAGCTGTTGTAAGCTTTCGATATTTTTGAGCAAGGTTTCAGAATCGTTGCACTCATATTTGGCTATTTTCGAATGAATGCAGTCGCTGATCAACCAGAAGTAGCTCACAGAACTAAAAGAAATGTTGAGATCATACTTCTGGGAGCAGAAACTCACAAGCGTATCTATAAGTGATTTAAGCTGGTTAAACGGCAACGTCAACAAGAATTCATCTAATATCATTTTCAAAGATCCGAACGATGTCGAGATGAGCATGACGATTTTCTCGACAAGTTTTGTGCTCTGCGCCATGTTTTCTTCGGTATTGATGAATGCAGTCTCAAGAATGTTGAACACCAAGTCCCATGAGTTTACGTAACAGCGGTCGTAGTCGTCAATGAGGTGATGCAAAGTGACAAGAACCGTCAAATGCATTTCAGTCTCGCAACTCAAAACTATGAGCTCATGTGCTCTTCCATGCTGAAGAAGCTTCTGTAAAAAATTGAATAAGGCGTCGAGAGATCTCTTGGCCGCGACCTCAGTGTCCTTGTCTGTCTTGAATCCCTTACGTGTCGCCACATCAATGATTGCCGTGTAGCACTCGGCGATATGGGTACGTCTTTGGTGTGCCAAACCCCTGTCAGTCGCCAAGCTCTGAAAGAAGCCTGCAGTCTCTGACCAAAGGTTGCTCTCAATTAAAGTAAAATTTTTTAAGTCGAGTTCAGCAAGCGCAATAAGCATGTCCAAGAAATAGCTCCTGTTGTGTGGACACACTTCCACGCGGTCAACCTGAGGTTGTGGCCTGGCATCCTTCGCGCAGTAAAGCCTAAAAAGCGCGGAGTAGGCGTCGTGGAAAGGCTCGTATTGGTACTCTGCGAGGCTCTCGATCAATTTCTCGTGTGAGTTTTTAACGTTTGCGAGGTCCTGTGTACTCAAAAGAGCGTCTGGTGTGTTCTTCAGTGTCTTCAGTTGGGAGATGGTACTGTAGGCGTCGGCACCCTCCAAGTAGAAGCGTACCCATTGGAGCGTAGTCCATACAAGATCCCACGAGCCCTGCAATGTTGAGCCGAGCAGCACGGCCAAGTTGGAGAATGCGCGGAGACATACGACCTGGCGGGATGAAAACGTCCGCTGCATAAGTTCCAGGTGTGTGGGTTCCAGCTTCTGTACAGATGTCCCGCTTCCGCCCAAGGACTCCACGAGAGATCCTCCAAGGGCAAGCAAATGGCTCTCGCCAAGAGCAAGCAAGTTCTGCGGGGCGGGCGGCTTCTCCTCTGACCGACCGGCAGGGCACACTATGCACTGTGTCAATAACATGAGCAAAGAATCACGCTCCACCGTTAGCCCAAGCAAGCCCACAGCGTGGGTGTACTTCTGGAGCGCCCTTACGGTCGCGTGGAAGCTGTCTGGATCGCACGCGCAATGGAGATACCGGGAAAAAAGTCCTCTGAGGGGCCCGCACACATGCGCAGCAAGTGCAGACACAAAGTCGACGTCCTTCTCAAGTGTATTTTGGGACGTATGCGCCGAGAGAGAGAACACGAACCCCGAAACGCCACCTGCCAACCCTATCACAGCCTGGAGCAAAGACCACGGCACGTAGAGGTCAGGCACCCGCGCAGGGGGTTCAGTGCGGTCCAAATGGTCCACCATCGGGGTTTTAAGGGCAGCAGATGCCCGGGAGAGTGTCTGCGCGGTACCGCCGTCGGCGATTCCAGCGGAGGGGTCAGCAAAGAGCAGCGCGTGGTCACGCGCCAAGAACGCTTCCATTGCAACTAACGTGTCGCCAAGCACGTCTGCGCCCGTGCCACCATTTTTGTCTTTGCTGCTGTTGCTACCATATAACACACGCACGGTATCGAAGCTGGCAAATAGCGCGCGGTAGGTCTCTGCCACAAGGGCCTTTTGCCATAGCGGCCGGGTCATTCTGGGCGTAGCGGCAGCAGCTTCGGTGGCGGCGTCTACAGAGGTCCTGCCTGCGAGGATTACGCGGTTGCAAGAGGCCAAAAAGCGTGCTGTGGTCTCTGTCAGGCCAGGAACCGCGCTAACAGCGACGGCATGTGCGAGCCGAAGCGCTCTCACGACCATCTGGTACGCGGGCACGGGTGCTTCGAGAATATCCACGAGCAGCGGGCCCACGCGGAGCGCAAGGACGGCCTGGAGCTCGGGCTGCGAAAGGAATACGGCTCGGTTCTGGGCCACGATAGTGTGTAGGATCTCGAGGGCGGCCTCGGGCCGCACGCTCGCGTCGCCGGCAAACAACCACACTGGCAGCTCACCGGCACACGCGGCGCTGAGATCGACGGCAACGAGGAAGCACCGACGCTCACGAAAGTCGAGGTCGAAGACGGGGTTGTCGCCCTGCGAAGCGGGGTGATCAACGGGAAAAAGCCGCGTTTCTGCGCGTGGCGCGTCTGGACACGCCGTGGGAACCTTGAGTACATCAAAGGGCGCCCCAAGTACCTGCTGAAGCGTTGCTGCGGCAGTGCGAGCGACGGCCGGAGCGGGAGCCACGGCCATGCGCGCACAAATGGCGGCAAGCTGCACGAACGCCGCGTCTTTGTGGGCGTAGTTCTGCACGAGCGCAGGCACGGCCTGGAGCGTCTTCAATTGTATCTCTGCGGGCTGTGCGGGGCCCGCGAGCGCGTACAAGGCAGCAATCATGGTGGCGCCGTGGGCGTCACTCAACGAGCCCGCCTGCGCGAGTCGCGTGAGCGCGGGAAGCGCAGCCTGGACCAAGCGGGCGGCATGCGTCTCGAGAGCTGTAACGAAAGGGTTGCAAAAAACCATCTGTGTTTCTGCCAGCGTGGAGATTTCAGTGGATAAAGAGAGCGTTTTCGCCAGCGCTAGTGCGGAGTCAGCAGCTGCCTTTATTACTGGATGGCGCCGGCGTGCCTCGCTCGCAAGGGCCGTCAAGTCCGGGAGCACGTGTGCGACCGTGGCCATTTTTTATGGTATCAGTATATGGTATGCAGCGGGCGTGGTATGGTGTAGCGAACGGGAAAAAGAAGTGGTGGTAGTATGGTTTGTGGAGTATTGGTGAGGTGTCGCAGTCGGGCTGATGCCAGGGTCACGTGCGCGGTCGGCCAAGGCGTCGCTACTTGTAACAAAAGTCTGGGGTCGCGCCCTCCTTATGGCTTGGCGTCTGGCCTCATTCCGATGTTTGCTTTGATAATATCTGAGGGGAGTGGGTTGGACGGGGCGGCAATTTGGATTGCCAAATAAGCAGAAAATTTGAAAAAATAATAACAATAACAATAATTTTTAATCACCTTGGTAAAAGTAAAAGTAATAAAATAGTAACAAAAAAATGCCCTATGTTTGCTCCTTGATCCAACCGGTGCGGTAGTACGTCAGTCGGCCTTGGGATACTTTCTAGTATGTGCACTTGAATCACCGCCTGCTGTCAGCCAAGACCCCGTAGGCAGAAAATATGTTGTTTTTTTTTGTTGTTTTTTTTTTTTTTTTCATCGGCACTGTATGTTTGTGGCGGTGTTTTTCTATGGGGATGCTTGACATACTTATGTATATTTATAATACTTATACCGCTAGTCCCACGGCATACAGGCTAGCACAATCTGGATTCATCTATGGTTCTAATGCTTGTCCAGAAACAATTTTTTATATGTGTAGTTTGGGAAACAGACTGTGTCAACATTCGTGAACACTTATTCCCACTATTATTTATTCAACAATTAAAGTGGCTGTTCTTTTTCCGAAGGGATCTTGCCATGCTTTTTCCAATTTATTAAAAGTATATCGCCCGCAATGTGAAATTCAAAATTTCGAAAAAGGCCGTTGAAATTTGAAAGAAGCATAAACTCATCCCAAATTTGTGTAAGATTATACATTGGCACCAGGAATCCAGAACTAACCCCAAAATCCCAAAGTTCGGTCTTTTTGGCCTATTATGGGGGTGTTTGGTTGGGTCTCTGAAGAATACCCCGAGTCGCGAAGGTCCATGGTCTGAATCTTGGGTGGACCTGCCCCACGAACGGCCCTACCGGAAAATTCCAGACGTATAATTTTTAGATGACTATATTGGGAATCATGGAGCCGGCATAGAAAACACACAGCTCATTATTCCAAATATTCCGTACTATTTATATTCTTTGTTCATCTCTTAAAAAATTTCGCTCTACTTACTGTTCTGGTTTGTGCTGGCTTTTGATGATACAAACTGATTTGATCAAATGTCCCGTATTCATTGAAGCGCGCTTGCTAGGTTCGTCGCGGCCGGATAAAACCAAACTCTTTATCGGACCCACATTTACATGATAATAGATGGTGATATTCCGTCTACAAAGTGTGAATATCTGTCAGCTGTTTTTGAAAAAGCACTCGCGCTTTTTATGAGCACGAGATGGCCCGTTTATGGAGCAGATAGAGAATTTCTGAATATTGCTAGCCTGTCTATCGCAAAAAGAACGAGGGGTCAACTATAAGAAACAACCAAAAAAAAAAAAACGGAAAAAAGGGCTGGGAAGACATCCTGAAAAACTACATATTTTATGATTCTGTATTATCTAGGCCCTATGTGAAAAAAAAGGCTAAACACTAACAAGCAATGCAAATAAAGGTGTCTTACACAAAATTAAGCGGTGAGTGGAATCCTACTAAAGTCCCGAGGCAACGTCAGAGACTATGCGAAGAGGGCGACCCCCACAACACCGACGTATTTCTGCGTGTCACGTGACTATGGCCCAAAAGTTCCGGGCGACTTTCACATGCGTTTGTCTGGCACTGCCTACCGTATATAATGCTTGCCTATACTTCTCTCTCTCTCTTTTTATTTTCTAACACAAGCAATTGCTGCACCCTTGGACTGTCTTTTGATTGCAGAAATTCTAGAGAAATCGCCGCCTTACCAATTGCCCGTATTCGTTTCTAGAGAAACTTCTTTTAGGTAACGTGACTGGCAAACACATTGGGCATTTTTTCCACTCACACCAGCTTGTGGGAAAAGTCGGCGCTCTTTTTTTGATACCACACCCCAGCTTCATTAGAACCTTGGGTTGGACACGCAAGTGATATATCTCAGCAAGCTTGCTTTAGCTGTTCTATACCGAATAAAGGAAACGAAATAGGCATCTGGCTTCGGATCTCTTTTCTACTTTCAGGTTTATTAATACTATTATTATTGGCTTTACTGTGGGATCAACCATCAGCACTTCCTTAAATAAAGCGTGCTGCAAAGAAGAAAAAAAAAGAAGTACATAGAGCCAACAATGGTACAACCACACAAAGGCATAACCTTCACCGGCGAGCATTTTGCTGTGCCCGAAACACACGATATGGTGAAAACACTCTTCGATCCGACGGTGCGGAAGTCGATGTTCGAGGTCACGATCGTTGTATTTTTGATCGCCAATCTGGCAGTCTTCTACATGTTTTCTGATGCCGCCAACAGAGTGCGTATCTTCGTCGCCTTGTACATATTTTGGAGACTCTCGTACAACTTCGGCATTGGGTTCTTGTTACGACAACAATCGCAAAACTCGCGCCTTGTTGAGGAAAGCAAGCGGTGGGGCCTCTTCTCCAAGAAAAACGACTCCTTGGCATCGAAAATTGCCAAGATGGAAGTGCTGTCGCAGATGGGCCCGAGCTACGATCTTGAAAAGTACCCAGTGGCATTCAACACGTGGCTTATATTTAGAAAGGTTGTCGACTTGATTCTCATGCAAGACTTCACCACATTCGTTTGTCTCTTTGTTGCATGTTGCACGATGGATAATAACCAGTTCATCCATGGTCAGCCCGCGTGGCTCATATGGACGAGATTTGTTGTCGGAACTATACTCATTGTGTTTAACTTCTGGGTCAAGGTGAATGCTCACAACACCATCAAGGACTATGCATGGTACTGGGGCGACTTCTTTTTCCGTCAGATCAACAATGAGGACTTGATTTTTGACGGTGTATTTGAGATGTTTCCTCACCCAATGTACTCGGTCGGCTACGTGGGCTACTACGGCTTTGCTTTGATTGCAAAGTCCTACACCGTATTGACTGTCGCCGTGTTTGGTCACTTCTTACAAATGGTATTTTTGCACTATATCGAGAACCCGCATATCGACAAGATCTATGGTCCTTCACTGAATGAGAGCAGTCTCATGAAGTTAATAAAGCTCAAAGATTTGACGCATTTCGAAAACTCCAAGCCGCTTGTCGGCTTAGCCAACTTCAACTTTTTGCGGGCTAGTGACTTCATTAACTTGATAAATGTGGTGACATACGCCTTTTTCATTCCCGTTTTGGGCCTGTGGTCGGCAGCAAACACTGGCACTGTGGGACGTGTACTTTTCTACTTGACTGTGCTCATTAAATCTTTAGAGTGTGTGTCCATCAACGTGGTGTTGATCTTGCAAAGCAAATTTAAGGTTTTCAGCAAGTGGTACCTCGCTAACAGCGTACCTGTGGAGAAATCGTTAAATAACTTTGCTGTGTTGTACAACTCGTTGATTAACTTGACGTATGCTGCATTTTTTGGCTTGAACTTGTTCGAGGTACTCAACTGGCGCAAGGTTGGCAACATTATCGCAGTAGATTACTTCTACTTGCGTGTGTTCTTGGGTATTTTGTTGATCGTGACTCAGATGTGGATCAACACGTCCATTATTGACCTGATTGGATATTTTGGCTGGTTTTACGGCGACTTTTTCGTTTCAAAGTCCTCGTCGATGCCCCAGAGGTCCCACTTGACGAAGGCCGGTGTATACCGCTATTTAAACAATCCAGAGCAGGTGTTTGGCGTATGTGGTGTCATGGGCGTCACATTAATGGTACCCACCTTCGACAACATGTTTATATGCGTATTGTGGGTTTTGAACAACTTTGTGCGCATAAACTTCATCGAGAAGAGTCACATGATCAATGTATATGGCGAAAGGGAAGTGCTTCAGGACTCCGGGGTGACCAAGACCGTGAAAAAGCACCTTTTGCCTGAAAGCTTTTCCAAGAAGAGCGACAACACGCTGTTGAAAAAGAGACGTACCAGTAGTATGTTTATGGACTCGTTCGATACATTCATCAAGGAACTTGGAAACAAGAGCAATGAAGTGGAACTTTCTAGAAAACATGTCGCTGAGTTATCGCAAAACAAGTACTTTTCCAACAGCGAATATAGCATGTCAGTTTCTGGTCTCGAGAAGAATGGATCCGGGCTTCCACATGCGTCTGTGGGGGACAGTCTTACGGTAAACTTCAGAGCACCCGCAAACCACTCGTCAAAGGACTGGATTGGGTTGTACAAGATTACACACACGTCTTACTCGCGGTACAGAACTTTAGTATCATCCAACAATCGCTGGGCGTGGACTGGTACCAAGGAGAGAGACACCATTGAGTTCCGGGACGAGAAGTTGTTTTGGGAAGATGGGGTATTTGAGTTCAGATACCACATCGATGGCAAACATGATGTGGTGTTCATTACGGAACCATTTGAGTTGAAGTATACAAGTATTGATGTACCTCTTGTGAAGGAAGATGCCAGTGTTTTGGAGGAGAAGTTACGCGTCCACATCTTCAGCAAGGTTGGGGAGGGCTTTAGCGACACCAACACGCCTATTTATTCGGTGATTTCAAAGACACCCAATGTATTGGAGACATACATCCGCATCGCGCGGTTGATCTCCAAATCGACCGGGCTCAATGTCAACAACCGATTCGTCATCTACAACGACAACGAGTCGAACAACACATTGACTATCGCTGCCTTGGCATTGAAATTGATCCATATCAAGAGCGCCTTGAGCGAGTTGGCCCTGGAGGAGGACTTGGCGGTCAAGAAGCAGCAGTAGTCATCCGCATATAGAACGCATAGGCGGCCCGCTCGTGAGTTTGGCCGCTGTGTAAGAAATTGAGAAATCAACATCAAAAATGAAAAAGAAGCATGAAGAATCGAAAATAAATGACACGTTTCCAAAGAAAAAAAAGAGAGTCCTATACCTATTTGGCAAGGTCGAGTAAATACGCGTTCAAGTTTTTGCGCACGATGCTGGACATCGCCAGACAGCCGGCCAACAGCAGCAGCATAACCGACTCAGACACGCCATCTCCGTTACCGCCACCCAGCATCCAGACCGAGACCATGTCGTTGTTATGCATGGCCATAAAACCAGCAACGCATTCGGCGCCGTTTTCGGCATCCGACTCCGAGGTGATGAGTGCATCGGTTTGGGCGACGCCTGCGTTAGTGCGCACATGGCCACATGTGACCAAATCACGGACTTCGATGCCCGAATCGACCATTGCCAACGAAGTGCAGTTAACAATCCACGCGGCCAAGTTGAGTGCGGACGCAGTGTTGGCATTGAATGCGAGCACGTTCACAAATACATCGATGGTCGATTTCGGGTACTTTTCCAAGAGCACTGCTGGCAAGAATGCGGTCTCAACGAACGTGCTTAACTTTTGTTCGATATTTGTGAGCAGCAGCCGCCCGTTACCAACCGCCGGCATGCCGTTGAAGAGCACCTCGCTAGGCTGGGTTACGTGTGGAAGAAACTTGGTCTCCACGGTGAAGGAGGCGCGGTTCACGAACAGGCCCTTGATGGGCCGTGGCCCAAACACGCCCACCTCGACGATAGTGTCGTCGACCTCCAAGTATGCCAGGCCATTTGCGTTTTTGCTGAGCCCGGTTTTGATGAAAAACTTGCGAACGGTCTCATTGGGGTCTCGAAGCGTCGCTGTTGTTTTTGTGGCATTGAGCGTCGCCGCCACTGGGCGCACAGCATCCGTCGGACCAAGGATTCTTTTTCTATCCGTGTTCATTATGTTATTTTTTGTTTTCCTTTGTTCTTTCTTCGTTTGAGTCGAGTGGGACTGGTGAGTGAATTTTTGGCATTTGTCGCTCAAAGTTCACGATGAGAAGAGCATGCCCGCGTCACGCGACATTCACGTGACTAGAAACGGAGAGACTGGAAGAAAAAAAAAACCAAAACTAAAACAAACATACGGAGGTCTCCACATAGACCCTTTGATACTTGGTATTTCTTTAGACAAGCCTCCCACCAACATATGATCTACCATATCCCATCTGATGGGGGAGTTCTCCACAGCATCGATCGCTTGTTTCACGTGATCCAACAGCGGTACGATTCATCGCACCGCATAGTCTACTTTAACAACAACACTTCAGGCACACTAGCATGTGCACTTCAGAGCAGTACTTCAGCATGGGTCAAGGACCCTCAGCGTACAAGAAGTTTTGAGTACGAGCGTGTACTGAGCGTGTTCGAGTTGGTGCAGAGAATCCAGGTATCGGAGTGTCACTTAATTGTGGTGGAACATCTCGATAGCATCATGCAGGAAAGTATTCCCGAGGGGTACGCCGAACAAAACGAGGCGATTACGCAGTTGATGGCCACACAAAAAGATATGGTGTTCATAGACACGTGGGATTATCTCGACAAATACTATTATCGAGAGAAATTCAGCGAGCTATAGGATCAAAGGTGACACGAAAAAAAAAACACGACACGTGAAGCATATTGTGTTGGTGGAAGCCAGAGGGGGAAGTCTCTTGATGTATATTGCTGATGCCGCATTTAGTATCTGTTAGATGGGCGTCTTCTGAGGTATTTGCTTCTTTTCCCGATATTGTCTTGTATATGACACATACTGTTGAGGCAATTTTTTTTCGCAGGTTCTCATTGTTGTTTTAAGCTCCTGAAATGGGGAATAGGGGTTTTCGATTCGGGAAAACTTCCTGTACCTCTTCAAGTAAATTCGACACACTAGCTGAGGGCGAGTAATTGCTATCATCCTTTCTTCATTCATTCATCCTTTCTTTCTCTATCTCTCTTTATCTTTCCCCCTCTCTCGAAATTTCTCCTCTAAAACTCCCTGTGTATGATCCAGCAAACAAATGGGTGACCCCTCACCGCATTCCCTCCATAGCCATCCTAAACTCAAGCGCCAGTCTAGGCCACTGGTCCTGTGTACTGCCGACTAAAACGCGGGGGTGTTGAAAACTTGCACATGGCTAACCGGCATACAGTGGTGTAGACACTGCAACGCGACTCTTATCATGTACATGCGGCGCCCTTCCCCACGTAGTTGCGGACATGCGTGCGGAGATGCTCGAGGCGTCCATCTTACGATATCTGCATTTGGCATATCAACACAATGGCAATTTCATTGTTTAAATACCGGGATGGACGGCACATCTAAACGAGGCACTCATTGGCGCCAGATTATCGACATATCAACAATACCACCCACATGGCTCTAATTCATAGCGACTGCGATTCCTGGAGTAAAATTCTGTTTGAGCCCTGCTCACCATGCTCGTCAGGAGTTACGCTCGCGTTACGAGGAGATGTTTCCTCGACTGTTCCAGAAACGTTTCTTACCATCTTGCTGACAAACCTTATTGATCGATCTTTAGTACTGATATCTGAACTCGAAAGTTTCGTTGCTGCCCGGCTTGGTCCCCATGAAGATGTGACAATCCTACACTTGTTGGTGTTTTTATTTTCCAAAAATACCGATCCTCGTGTTTCCCACATTCGCAGTCTCAAATTAATCAACCGAGGAAAATTGTACGGTATAGTGCGCCCCAGCGATTTGAACATGGAGCTGCCCAAAATAAAAGACATAGTCGATATGTTTCCAACGTTCCAGCTTGCGGTGACACCGAGACAAAGCGGGATACCATTTGAAATGTCAGTAGACGCAATGATTCGCGATATTGGGAGCGGTACTAAGCAGACTGACGTGGCCCCTGTCACATATGCGGATACCATAACAAAATATGTTAAGAACCAAGTTCGCAAGTTCTCCGCAGACCGAGGCTCGAGTAATAATACAGAACACAGGGACATGTCTCTTCGGAGGAAGAAACTAAGAAGGACATTCAAAAGAATGTCTCGTGCTTTAAGAGAGATAAATCTTCTAGGAAAGACAAGCGGAATGCTCCATTAGTTGTACTAGGTCTCTTTGCTGCTGGGCTAAATAATCCCGGATATTTCTGCCAACTCCAACGAACAACTGTCACAATATTCACTAAGAACCTGCAAGTTGGGATGAAGATCTTCTTCAGCTAGCCCACCACGCCGCAGTAGATCTAACTTGGCGATCTGGTTACATGTATCCAACTCATTAATTAACCAATCATGCCACTCAGCTCTGGCTTCTTGCTCTTCGAAGTTGTTAAGCGTCTTCAAGCTGACGAGTAACTCATTTCTTTTGGATGCAATATTACTCAAGCGTTCAATTTGCACTTTACGTTTCAGAGAAGCTGGGGAGTCCTGAAAGATTCTGTCCCAACCCATGAACGTGTGAAAGTTCAAGACCACAGACTGGTTTCGGAAAGCCTGAAAGCATGCAGAGTCATTGGAAATAGACATATTGTTATTAACAAGGTCTTGGATGTCCTGCAAGTATATGGCTCGCAGGATTTTTATAGGCTCATTTTCCAAAAGGTCTTTGGCGATGCTGCTCGACTTGCGAGCGATCCAATAATTGTGTGCGCTAAGGGTGCTTAAGTACACGTTCGATAGCAATAAAAATCCAATGATACTGAGAAGCGCCTTATGAAGCAGTAGTTGGTAAAAAACACTTTTCACGGCATTGAATAAAATCATAACCCAGGAGGCAAGTGACCTAAAAGCGTCGGCAATAATAATTCTCAGGCATACTGAAAGAAGCCCGGAACGCCCGATTTGTACTGGATCCATAACCACAGGCTCATATAGGCTGTCTGAAACGAGAATCTTTCCGTAGAAGTAGACAGCTTTGAGTAAGCTACCTTTGATGCCAATAATTTTAGTAGCAGATTCTAGCTCGCGGAATACGTGTGATGCGAAATCGCGGATAAACATGTTACACAGATGCTTGGCAATAAAGCTCTTTAAAGGCGACTCATCGATTATCTGTTCACCATAAATCTTTACAGATGCATGAGCTGAGTCCATTTTCTGTATGGTGATGCGGGCCACGAATTGAAGACGTGGCCCACAGAAAATCTTTAATGCAGATTTTGTGACTTTGATGCTGTAGAACTCGTTATCGATATGTGCTTCAATTTGCTGATTGATCTTAATGCTGCCACGTTGGCCAGAGGGCAACCGAAATACCGAGCGATTGTCTCTGAGCAAATATTCTTTGTCATCTCCGGAACGTCTCCAGGGGTTGCGTTCGCTAAATTGTACGTCGACCATAGAAGTGAGCAAATTCAAGACTTCGGATTCTGAGCCACAGAGAACGTGAAATACGGCGTCAGGCGGTAATTCGATGGTGCGCTTAGCTATGAGAGGGAACAGATTTTCGAGAGCAGTTGCCTCGCGAAAAACATTAGTCAGAGCAGGTGATGAGGTTAGAAATTCGAAGTGCCGCGGAACAGCCAGAGTTATTGGGAGAGGTTGCGGGGCTTCGGCCTCTTTTGCGTATGCATTGTCAATGGCAAGTAACTCACTTATTACGTCGAGCGTTGGCAACGGTGCGGTGCGAGCCAAGTTCTGAAAGAGGAAGTTTAACTTCCGCAGAAGAAGCATTCCATCCTCGAAAAACACACGTAAGACAAGCTGACCATGTACTAGAACTAAGCGGAGCGTGTCATAAGTTTTACCATTGTTGCAAGATGCGAGAACAAAGCGGTCGAGCGGGATTTTTGCCATGGAAACAAAACCTAATGTGTGTACGTAGGAATAAACGTGTCCCTGCGTGATGTAATGGGTAGCACGGAGTTCCTGGCGGCCGTTAGCTACAAGTAAGCAGTTATAGGCTACAAGACAATGCTCATTCTGAGCTACTGCTGTGCCAAAAAGAGCCCTCATCTGCAAGTCGCGTGCCACCCATGTGTTTGGGAAAGTTTTAGGATAGACCAAGCCTCCAACTTCCCGCGTTTGTTCCTGTTGCAAAGGTTCCACGATCACAGGTCGCGATGGGATCTCCAGCATTTCGAAGAGTGCCCAGTTTGCGGAGCCACATAAATTTGCCTCCGCACCTGCAGACAGAGCACCTAAAATACTGGAGATGATTGCGGTCCGTGTGGAAGCAGTCACGAGTGGGAGGTTTAGACGACCCATGTCTTCAAGAACAGACTGCAGCAAGAACGCCGAGTTTCGCTCAATGAGCGGAAGGAGCCGTCGCGGCACGAGGACTTGGCCCCCGGGTCCACGCGTGCGGCGACTAGTGAGATGGCGGTCGACCACTGATGTAGTGGGAGCCAGAAATTCGGCCACAGGCGGCGGTGAATGAGTGCTGGCGACAGAGAGATGCTTATGCGTCGGGTCATCAGGATTGGTTATTCGCAAACGGGCATTTTCAAACACACGAAGCCACGAGCGAAGTTCTCGGAGTGTCTCTGCTTGGAGCACAAATGTGGAGTCGATGGTGCGTACTTCAAAACAGAAGTGGCGGTCTTCATTGGGTGCGTAGCGTACACTGCAGAGAAGTACACCGATATGATCTGTTTCCTGAACAGACCCGCCGTCCGGAGAAAGCGCAAGGAAACCGAAAACGCCGTCTCGCACATACGCCCAGCGGCGCACCCATGTGGGTCGATTCTGTTTATCGAAGCTTCCTTTCACGCAGATGTAGCCATATTTCTCGACGGCAGTCTCGTTGGTGGCTGCGAGCACACGAGCGTTGATGTACTCGGGTCGGTATTCGTCCACGGAGTCCGCGGGAAGGAGCGAGCGGGCCACATGAGTCTCGACGTTGCGACGAGCGGCCGTCAACTCGGCATGCAATGCATCATTGGCGGCCAGACATGCGTCATGCCACGCACGCAGCCGGGTAATGGCGCGGGAAATGCGAGCAAGCAGTGCCTTTTCGACGAGCGAGTCCTTCAAGTGCTCGAGTTTCGCGTGCCAGAAGAGCTCATTGAGCGCGAGCACGGTGCGGTTAAGTGCCTCGGCGACCTCCTCAATGTCTGCCACTAACGAAATGCAGCGCAGCATGTACTCGCGCCGGGCTGCGGCAAGCCGCCTCAGGTCTTCGAACAAGAGAGATGGGTCGCGAAACTTAGGCGTGGCCATATGTGTGTCGTAGGCGTGGTCGTATCGCTCCTGGAAGAGCAAGAAGTCACGGCGAATCAGACGGAAACGCAGCACGTGCTGTAAGAACTCTGCACGGCGCTGCTCGAGCGAGGTCACGTTAACACGGAAGACCAGAAATGCCATGGTCCAGAGCCCCTGAAGCGTCTGCCTCAGCTGCTGGAACAGGGCAGCGCTGTACTCCTGGTCAAGGAGGTTGTCCTGGAGATATGATGGCACCAAGTAGTCCAAGATTGCCACGACTGAGCGAAACTCCTCTATTTTTTGCGGCACTTTCATGAACAGGTCCACCAAGGCCATGAACCAGTCCTCCAACTGCTGCAACTGCGTGTCCATGTGGTTTGCAGCGGCCCGAAAAGAGGGCAGGTCTATCGCGGCCTCCTTATAGGTGACAGAGACGAGCTTGAACTCGAAATCTCGTTCAAAGACAGAGCTATTTGTGATGGCGGCAGGTGTGGTGGTGGCTATTTTGGGCATGTCCTGGGGGGCACCGGAGCCGGCGTCAGCAATGGGCTCAGCGGCTTCAGACAGGGTCAGATTTGACCTTTCTGGCAGTTTTGACATTTCACTTGAATGTGCTAGCCTGGTTTTGGGGGTGCCTCTACTGGAAGTGATCGATAGTATAGTGCGGGGGTTATATGGTCCTGGTGGAAACTTGGGGGTTGTCGACTTAGTCACGTGATTAGTGGGCCTTTCGCAGCGCGCTTCAGGATGGTTGGTATCAGAATGCTTGGTCTAAGTATGCTTGGTCTGAGTGTGTTTGTCCGTGTTCAGCCCAATGATATATTTTTATTTGGTTGACCAATCGTGTGAAAATTCTGAGATCGTATTGGGCAGCGGAGTGTCGAGGCAAATAAAATGGCAATTGGTCTTGGCTGGTCACGTGCCGCGCGGGTATCCGCGAGGTCTCGTCGCTGTTGATTTTGCCGCCGGCTTAAAACAGCACTGGAATTATAAAGACGACCGGGCCCAGAATCCCACAACAAAAAGAGACCTATGAAACACGTGAAGAATTTTTTTTAAAAAAATGTATCGGTGTCAGAAAACACATACTATGTGTGCCGAATATGTGTATGTGTTCCGGGAAGTAGTCCTTGACTGTCCACTTATGTCACATGACTAAGCTCTCACTCAGGAGAGAAAGCCTCCAAAAACGTTTAACCCATCAAAAACTCAGAGTGCGCTCAAATCAGTGAGACCTTTTTTAAGGCTTGTTTACTTTTTCTTGTTGTTATTTATTTTTTACTGTTTTGTTTTTGACTATATTTTTCTTTCATATCGAAAGAAGAAATTCTTTCATATAGAAAGAAGGTACGGATGGCTTTGCGGTGTTGTAGACCGAGCGCAGTATGGTGCCGGACTAGTATTACGCAGGCACGTCCTCGATCAGAATATTAATGGGTCTTTTACGTCGATACCGATTTCGGTGCCAAAAGGCCTGGTCGTTATTGGATGCATTTGTATTAGTGGTTTATGTTAGGAAAGGCGTTCCATGCATAATGGGGAAGGTATTGGATGATACACTTGACATAACCAGTCTCATGTTTCTACATAATATTACGAATACAGGGAACGCCCTGGTTCTGTTGATAAGATTTGTAGAAGCCCAAAGCTGGGACGGCCATGCGGCTTTCAAACCCCTATTTCTCCCACAAATTACAATATGCCTGGGCGGGCTCAAATTTATGCAGCCACAGTGTTTTATCCGCATGTGTTTCTTTTATACTGGTTAGTTTATGTTGAGCAAAAAGACCGGGGACAATACCATCGTCTCTTTACGTCTCGCCTATGCATGCTCATGTATATATATATATATATATATGGGATATTTAGTCTTCCATCAATACTTATGGAGCTACAGATTTTTAATGAGAAGGGAAGAAAATTGAAACAAAGAAAAGAAGAGGAATGAAACCGAAAGAAATACCCGGGCCTGCACTGGTGCTTTGAAGAGTATTCTTGCACATAACCACGTGCAATAAAGTCTTTCCTGGGCTAGTTCACTTTGTCTATAGTATGCTACTGGAAAAAATCTCAAATGTGCCTTTTCTTATATCTTGTGGTGTTTGTGTGTATATCAGGGTCTTAAAATAAAGAGAAAAGAATGTCAACATTTGAGCATTCCCGCAGCAAGCGCCATAGGCTATGGCTACCTGTAGATGGAATGGGGTGGGTGGTATATGCAAAAATATGACCCCGATCTTTAATCATGATGCTTTAGCAAATTAGATAGCTATGTTTTCGGTGCACATACATATAAATTAAAATCTGGATGGATACAAACTATTTTGATATACAAGAGGGTGTTTTTGGAGAATCTGATTATCAATGACGCAGCTTGTACTACAGTTTGGCCGAATCACGCCATGCGCGAAATTCAAAACATGCAACCTCCTCACCATAAGAATGAGTTTGGAGAATCTTTGCAAATTACGTGTCTGTTACAAGTTTGTTTCAGAAGTGTCTCGGCAATGTCTCGGCCGTTTTTCGCTTGTGTTTCGTTCTCATGTCGCGTTTTTTTTCCTTTGCCGTGTTTCACGGGTGTTTCACCCGAATTTCACCGTGCTGAACTCTCTGGGCGCTAAGGCTTTAGTCATTTGGTATTTCCGTGGTTGCATGTACTCATTTACGCTCACGGGCCCATGCATTTTTCTCAAGGCAGTACCATATGCCAACGTCAAGGAGCCGACTGGAGATATATCTAAACCAAAATAGACAGCGTGCTCTAAGGCGGTAGCTTTTTTTAAACCGGTGCCGTCATTTGGGTTTCCCAACGGGCACGGGTGCCAAAGTCCGAGACATGCCTCTGTGCAGTTTTTCCGGTCGCCGCTGCTTGGGATGCAGCGTGCCGCCCATGCCGAAGAATCGAATGACTTTAATATTAGCACAGCTACTGTCCCTAAGATGTGCTTGTTATCCGCAATATGGTTTATTTAAAGATGTAGTATGCGGCCACGCGAGCCACCATATCTATTTTCTGTATCTACATTTCTATTGTCTCGCCTGCCCCGAACAAAGAATTTCCTATCTAAACTTCATTGCTCTTTTCTTCCTCCGCCGGCCCCGCACAGCAGAATAGCTTATACATGGCCTTCAGCTGCACATCTCCCACGTCGATAGTAGAGGAAGATTGGATAAATGAGGTGTTTGAGTTATCTCCGCTTGGATCCACGCCGTACGCCACAGACCCATGGGAATCTCGGGAGCTCCCGGAACATCATGAATTCGCGGAACTCTTGAAACCTCATAAACCAATGTCCGATGACACACCTCTCTTTAATGGCCTCATACCCGAGACCACAGCTTCTATGTCTCCCGTTTCAGGCGCCTACGCATCCGTCCTCCGCGACAACAATGACAACAACAATGGCATGTTTCTCGATAGCGTGAGTAGCAAGCTTCAGAGACTCAAGGAAACCCACAGCTTGACTCTGAAGGCGCTAGAGTCTGTATTCAACACACAGGAAGTGCTTGCTGACCCCGATGACTGGCAGGCCGACCTGAAACACCGGCCCCGGAGGACGCGCGAATTTACTGGTCAAAGCCCCGACCACGGGGACCGCAGCTCCGTACATTGGCGGCAGAAGACGGGCGCAGTGCACTTGCAAGGCACGCGGAAAAAAAGGCCCGCCAAGGGGAGGTTTCCGCGGCCCGTGCCCGACCACAGTTCACATATGCACTGGCACCTGGGCCGGGACCAGCGCTTGCGGTCGCCAAGCCGCTCGGCAACGGACATGCGGGCGTTACGCAGCCCAATTTCCAATTCTCACACGAGCGTTTCGGTGCCGTTGTCAGCATGCGACACGCCATTGCCCGTGGCATGGACGAACGTTGGGTGGTGGAGCGGCCGGAGCCCAGAGAGCGCCACCACGGTTGTTTCGGAAACCACGTTGGGGTGTTCTGCACGGGCGCGTGGCTGTTTCTTGGGGCCGGATGCATGTACCGGGATCCTGTCGGTTGCGGAGGCACCCCGCCTGGCCATGGCGGTGTCACTAGTCCCGGAGATGGCTGCCGAGAAGTGTGTATTGGCTGGGCCCATGAAGACACCGTGGCTTGTTGTTCCCAATGACATGGTTGTCCAGGAAGCCATAGCGTATATAGAGTTTTTGCTGGAGGAGAACCGGCTCCAGAAAGCCCGTCTCGAAGGCGCGATTTAATTCTTCCTTCCTGCTGTGGTTAGGCTTTCTTTTTTTGGCGGCTCTCCTTTTTGATTGCGGACACACGCAAGCTTGCTCATGACGAGTAGCAGCTATGGTCCGGGTCTGTGATGGAAAGAAATGAGGTTGAAGGGGGGGGGGAGAAAAAAGGATCCAGAAAGTCTTTACTCTGGCACAACAACACAGAAGCCGCACGGCATCACCTGAAGTTTCTGGAGTAGTTTACGAAACCCAGAGTGGAGTGCAATTCGTGCGGCGGTCGTGTGCTATTTTTTAGCGGTATACGCGTGGTGCGCGTCGAAACCAAACCAAACCAAATGAAGGGGGCATCACTCATGGCTCACAAGGCATAATCGCCCGAGATCCACGAGTTGACCATCTCTAAGGAGCGCTCTGGCTGGTCATACGGCACCATGTGCCCCGCGTCAAACACACGCAAGAAAGTGAAGTGCGCATGATTTTTGACCTCGCCCGCTGTCTGGTTTCCGACAATCCACTTCCGCACAGGCAGCGCTGCAAACTGCGGATGACCGTACCAAGGTAACTGGTTGGACCACGCTCTGTTCCCCATCCAGTTGCAGATGAAGTCTTTGTCGCCCGCGTACAAGAGCACTGGCACATCTGCATCCAACATCTCCGTGACGCTGAGCTGGGATGGCCTCAGCGCGTCGCCTGTGAACAAAAAGTTCCGCGACACGTCGTTACTGCACCCCTGGTACGATTCGACCTCGACCCCTAATTTCTCGCGGACTTCGGGCAAGTTCAAATATTCCTCGACGTTCAGCAAGCCGTCGTAGCACAAATCGCCGCCGTCGCACATCTTGCGTATGTCGTAGGGGTTCCGGCCACTTTTCATGTACGGCGCCTCCTCGGCATTGGCACAGTAGATAGTTGCGGCAACACAGGCAAATACCGAGCCGGTGTTGTAACAGGACTCCGTCAAGGCCGTGCACCGAGGGATATTTGCAGCCATATTCTTGCACTCGGCGTCGGGTAAAACCGACGGCTCACCCCCCTCACCGCAGGCCATTGGCTGGAGGTACTCGTACTGAACTAAGGGATCGGTGATGCCATTGCCGATCATCACTGACTTGAAGTGAAAGGAGCGCTCTGGGTGCTTCAAGATCTCCGACGCGAACAACGGGATGTACCTGCCGGCATACGACTCGCCGGCGATGTGGAAATCGCTCTTTCGAAACGTGGGAAATTTCTTGAAGAATAACTCCAAGAATGCATACACGTCTTTCGCTGCCGCCGCGGTGTTGGTCACGGTCTGCAGCGAGTACGAAAAGCCCACGTTTACGGGCTGGTCCAAGAAAATCACCGAGGCGTTGTTGTTCCATGAGAACGGATTGAACTCGGGCTGCAACCGCGCGTTGATCCGCGAAGGCCCTAACTCAAAGAACAACCCCGTCAACGACGAGCATCCTGGTCCTCCATTCAACCAGAGGATGATTGGGTCGTTTGACGGGTCGTTTCTCGATTCGAAAAACCAGTAGAAAAAATGCTTATCCTCGTCCTCCACGTCTAAATAGCCCGTGTATTGCCTTACCGTGTCGACGCCCAAGTCTTCAGGCGTCGATTTCCCCCGCAACTTGTGGTGTGGAAAGTTGCTGTCCAACACCTCGAAGTCAAACAGGCTCCGGTGGCTGTTCTTGGCTGGGCTTGTGAAATGCAACTGCGATACGTGCTTCGGGAACTTCTCAAAAACGTCTTGCCATGCGCTTACAATCGTTGGCAGCACGTTGTTGCTGGGCTCACGAAAGTATTGCGAGAGTCTCGCGTAAACGTTGCCTTCTTGCTTGTCCAACATAGCCACCACGTCTGCATATCCCGTGGAAGAATGACCCTGGAGGTCTGCTAAAACATGTTGGGATTTTTGGCCGTCAAATATTGGACTGAAGTTAGGAACAATGGCAGCGTTTGTTCCTACTGTGACACAGGTCAAAGCGGCCAAAAAGGGTACTTTCATCTAGCTTGGAAGGAGAGATCACAAAGATGCACTTTCAGCAGAAATTTACGATGCGGCGTATTTATGTGGAATCGAAGTACGTGGCTTAACCCGTATCAGTCTATAGTATGTATACTTTTATTAAAAAAAAAGAGATAAGATAAAGCGGCGGGGGTGCGTGTTGAGCCATTGGTTCGGGGAGATAGATCACGTGACCATCACGTGCGCGCACCGTGCCACTGGACGGGCGACATGGTATTCTGGCCACGATAGCGGTATGTAAAATTCCGGAGTTCCAAAGGGGTTGAAAATACGGGGCTCGGTTCAATCTCTGCATATTTCGGGCACATGTGTTGATGCTAGCCACCAACCCGCTACGTGCATAGAAGAACTGTATGTTTGCGCCGGGTGCAGTCGCAGGAAGGTTCCTATATTATATTGGGCACTGGCATCATCAGCATATTCGGGCTTGCTTCTGGCACATTAGATAATTTTTTTTTATTTAAGCGGATGTTTGTATGTTTTTAATTCAAGGTCGAAAGCGGTTAGCAACTTGTTGATGCGAACGGCCGAATGTAACCCCGGTTCTTTCGTGTCCTTGCGCAGTGCTCTTGATATTTACTACAGCATTAAAAAGAGAATAGATCAAATGAAAACAGACCACTTGTTCTGCTCTATCGAGGCTACCCTTGCACTTCAACCTAAGCAATATAAAATCTCAATTAGACACACTTGTACGTGAAGTCATTCTATAAAGTCGTTACAGAAAATAAAACGAAGAAGGATGGAGGAAAACAGGAATATTGTACAGAACCTTTAGTTGAAACGACGCAGGTTGCCTCCTAAAGGCTGGTCGTTGGAGCCACGGCCGTATCCACCACGGCCGTATCCGCCTCTGCCGCGGCCACGACCTCTGCCGCCACGGCCACCGCCGTATCTAATGTGCGAGCCGTAGGATCTTCTGTCGAATCTCTGCAATTCAGGTGGAACCTCCTGCTTCGCCTCTCTCATAATCTTGCACAAGTCGCCACCCATCTTGGAGTTGGCGTCGGTGAAAAAAGAAACGGCGGTACCGGTCGTATTGGCTCTGCCTGTTCTTCCGATTCTATGGACGTAGTCCTCAATGTTACCAGGCATGTCGTAGTTGATGACATATGTGATTCCCTTGACGTCTAGATTTGTTAGTATGAAGTGTCCTGCGCGCTTCTCCAAGCTCAGAGATGACCATGTCTACGTTCAAAAGAAAAGGAGTTCGATTTGTATTGATTACATAGAAAGCACGGTTGAACTGGCCAATCTGCATGAAAGTGTGAAACATAAATCTGTAGTTTGACATTGCTGAAGAGTTGCTGGAATCACCCAGCAAAGTCTTTATCAAAGCCAAAGTAGTTTGGTGCCGCCCACGTGTCATAAGAAGAGATTCATGGTTTATTCGATTCTTAGTGATGGTACTACCCATAGCATAAGTTATCGTGTATCTCTTCCTCATGGCGCCACACATTCAGTAAGTCCTTTCAATTTCGTTGCGTTAGATTGTCCTCGATCGTATCGTTTTCCCTCGCCCTCGTACGAGGTAAAGCTTTCTCATAATCTGTCATCTCTAGTCTCCTTTGCCGACAAAAAAAAAAGAAAAAAAAGAAAAAAAGAACCTGGCCAGCAGGTTAAAAATTGTCAGCGTTGTTTCGTTCCCATTTGATTTTGTTGTTCCTTTGATGTGAAAATGTCATCCTAAACTGTGGTTAGTAGCAAAGTGCAATCGAAAAGGGTATACATACCAATACCTCTAGCAGCCACATCAGTGGCAACCATGATAGGAGATTTACCGGATCTGAATTCCTTCAACACCCAGTCCCTCTCATGTTGATCCTTGTCACCATGAATGGCCAACGCAGGCCATCCATCCTGTCTCAAGTAAGAAGTGACTTCGTCACAAGCTCTCTTGGTGGAAGCAAAAACCAAGCACTTGGCCTCCTTGTTGGTGGTGGCAGTCTCCAAGTGCTTAATCAATCTGTCTCTCTTCTCATACTCCGTAATTACTTCGACAACTTGGGTGATGGTGTGAGAAGCAGACAACTCCAAAGAGCCAATAGTGACTTGAATGGGGTCGACCAAGTAGTCTCTGGTTAAGTTCTTGACTTCCTTGGGCCACGTTGCGGACCACATCAATGTTTGACGGTCGGGTCTGATCTGGTCAACAATTTTTCTGATTTGAGGCTCGAAACCCATGTCTAACATTCTGTCAGCCTCGTCCAAGACCAAGTAGGTGACTCTTTTCAAGTTGGTCTTGCCGGTCTCCAACATGTCAATCAATCTACCCGGAGTGGCAATACAGATCTCAACGCCTCTGGCCAAGTCTCTGATTTGCTGACCCTTTGGAGCACCGCCATAAATACAGGTGTTTCTGATTCTGGAGGAGGAGCCAAACTTGGAGCACTCCTGCTGGATCTGCACAGCCAACTCTCTGGTAGGGGCCAAGACCAAGACAATGGGGCCATCGCCGGACTTCAACAAAGGCTGTGCATTGATGTGCACAATCGCAGGCAAACAGTAAGACAAAGTCTTACCGGAACCAGTGGACGCAATACCAACCATGTCTCTTCCGCTTAACGCCATGGGCCAACCCTGGCACTGAATAGCCGTGGGCTTGGGAAAGCCCTGCTGCTTAACTTCGCTCAAAACATAATCAGGAAAACCAGCCTCGTCAAAGGATGTGATAGGCTTAGGGATGTCCGAGCCCTCACACGTCATATCATGCTCTTTTCTAAAAGCAGTGACCTCGGCATCTGAGCGGGCAACCACATCTGGGTGCTCATTATAGAAGTTCTTCTCAAACGGAGGCAACGCATCCAAGTCCCACTCAGGGGTGGTCAATTCGACGCGCTCCATAGGGCCTCTTCCGCCGGCAAATCTGCCACCTCTACCGCCTCTGAATCCACTGCTACCACCACCATTTCTGTTATATCCACCTCCACTGTAACCGCCACCGCCGTAGCTGCCGCCGTTACCGCTGTAGCCATTCTGGTGGGTGTTGTTGTTGTAACCGCTGTTGTAATTGGAGTATCCGCCGTTGTAGTCAGACATTTAGAAAGTTTTTTTGATGTGTATAATTTTTGAGTCTGAGCTTATGGCACGGTGGGAGTGGGTTCTTATATAGGCATGCATGGATGCAGGAGTGCAATACAAAAAAAAAATCAGAAATGCAAGAAAAAATATTTCGAGATGAGATGGTCCGCATGTCCTGCGTACGGGATCCTGGGTACCGCCCCGCCTTATAAATTGGGCCCTCACCCTATATGCCTTTATTTGATTATATACTCTTTGGAAAGTTGGTGTGTTGCGGAATTTATGATGGGCTAGATCGGAGACTTACGCAAGGGCATAATTGTTTTCAGGTCTTCGATCTTACCTCATTTTTTTGGATGAGGATGCAGGTAGTGGGTCTATTCTGCCCCACGCCAAGTAGCTAGTGATCTATCGGATTCGCGTTACCCATATAAATACACCTTTGAGTAGCCAACGCGATGTCTTTTGCCATTGGATTTCTTTTTATTTTTCTCTCCAAGACAAAGAAAGATACCCCTCGCAGCAAAAAAAAACTATGGCTTCGGGAGGGATCCACTATTATTTGAACTGTAGGGCTTGATTTTGGTCCATAGTAGAGGAGGCGGATGGCACAGGAACTTATGTGCAGGCAAATATAATGAGCATCAAGTGCCCTTCAAGCACGCAAAAAAATTACCTGTCTTCACCGACTCCCCCACAAATCGCAACCACACTTTTGAAAACATGAGCGAACCAGCAGCAGACATCCCCATGGAGGAAGAAATGGAGGACCTTGAGCTCACAAAGAAAATCTGGCTTTTGCCTGGGTCTTCTGACGACGGCACCGCAGCCTCTTTCCAGATTGTCGATGAGGACCATACTTTGGGAAACGCCTTGCGGTACATTATCATGAAAAATCCGGAGGTCGAATTCTGCGGCTACTCCATTCCCCATCCCTCGGAAAACAAGATGAATGTGCGCATCCAGACCTACGGTAACATCACCGCAACTGAGGCCTTGCACCAGGGCTTAGACAACTTGACCGAAATGTGCACGCAAATCGAAGAGACATTTCAGCAGAAACTTGATGCGGGTGGTTTCAGCGTTGTAGAGCCATGAGCGCCCTCGTGTTCGCATATATGTATTATAGAGAAGAAAGAAAAAAAAATATAGAAAAAAAAAGAAAGAAGAAGATGATTCGAAACTGCCCTCTATAATAGGAATGAAGATCCATCGGCGTAGACCATTGGTTAAGCGGTGGCATATACAGCGAGCATGATCTTGCAAATCTATGTCAATTGCGATTTCCTGCTAAGTAACGAGGCCCCATGCTTCTTCTTGCTTGGACAAGAAACGTCACGGTTCTTGGACCGCGACTAGAATACGCGACTTGCGGCCCTTATCATACGCCGTATTTCCAGCAGCGTCATATGTTTGCGTAGTGGGGGTTCTAGTGCCTGTAGGAACGACCATTTGTGAATTGAACATTGTATGTGCTTAGAGATGTTTGGGGATATTGATGTGTATCTGCGAACCACATTTGATCTATGACCGGCCCCAACTTAGAGATGCTAGTCTAGGTAAAGGAAACAGCACAAGGTGAAGTCTTCTGATTAATACCACAACCACGGATTAAATCATAAACGAATGAAACGTCGGTATATATGTACACACACACACACACACATATATATATATATATACATATTGGAATAAACTTATATCTCGCGGCGACACGCACGGCTCTGGCCAAATAATTTCAAATGGTATTTTCAGGTACTTGTGGACCGATAAGCAGCGGGCCCAGTGACTGGAAGATGAAGCGGATTCGCTGCTTCTTCGAAACAGCTCATGCGTGTCATCTTCAAGGCCAGCTAAGACTTGGTTGCGTTGCTGGAAACGAAAAAAAAACACCAAGCAGTGTCAGTTATAAGCAGGAAAGAAAAGGGAAGGACAGAGACACAAATACGAAAATAGATTAAGTAGAGATGAGGCCTGTATTGTCTATCACGCGAGGATACAAACCTATAACATGGATATTATGTTTCCTTCAAATAAAGGGTACCATAATACGGTTACACATCTAAAGTAGGAATACAGGTAGGTAGTTTTGCGCAATGATTAAGATGAACAGGGAAACCCTAACGCGGGTCGTTTTATTTGACTTGCTTACATGTAACACAATGCTAAAGGGCAACTATTATGGGTAGCCGTGTGACCAAATTCTTGTACAAAAGCCTCATTGATGAAAGAGTTATTGGTAGTGGAGGAAGAAGGCCATCTTTTATCGGGTAGGCAATTCTATGAGAAGCGAGGGAATGCAGACTCACATCTCCAAGTAGAACCAACGAAGTACAGGGATCCATGTTTAGCAATACAATACCGAATAAGTATATTGTAATGCATCATATCATATCACAATTGTCATACCCGCGAGGAGCACATTACAAAAACACACGTGTATCTCAACCATAAGCTAGTCTGGTACCTCAGTATATTATATGACCCAAGACCCGCGCACCGCATTCCAATTTATGAGCGTGGTCTCCTGCACACAACCACACGTTTCGCGAGCCTCTTGTGCACCAACAACTCCACGAATCTTGATTGTTTGAACACCACTGTTTTCAGCCCAAAGTCATTTTTTTTTACCGGTGGGATCTCCTAAGACGCTCATTTACATAGAAAGACACTCGGCGTACATGGTGTCGCTGGTCAGTGGTGACGCTACAGAACTGTACTACCACCTTTCTCTGGACCACAGCGAGCGGATGAGCTCAGAAGACGATCTTTCTGTGCACCCAATGGACGAGCACCAGGCGTACTTGCGGCTTGCGCGGGCACATGATAGCAAGGTGCGTGCGGGAACCCTGCAACGTTACTATTCCGGCGACGAGACGATTCTCGGGCGAGAAACGGCGCTGGAACTGTCGTTATACCACCCGGCTCGTTCGAGTGCGCCGCCCAACCGCGCCCGGCGCCATTTTTCTGACCCCGTGTTAGCCACCGGTGCGTCTCACTCGACGCCTTTGCATGGTAAACAAGCAAATGTGTCAAAAACCGCACAAAAACTGCATCGCATGGACGATCCAGAAGACGCGTTGCGCCGCATGGATACGTCAGCCAAGCCCTCGCCTCAACACACAGCTGACCCTCTCTCAGACATTCTTGAGCGTGTGGCTGCAGGTGAGCTCGACGGCGGGGCGCTTTTCCGTATGTTGCAGCCATATGGGGGGCTTACACCAAAGATAAAGACTCCCCGTTCAGAACGCTCGCCAGCACAGGGAAACGGGCCCATGTCCGACGCGTGTTCCGCTGTAGATGATACTTTTGACATACCAATTCTCAAGGGTGTGAATGCCGCACACGCGCAACTTTCGTCCCCCGTGACTTCCCCCCCTCAGTCGGGCGGGGATGCGCACTTCAATTTTGAAAAGAGCGTCGTTGCCGATGCGGCGCCGGCGCACAAGAAACAGCCCATAAAAAATGAGCACAGAACCAGCAGGCGCCACAGGCGCCAGGTGCTGCATGCGCCGCAGATCGAGCTTGCAGATCTCACGGCCGATGAGCTCAGCATAGACTTGAAAGCATACCGAGAGGACGAGGCGGCCGCGCGGCGCGAGGCAGAGGCCCGCGCAGAAACCATGGACGGTTTGCGCTTGATGCTTGACCAGTATCGTAAGGACAATGACGGAATGCGCAATGAGATCGAGTATCTCAGGGGCAAAGTGGAGATGCTCACACGGACAAACAGGGCCAGGCCATACAGCGATGACAACAACACCTCGAAAAACAGCACGAGTGAGCTTGGCGCGAACGGCGACCCTGCAAACACTGCTGCCAGCATGTGGCTGAGCACTCTTCCGGACCGCTTCATACCGTACTATCACCGCTACGGGTTGCACAAGGTGGACGGGTTGAACAACGCGGAAAAAAGCAGCGTCATCAAGAACTTCATGCTTCTGCTTCTAGTGACAGACTACGACCACCTCTCGACGCAGGCGCCTAAGGTGGGGAAATACATATCGCTCACCGGGAAGTTTATTGACGACATGCATTCCCGGCTCTACCCGGACGAGGAGATGGTGCCGCTGAAGTACCTTACCAACTACGCCATGAACATTGAGGATGGGCTTGAAGCGTGTCTCAAGGGGATGATGGACGAGATTTTCGAGAGCTAGAGATGGCCGCGGGCCAGCGGCTGTTGCGTTTGCTGCATAGAACATTTGCAATGATTATACGAACTTAATGACACAATATCACAACATATTTCCTCGTTTTTTAATGAGAGGGAAGGGAGAGAGATTCAAGACGGACAGTTAAGAACAGAAATGACTTGGTACTTTTCTGTGCCATAACCACACTCATCATGCCCAGACATGTCTACACGGCAAAATACCCAAGACCAATAAAGGGCTTGTGAGGAATACAAGAACTTGGAGGAAAGCCGAAATTTTTATCGTCAGATAGGTATCTGCGATAGACCCGGCTGTGCTGGTGTTGGCAAAGAGTCGTGTGCTCCAGTTCGAAACACGTGCCTTGATGATTTATTAAATCAAATAATGACATTTAGATGAGTATTTATGTGGCTCTGATGCCCATGAGTTTTTCTAATCCGGACACAAAGATTACCTTACCTTGGGTTCACAGGGGAATTTTTATCAAAGCCTTTTGGTGATGGACCCATGATGTGGTGAGAGGAACGTTGTGAGCTGAAACACGACTTTTCAGTTTACTACTTGTTACTTGCTAACAGCCAACCAAATGTACAGATATATATATATATACAACATACAAGACTATGCAAAATACATCGAAAGGACTTAGGGAACCAGCATCTAAGGGATTACGAATAGCAATTCCACATACACCAGATACATCATTCTACGCCAAAACACAGATGATTTGGTTTGAGAAAAAGTCACAGTTGTTAGTCACAAGAATTAGAAAGATGTACTGCATCAACTCTCTGATGATGTTTCACAAACGCTGGCTATAAAATCTAGACCTCGCAACGACCGTCTAGGTAAAAACTCAAATTGAACATAGGGGGTTGCAGGTCTTCATCGAGACTAAAAGAGGAAAACAAGATATTTATCGATCGAAGAAGCAGACCACGTCTTCTATGAATTTGGAATTTTCAGAAAGCTAACCAGTTTTTTTTCAACTTTTTCAACTTTTTTTTCTTTCAATTACTGACATTTGCATTGGCGGAGGACTCAACGACCGGCCCTGCGCATAGGGATAGGGAATGAAAAAAAAGGTGGGGTGCGTGATACGTGCACAGTCACGTGACGGGTCACGGACTTGCGCGGCAACAAAACGAGCCGCTGCCCGTTAGCAATCAACGCAAGTGAAGAAAAGAAATAAGACTTAGTACCCCACACAGACAGTGCATGAAAAAAGAAAAGATTAAGCACCTACCCACCTATACCGCTTAAATATTTGATGTCTCGCTCAAACCACAAATCTTCAAAAGGAACTCATATGGCGTTCAACACACATCAGAACCAATAAGAGCTGTCGGCGACGCCTGCACACAGTGCTCGCTCACATGACCTCTGATGCTGCTGATAAAGCTTCCACCCGTGCCGCCTTCCAACAACACATGACCTAAGCAAGCATTGGACCGGTAGTGGGTATTTTCTTTTTTATCACTACACCAGCGATACACCATCTCCAAACTTTTGCCTCAAGTGTACCGCCATCCAAGTCAGAAAAAATAGACGAATCGCCCGGTGTTTTTTTAAAAACTTCTAGTCATTTATCACCTGCTCCTCTTCTCGCGCCAGGTCTCCAATATATATATATATATATATATATATATACGCACACTGTTGCTATTGCTCGTTGGAGTACCCGGATCCGCCTCAAGTCCCACCCAAAAGAGGAGTGATTTTTTCATCTAGCCAGAAAAAAAAGAGTAGTGAAAAAAGAATTCACAGACGGTTTTCAGGACACTCGGTATCCAAGTCTCTCTAATTTCTCCACGCCTACCCCTGATCTAGTGTTTAGTGGTAACTATCTACTAGAGCCCAAGCGCCGTCGTTCTCCCCTGCCTCCCTCTTATCGAGACAAGGCAGCTGTATTAACCGGGTAACCAGAATCCGTGGTGTTTGCTTTTTCTGCCGCACACGGGAAACCTACCTCCGAAGGCGACTTGTCCAGCACGCTGCAGGGCGCCAGAACACAGACCCCTAGTGAACGAAAATACCCTGCGACCGCTGCTGCCGGCCAGCAGCCAGCGCAGAATGCACGCCATGCACACAGAGCCCCCCAGCGGGTCCCGCATGGCGTCGGCCGTGAAACCCACAGAAAACCAGCCGCGGCCAGACGCCACATACTTGCAAAACATTGCGGCTCATGGGCACCAGCCGCCGCAAAGCCGACAAGACTCAGCGCTGTTCATGTATCACACGCCGCGACAGGAGTCGTTCGCGCTTCCCAACGGGCTTGCGATCGGGCCGCCGCCGCCCGCGCCGTCGTCCGCTCAGGGACAGCTAAGGATTTTCCCCAATTACTACCCTGGGCCACGTGACTCTATGTCTTACGGCATAAGGGACTCGGTGTCTTTCCAAGCTCCGCCAGGCGATATTCCGGGTCGCCCACGTGGCGAATCAATCGCGTTGCCTCATGTTTTGGGTGGCTCGAGTGATCCGTTAGCATTTCCCATGGCCCAATCCATGCCCAGCTCAATACCGCCACGCAGAAGCCTGCGCGCCACCAGTATATTTAGTTCGCTTATCCAGCTTCCTGGTTCGTCGCGCAACTCTGTTGATGGGTCTTCTTTTAGAGAGTCGGGTCAGCCGGGCCTACAGGAGAGTAACCGTAATTCATCATGCAGCCGCGGGTTTCTGGAATTGGAAGCGATCACGAAGGACAGTCTCGGCAATCTCTTTGGCTGGAACCAAAGCACAAAACGTGGAGATAAACTCGAAAACCAGAACGCTTTCTGGGACCAGATGGCACCAGGCGTTTCTGGATCCATAGCTGGTATCAACAACGACAGCATCAATGCGTTCTTAGCAAATCTCCAAAGTTCCGGAAGCATTGACTTTCTGGCTATGAGCGACGAACAGCGCCGCGACTCAATAATGAAGTTCCTTAGTGAGCAACATCATAAACCTTCAGAAAGAATACATCCCCTGGATGCAAGTATCAGGGTAGGCTCACTGCAGACTTCGCTAAGAGAGGACATTTTCAGCGAACAACGAAAGTCGTCACTGGGATCTAAGGGTCGCAACTCTAGTGTTTCCGAACATAATCATGTCTCTCCAACATCATCTATGCTGTCCAAAAATTCAAAGTTGCGAGATGAGCCTCAATCTCCAAAAGGCTCTCCTGGAAGAACAGGCCAACAGCTTGAATTGGGTGGAATGCGGTTACGTGATGTACTGTACCCTCAACCTTCTTCCATACCTCAAAGACAACCCTCAGTATTCTACAATCCCCAGGAGACTTTCGGTTATCAGTACGTGGAAAACCCTACCCAACTCCAAAGTCAAAGACAACCTATCTATTCGCAGTACTTGGTCCCACAGAATGCACAGTACGCAGATGGTGGATCACGCACATACACCAACCAGCCAATAATCCCAGATAATTACCAGCTGATGCTGAAGGGATCGCAATTCATATCTCCGGATGTTGTTGAACAACCTAAATACTATCGAAAGACTGATGGAATGGAGCAACAGGTTGACGAGGACGGCAAGCCGCTAGTGCAGGCACAGAACTATGCAAGATCCGAAGATGGGCGGCCTCTTTTGGGAGCCACCAAAGTGGATCAGCTCATGCTCGTAATTCAAGCAAGAGAAAAAGGAAACACCGCCGCGATAAAACAAGGAACGGATGGAAGTATTCTTGCTTCCCCGAACACGGATAAGATCAAGAATTCCGTGTTGCCTCTGGCTGTGGATTTGGTTGGTGGTGTTGAGAAACCAACAAAAAACGATGACTATGACGAGGGTGGTGAGCCCAATCGAAAACGGAAAAAAAGAGGAAAGACGCAGCAGTGCCCATACTGCTTCAAGCAGTTTCATCAGTCTACACACTTAGACGTGCATGTGCGTTCCCATATCGGACTCAAGCCGTTTGAATGCACATTCTGTGGTAAGCGGTTTACGCAGGGCGGAAATTTGCGGACTCACATGCGCCTTCATACGGGTGAGAAACCTTTCGTTTGCAAAGTTTGTAACCGCAACTTTAGCAGGAAGGGTAATCTCGCTGCTCACATGCTAACACACAATAAGGAAAAGCCTTTTGAGTGCAAGTTGGACAACTGTGATAAGTCATTTACGCAGTTGGGAAACTTAAAGTCACACCAGAACAAGTTTCATTTGCCAACGTTGACAAAGTTGACGCACACTTTTGCAAATATTACTGGTGACGCTCTAGCCCTGCTTCCGGAAGACGAGAAAAAACTCTTGGAGTATTTTGCCAAACTCTACAAAAATGCAAACAAAGGCATAAGAGGTAGAGGGAAAGGCAAGCGGGTCGCTAAGATTCCGGGCACGGTCGGTGAAATGTCGTCACCCGGAAGCACACATACGAGTCCCGAGCAGCACACAATGATGACGGCAAAGCAAAACAATGCACTCGGACAAGGCGTGAAGCCTCTGATGAACACGAATCCAAATATTCCACCTTTTTAATGGCAAAAGTGTGGGATTCAAGAAGGCACAATGATGAGATTTGCGATAAGATAGGGCTTGAGTTTAGGGCTGGTCCCGCGAATATTTGATGATGATTTTTAGAAAAGGTATTCAGCAAACTAAAAAGTATGCATATATGTATGGATCTGAATTATATGAATTAGATGTATGTAAACATGCCAATGCTGTGCCCATCACAGTTAGTTTTGCAATTGTAGGTTGCAGAGTAGAATACTTAAACGCGCACCGACGTTAAGAAAAAGGATTTGCATTTTATACATTGACTTAGCTTCTCAATGCAAGAACATAAGTGTGGGCTTTAGAGATCTGCAAAAATATGTTTTAATTTGAGAAAATCAATTGCGCTATCAGACGTAGTTTCTAGATTTTTTTTTTTCAAAAAACAAATATCATGGAAAACATGTAGACCTAATTATTTATGTGGGTGTGCGTTCCGATAAATCAACAAAGAGAAAAGACCTTACCCATTTTTTTCTAAGAATATATTAAAGTCAACATAAATAATGATAACCATGAATTTGTATTAAATTAAAATAAAGAGTTGAGTTCGCCAAAATGTGTCTTAAAAATGAATTTGAACATTTGTTTGATATGTTCATAAACATGCTGCACATAGAACATGATGCTTGACTCTCAAAACTCAAAGCCAACAAATAATTCTAAAACCAATTTCAAGATTCAAAACATTTATCGTGAGGAGCTAATGCCAAACCAAATCGGAATTTGTCGAAAATTGAAAATTGTTAATATTCGAAAACTGTTGCAAGAAAACAAATTTCCAATTTTAAAATGTAATCGAAATTGTAAAATAGGCTTTCTCATATACGAGTCCATCCCCCAGCGGTTATATGCCATGGAGTCTCTTCACCTATGGTTTCGCTTTTTTTAGCCATCCTTCACCTATGTGGCCAAAAACATACTGCAGATATATGCGTGAACAGTTCACACCATCTACACCTGCATATGATTCAGTCAGGCGCGTATTGCGCGACATCAACCATTGCCAAAATTCATGTGAAAGTCTCTATGAAAACGTCAGAAACACACGCCTTGCACGCTGGTCTATATATCGGTGAAGCATTTGCATAGATTTTTTTTTGTTATAGACAAGAAGCATTTTGGAATTCAGATTTACCCGTGAGTAGAACCCCGATGTCATCGTTATACAAACTTTCCATCTGTGGGGTCCGCTCGTTTTCTCCCAAAGAGCACGAGACGATCCAGTTTGGAAGTCCATTAACGCTAATATGCGGTCAGAATGGGTGCGGGAAAACCACGATAATTGAGAGTCTAAAGTACGCTACAACGGGTGATCTTCCACCTAACTCAAAGGGTGGGGCATTCGTCAACGATCCAGCAATTGCTGATCGACTGGTGGTCAACGCCGAAATCAAGCTTGGGTTCACATCTGTAGGCGGCAAGCTGATGACTGTCACGCGTAACATGCAACTTACACGAAAACGTGCACGGACAGCTGTTTCTGCTGGAAATACTTTCAAATCTTTAGAAGGTCAATTGGCCGTGCACGAGCGTGGAGAGAAGACCGCAGTAAGCACAAAAAACGCTGAACTAGACACCCGTGTTCCTCTTTATCTCGGTGCATCAAAGGCCGTATTAGAGTACGTGATTTTCTGTCATCAAGACGACAGTTTATGGCCCCTCAGTGAAGCCGGTGTGTTGAAAAAGCGTTTCGACGAGATCTTTGAAGCCCTGCGGTTCACACGTGTGCTTGACGCATTAAAAGTGATGCGCAAAGACATGGCCGCTGACATTCGTGTGATTGAACAGAGCGTCTCACATGCCAAAAGTGATCTGGCACGAGCCCATAAAGTACGCGAGAAGGTGTCGATGCTTGTGGCTCAAGCGGAGGCATATCTGCTGGAAATTGCCGAATTGACTGTACAAATTGAGCAACTTGAACGGAGAGCAGACACACTCTTCAATTCAGGACAAGCTTTTCAGCAAACGTTAAGCGAGCATGAACGGCTCAAGCTCTTGGTTGAACTGACAGAAATTGCTTTGCGCCGCCTAGAGACATCGGTTACTATTCTCCGAGATCTGGACGATACTTTACTTGCCATGGTAGCAAATTTTGAGGCGGTAAAAGCCGAGAAAATGAGTCTGTTGGAATCGGTGAGGAAAGCTATTGAGGATATGGATGCTCAGCTCACATCAACACAGGAGTCTTTTCATGTGCTTGTGCGTGATGAGGGGTTACTCGCTGGAAGGAAATCGCAATACTCAGCAGGGTTGAAGGACCTTGTTGAACTCAAAAAACAAGTCTTCTCTACCGATCCTGCCGCGGAAGAGCTTGATAACAATCATGTGGTGAATGTTCTCGCATCAAAAGTAGAAGCGGCTACTCAAAAGCTCACCTGCGTTTTCGCTACTGGTAGCAAAGAACGCGAACTGGCTAAAGCATTATTTCTTACCGCGTCCGACAATCTTCGCAAAGAACAAGAGAGACTTTCTTACTGCCAACAGGAAACCAGTTCTACTATATCCAAGATCCGCGAAATGCGAGTCAAACTCGCAGCTGTTGCTGTCAACGAGGAGACCCTCGAAATCGAGAAGTCACTGCTTGATACGCTTAGCAAGAAGATCGCCCTGCGCAAAGCTAACATAGATAACGTGGCGCGCGTATCACACTTAGATGAAGAAAAGCAAGCAGTCGTTCGCTTGGAGCATGAACTAGAGGACCTCATGCGACAAATCCAGGCCGCAAACAAACTGACGGATTTGCTCAGCAAGATCGAGTTGCTCCGTGAATCCCAAAGCGTAAAACGCGCAGTTCTTGGAAAGTTTATGGACACACATGGTACAGTGTTCCACAGAGTCTGTGGGTCCATACTTGAACCTATCACCGCCGAAGGAATCATCGAGACTGAGCGCAGGAAAAGATCGGAGGATTATGCTCAGAAACATGCGGAGTCTAGCACCTTGAAATCCATTGTAAGCCTGACCGAAGCTAAAGCCGATGCAACAAAGAAAACTATAGCAGATTTGAAAACGAATTTGCTGAAGCATTCTTCAAATGTGCTCGCAGTGTTAACCGAAAGCGAGATTCCTGAGTACGAGGTCCTTCTTCAAGAGCTCGAAGAGGACTACAAAACAGCTGTATACAATTTGAATACTTTTGAGGTGACCAAAGCTTACAAAATCAAAGCAATAGAATTAGCAAAGACCAAAAAGTGCTGTGTGTTGTGCAATCGTGGAATGGATACCAAGGAACTTCAGAATTTCGTGACGGATATCGAGAATGATGTGAAGACTTTCACAGCAGATAAGTTGAATAGTGACGTCGAAAGTACATCGAAAGACCTCAGAGAATTGAAGACCATAAATGTGGATGTGTTAGAGTATCGTCGCTTAACCGCCGAAAATGATCGTATGGAAGCAGAACATAAAAAGATGACCGCAAAAGTACTCGATGCGAAGAAAAAGTATGAGGCGTCATTTCGTGCAGCGGAAGAGAGCCAAAGTCGTTTAAGCGCAATCGAATGTTTATCCAAGCCAATATCTGATATCTGTCGTATGTCAGAGGAACTTCGGAGTCTCGAAAATCAAATTTCTAATCTCGAAATCGAGCTCTCCGAGCTCGGTGTGTCATCAGTCGCAATGAGTGAACTTCAAAAGCAGCAACAACAGAAAAATTTTGAGATAAGAAGCTTACGTCAAAGTGTGGCAGAAGCGATTGAAGAAGGAAATACTCGCCAAAAGGAACTTTCTAAGCTTGAGTATCAGCTTAAGGAGAAAGAACTTCTTATAAGTAAGTTACAACTCTCTCTAAGCGAATCAACGAGCATCAAACTGCAGATCAGTGAGTTGGAGACGCAGGATTCTGCATTAAAAATAAAGACCGAAGAGTTGCAGAAACTGATCATTCAGTTGCAAGCCCAAAGAGATTCCGAAAAGACAAAGTTAGAACACGTGGAGGCCAAATGCAGTAAGGCTGAATCTGAAGAACAAAAAGCACTTGATAAAGCAAGTCATATACATGAAAAATTCAATAAGATTTATGAACAGGTATTGCATTTTGAGCAAGTTGATGCTGCTCTTGTCGCACAAAATGAAAAAGATTTATCGAACGCTAGACAGAAATTGAACGAATTAACCTCATCAAAGAAGAAACTAGAGAAAAATGCAAATGATCTTCAAGCTTTCATTAATGATGCCACGAGCACAGAACGGAATATAAGAGATAACTTGGAGTTGAGAGACACAGATCAGCAACTACAAAAACAGAAAGCCGCACTTGCTGATATGGATATTGAAAATGCGAGGCGTGAGAAGGAACAATACCAAGAAATGACGAAGGAGCTTCGGGAACGAATTGGCAGCTTAAATGAACAGCATTATGGCAAAATTGGGGAAGTGAAGCAGATCAAGGATCAAATTCTGAGTCTTCAAAATGAGCTTCAGACTGATTTCAAGGATGTGGACAAACTTTATCATAAAGAATGGATTAAATTACAGACAAATCTTTTGGTGTCTACAGATCTACAGACTTACTCGCAAGCATTGGACAATGCAATAATGAAATATCACAACATGAAGATGGACGAAATTAACCGAATTTTGAGAGAGCTATGGACCCAAACATATCGAGGAACTGATATTGATGGAATTGAGATTAAATGTGATGTGACAAATCAAACAAAGGGCAGATCTTATAATTATAGGGTGGTTATGTATAAGCGGAGCTCTGAGTTAGACATGCGTGGACGTTGCTCCGCGGGACAAAAAGTGCTTACTAGCATTTTGATTAGATTAGCTCTTGCTGAATGCTTTGGTTCTAATTGTGGAATGATTGCACTCGATGAGCCTACGACTAACTTGGATGTGGAAAATGCGGAATCTCTCGCTAATGCACTCAGCAATATAATTGATTTCCGGAAAAGTCAAAAAAATTTTCAGCTTATTGTAATCACACATGACGAAAAGTTCTTGAATCACATCAATGGAGGACGTTTTGTTGATAACTTTTACAGAATTGAAAGAGACGAGAAGCAACACTCTATTATTAAGAGCTTGCCTATTCATGTGATGCAAGGCGAGTAAATGGAACAAGTTGAGAGACAGGCTTGTCCAAAAACAGCCCAGATGGTTTCTTTTTTCGTTTGTTCTTTAGAACATCTCTTTTCATGATAGCAAGCTGTTTGTCCTTTTCCAACCAAGTTTTCTCCAACCATCTTTCTAGTTTTGCCTTTCTCTGTGGGATGCTGTTGAAAGACACAATTTTCACATCGATAGTGACAGATATTTTTTCTGAGGATGCGAACAACTGCAAGAGAGTGGGCGGCGTCTTGCTATGATACAAGATGGTGAGATTATAGACGTGTGAAAACTTAATGTTTGATTTGCTACCGAGAGTGCTTACTGCGTTCAAAAGTCCAGGATACCGCGGGTACAATGTGTGGTCATAATATGGAAGGTAGTACTTTTTGGCTTGCAATCTTTGCAGGTAAGCAGCTGTTGACGTCCAGACATTTACCTCTGGAAAGAGCACGACCCATTGCGGGGCTTCGGAAGCCATTACGGGGTCAAAAACTAAACGGCACAACAGACTAGAGAGTTCCCAGTTTTCATCACAAAGAATCACATTGAGAACCGTACGGAGTGTAGGAATCCGCCACATAGAGTACCAAGTGAAAAAGTTAACCTCAGGGAATATGCCGCCTGTAGACTTTTGTGCCAAGTGTGCCATAAAGAAGTAGTCTGCGAGCAGCTGGTGGTTACACATGATCAATGCTGACTCGGGTACGATGATACTTCCCGTGACTTTGAGATTGACTTTGTTGAAACTGACAAAAAGTGTCACGATTTTCCAGAATGTCGGAAGAAGACTTCGGTTGAAACGCTCGGCCAAGACCGGTGTCACATATGCCATAAGCATGGACGATAGGATAAGCCCATGATATATGACAAGCAAGTAAGAAAGCGTCATAAAGACAACCACTGACCATGTTAAACACAAAATTTGCCTAAGTGAAGGATCGGGTCCAATGTGGAAACCCAAGTGAGTTATTAGTTCCATGTTGTATATTATTAAAGATCACATAATAAAATGGTTTTGGGTTGGGTGCAAAATAAAGCGAGTGCAAGCGCGTGTGTGCAGGCAATGAATTTCTAACCTCATCGCGGCTCGTGGTGCGTTCTACGATGCTTTCGAAGCACTATAACTTTTCGGGAATAAGACCATTATACTAAGACCACACCCAAAACTTCAAAAATTAAGGCTTTGAGAACAAGATCATGTCTAGACTTATTGTCAAAGGGCTTCCGAAGTACCTCACTGAGGATCGTTTGAAAGATCATTTCAGCAAGCAAGGCAGCGTCACTGATGTCAAGCTCATGAAAAAGAGAAACGGCGAGTCTCGACAGTTTGCATTTATTGGATACAAATCTGGATCTGATGCAGAAAATGCCGTAAAGTACTTCAACAGCACCTTTATCGATACAGCAAAGATCGAAGTGAGCTTGGCCAAGACGTTTTCCGACCCCACAGTTCCGAAAGCGATACGTGAAAAGAAGCGGTTAGCTGAACACAGATTGGCGGAACAGGAGGAAAGGCTCTTGCGCCAAAAAGAAGAACAAGAGCAGTATAAGAGACAAAAGCTCGACCGCAAGTCAAAGTTGGACCAAGAGATCGCGGCCGACCCAAAGTTACTGGAGTTTATTGAGACATTGAAGCCCTCATCTCAGGTGCAGTCTTGGAAGAATGATTCTTTAGCAGATGGATCTGGTGCTCCCTCTACCAAGGCTTTAGAAGAAGCACTTGCGCAGAAAGACGGAGCGCCCAAAGAGATGGGCGCGCTTGACGGAAAGTATAATGTTGTGGAGGCAAAAGAAACTCAGAGCGATGATGAATACGACGAGTTTCAACCGAAAAATGAAAGCGAAGACGAGGAGATGATGCCTCTCAGCTCTAGTCACGAAAATGGTATTGCCGAACACGAGGCTTCAGATAAAGAAAATGAAAATGCTCAAGAAGGCCTCGCCACAAACGAGGATGTATCTGACCTTGAATGGCTCAAACTGAGAAGAAAACGGATGAAGGAAAATGAATCTGAGGCTGAACGGGCTGAAGGTTCTCAGAATGAAAGCTCGGAATCAGGTAGTAAACCTACAAACAAGAGCGTGCCCAAGCAATCGGAGTCCAAACCTGTAGCATTGACCATGGAAGAAACTACTGAAGCCAAGCTCATGGAAACAGGAAGACTTTTCATCAGAAACATTCTCTACGACTCGACTGAGGAAGAATTTCGTGATCTATTCTCGCTCTATGGCCCCATTCTGGAGGTCCACGTTGCAGTGGATACAAGAACGGGAAAGTCCAAAGGATTTGTGTATGTGCAATTTGAGAATAACGAAGACGCTGTGCGTGCTTATAGAGCCATGGACAAACAGATTTTCCAGGGCCGTCTCTTGCATATCCTAGCCGGCGATGCCAAGAAAGACCACAAACTCGACGAGTTTGCATTGAAGAATCTTCCATTGAAAAAACAAAGGGAGCTCAAAAAGAAGGCTCAGGCCCATAAGTCACAGTTTAACTGGAACTCGCTATACATGAACAACGATGCGGTGCTCGATTCTGTGGCATCAAAGTTAGGTATCAGCAAATCACAGTTGATTGATCCTCATAGCTCCAGCTCTGCGGTTAAGCAGGCACTTGCCGAGGCCCATGTTATCGGAGACGTACGTAAATTTTTTGAAGACCGAGGCGTGGATCTTACGACATTCGACAAGAAGGATAGAGATGATAAAGTGGTGCTCGTGAAAAACTTTCCCTTCGGTACGTCAAGTGAAGAACTCGGGGAGTTATTTGCAGAGTATGGACCGATTAAGCGAGTTGTGATGCCACCATCGGGCACCATTGCCATTGTGGAGTTCAGAGATGCCCCTAGCGGGCGTGCAGCGTTCACGAAGTTGGCATATCGCATGTTCAAAAAGAGTATTCTCTATTTAGAAAAAGGTCCTAAGGATTTGTTTATTCGTGAGCCTACAGCCAGTGAAACGGTGAATACCGAAAAGAACGAGGAAGTTGTGGTTGCTAAGATTTCAGCCACCGATGTCATGGCCGACGAGACGCATGAAAGCGATGATGAGTTGATCGAAAGTGGCCCTACTATCTCCATATTTGTCAAGAACTTGAGTTTCTCTACGACTACAGCTCTGTTGAGTAGCTTTTTCGAAAAGATGCCTGGTTTTGTTGTTGCTCTTGTTAAGACGAAACCGGACCCAAAAAACGCCGGGGGTGTTTTGAGCATGGGATTCGGGTTTGCCGAGTTCAAGACCAAGGAAAATGCAGAGACGGCCATCAGGACGTTGGACAACACGGTGTTGGAAGGTCACAGAGTGCAGTTGAAGTTATCGCACAGGAAGCTGGGCCTGGATGGGAACAGAGCTGCATCGGGCAAGTCGGACCGGACCAACAAGATCATCATTAAAAATCTTCCGTTTGAAGCTTCGAGAAAAGATGTTTTGGAGCTTTTTGGTGCTTATGGCCAGGTGAAGTCTGTGCGGGTACCTAAGAAATTCGACAAGTCAGCGAGAGGCTTTGCTTTTGTTGAGTACACTTTGTTGAAGGAAGCGGAGAGTGCTATGAACCAGTTGAAGGGCGTTCATTTGTTGGGCAGACGCTTGGTGATGCAGTATGCGGAGAAGGAGGCCACGGACGCCGAAGCAGAGATTGAAAAGATGACGCAGAAAGTGCAAAAACAGGCTGCTTCAAGAGAGTTAGCGGCGGCAAGATTGGCCGGCCAGGGCAAGTTTCAACTCGAAGAAACCGAGAATCCGTTTGACGAGTTCTAGGGTTCCTGGTGAAATGTCGAAGAATGCGAGATGCTTAATGAAATAGATCAACATGGAAGTAATACGAACTTGCTGAATAGACTTGGAGACTGTTTGATTAAATGGCCGTGTACCCACCTGATCGAAAGTTGTATATTTGAGTTGAATTTTGATGTTTTGAATATGATTCCAGAAAAGAATGCTTTATCTGAAGGTCCAAAGCACCATAATCGGAACCCATACACTCTCGCATCAAGAATGTTTTTTGAGATGGGCTTCATTGGGGCATAGGTTCTTTTCAACCACCGCAGTTGAGTGTTGTGTACAAGTTTTGTTGTGTCTTCAAATCCTATTTTATCAGACCATTGAATCGCAAATGGGGGGCATTTGGCGAGACTAAGCCAATCAATCACAGAAAAGGCCCTGTGGGCGAACTTTTTATATACAAATGATAAAACTATTGACAAGACGTGGACAGAAAGAAGCAGCCAAAAGTGGCACCTGTTTGTTCATTCGGGCAGCTGGCGGATCAGCTGCCCATCTACATACACCATGCTGCACGAATAACTCTACTGTCCAAAAATGGGGCTGTTTAGTTGCCCAAAAACTTGGACACGTTACCCAACAAGTTTCTGTACGCAGACTCCTCCTTAACCTCGGAGTAAGCAAAGATAAAATCGGCCAAGTTCTCGTTGATGCCCAAGTCCTCCAAGTAGCTCTCGATAGACACTTGCAAGGACTCGTCCAAGTCCGAGAACTGTGGTCCCTGGTACTCGGTGGCCCTCAAGAACGTACCCTGCTCCTTGACCTGCTCCAAGAACTTGGCCACGTCGGGCTTGTAGTTAAAGTAGTCAACAATCAAGTCCTCTTCTGAGTTTTGCAACAACATGTTGAAGAAGATTCCGTCGTTGGATCCAGATTTGGACACAAGCACCTTCACGTTGGCAAATGTGTTCTCGAATTGGTCGAGCTCCTCCTCAAATTGGTCACTCGACTCAACACCCTCTTCGGCATCAAACTCAGGCGCACCGAACTCGGTGTCCGTGACCTCGTTGATGTCAAAAAACACCCGGACTTCTTCACCTGAAGGTAACGTCTTGTGCAACTCGACGTTCGTGTCGGTCGCAGATTCGTTCACAGTGAATCCACTCTTGGACAAGTACTTTTCCTGGTCGGCATCCAACTCATTGTCGACGGCCATTGCCACCTTGTATTCAGACTTAACGATTTCGGAAAGTTGGCCAGATTTCTGGCCACGTGCCACGGCGGAGCTGAAGCTTCTCACTGGCATGGGAAAAGCTGCCCGTCTGGCCAATTGCGGGATGCTGGATCTGCAGACACTAGAGAAGGCAACACGGGAGATGAATCTGGACATTTTTGTATGTAGAGGTTGGGAAAAATTAGGTGAAGCAAAGCGACTGTAAACGGGATGGGCCGCGCGACTATATATATTTTTTTTCGTCGGGGGAGGGTTGGAGAGCTCTGCGCATCATGTGCACACCGGGGTAGGGGTGTCGCACAATACCAGAGAAAAGCATAGAAGTATATATGGAATTGGTAGAGCTTGCTGTTAAAGAATCTGTTTTTGTGTGTCTAGTATTCATATGCATATTGAGTTGATACAACCGGAATATATATGCTATGTGGGGCTTTATCTCTTTTTCTAGATGGTCCCCAGGATGCTGCAGTTCTTTTTTTGTATGACGTGTAAATATATGAGCGTTCAGGGATTGTCTCGCTTGTAAAATGTCTCGAACCTCGGGCACTTCTTCTATCTAATAAAGCCATCTGCCTTCAAGAAGTTAACAATTTTTGTGCACCTCTCATTATTCTTCTTCCTGGCGCATGGCTCGGAGAAACTCCTGGACGAAAAGAGAAGAGCGCCTGTACTTCCGCTCTTGATACTTTTCGTAAATTGCTTTATGGCTGGTCTCTGCATTTGCACAAATGTCCATAAAGATCCTTGCCAACGGTTTGAGTTGTTCTTCGGTGTATCCCGAATAGAACACATGGAGCTCTGTCCATGATCCTTTGTTTAGCATTTTACGCAGTAGGTAATGTGCGCCAGCCGCAAGCCACGATGGCTGCAGGGCAACAAAGCGGTGATCCATAATGGTGATCTCCAAAAAATATTTTGCCAATGTTCGTGTTTCATAATCATAATCGTCTGCTTTTGAGGTACGTCTGAGAAAAGACATAGGTCCCGGCCATCCCATCTCAAACTCCAACACGCCAATTAAAAACAGCTCGGCTTTGAGAAATTCTTGGACAGTGTATGCGTTATCAGCCATATAGGCGACTTCTTGCACTGTGGGACAATTGATTTCTTCGTATTTAGCAGCAAGAAAGAGAGCCACTGCTCCAACTAACTGAAACCGAGATAACGACACTTTGCGTTTGCTGAGGAACCGATCAATATAATTGATGGTCAAGTATAATGTTTCAGGAAGCAAGTTGAATCTTTGATGCACTTGCACAACCCAGTCAACTAAGACGGATCGCATTTCCCATTTCAACTCGTCCTGATCATCCATGTAGTTTGGGTCAGGGGCCATTTTGTGCTCGAGTTGGTGCAAATAGTTGAAAATCTCAGGGGCATACTCAGCGACCATGGTGACATCGTAAGTGTCCTCATCATTTTCGTCCATAATAGTATCGGAGTATTTACGCATCACGTATTTCAACTCATCAAAAATGGCTCTGTTCCACTTTGGTTCCTGGGGCTGCTGCTGTTCCAAATGATCGAGATCTTCTTCATCGTCATCTTCATCATCTTCCCCGTCGTAGTCTTGGTTGTCTAAGTTCTGGTCGACATATTCTACCTCGGATTCATCGCAGTCCTCATGATGCGGAGTTTCAACGTTTTGCAATAAAGAAGCGTAAGATTTCAGCTGGTTGTGATGAAGCGCGTCCGAGTACAACAGTGGGTTGTGGTTTTCTTCATCTGAGTCTGTGATATCTGGTGCACCCAGGGAGATGGTGTCAAAATGCTGACGTATTAGAATTCCCTCGGAAACGGAGCTTTTCGACACAGAGGAACTCAAGAGTCTTAATGGTTCATTTTCCTGGCCAGACTCACGCGTCTCATGGCGCCTGCGTTTATTTTCCTCTGGTTTAGAGACGCGAGTTGTCGCGAGGTTAGTGGGGATCGAAGAAAGAGCTCGTCTTGACAGCGACGATGTTCGGCGCGTGGCATTGTCCGAAAGAGACCGGCCATGTGTGGTAGTAGGGTCATGTGACATGTTTTAAAGTAGGAAACAAAAAATGAATTGAAAAGGTTCAGTTTGTATTGTGTAGTTCTTAGCGTTGCAACAAGACAACGGGAAAAAAAAGGTAGAAACCGGAGGGGATGAACGAGCGACTGAAAAGGTGGGATATTGATTACCGGCGTGCTATAGCTGCGTGTTTGAGACTAAGCAAAGTGGCTGTTGTTTTTGTTTGTATTCTTCTTATGACTCAGCTCACAAAAATGCTGAGGATATGTATTTGCTTGCGAAGCGGTCGATGGTAACAGGCACAAAAGAATTTACTTATCTCAATACCAACCAGCCTGATTTCACCAAGAGAATGTTCTTCGCAAACACACTGGCTGAATTATCGGGGCAAACGAACAAACAATTTTCAAACGAAGAAAAAGAAAAAAAGAACAGGACAGAAAGAAGTGGCGGCGCCTTGTGGAATCCAACTGGGAAGCACGCCTATTAAAGTCACGCTAAATAACAAAAAGAGTTGGAGGAGCGCGAAAACAAACAAGCTGTACGCAAACCAGAACGTCGTCGAGGTGTACGGGTGTATATCGCTTCAAACACCTGCGACACGTGTGGGTGGTGAACTCTGTTGGAAAATGGGGTTCGGGAAAGGAACCGGGTGAAAAAATTGGAGAGAAATTCGCCAGGCTTCTCGGTCCAACTAATAATGCCGACACTGTAGCAGTTCTGTAGAAATCGTATGTAATAATCTTACGGATGCAAGATCCAATGATAGTATATATGTATAGTTCTTTTAAAGATTCGTGCCGCGGGCGAAATAAGAAGAAGCGCCTCGTCAGCAAGCCTCTCCATGGACCACGGTCATATGCAGAACACAGATTTGTTTGTTTACATTCGCGGGCTCGGCCGCTCGGTACATATTCACAGACAAGCGATATATCACGTGATTAACTCAGCGAGGGTCGATAGTGTGATCTCTGTCCGTCCGCAACTTTTGGCCTTGGCCAGTTGATGTAATACAATGTAATATAATACAATGTAATATAATATATTTAATATATATAATATGTGTAGTATATTTAGTATATTTAGTATATTGTACATATATCGCTGATAGAATGATCTTTTACATTTTTTTGTTATCTTATTTACTTCTTTTAAGTCCAGTAACTTAGAGGCCGTTTACCACGTCATGATATATTAACGCGCCAAAGCGACAGGCCATTCCTAATGACAAATAAAGTGTGTTTGCATATCAATAACAACTGAACTTTTGATATTTTGTGTGATACATTCCGAATAATCTACTTGATGGTTTTACGCTGCTTCTATCTTTCCCCTCTTTCTCTCCGTCTTGTCTCTTTTTGAATATTTTTTTTTTCTTTCCTCCTAAATTTGTTCCGTGTATGTACCAAAGGTGTGGAGATTGTTTGATTCTTGTAGTACAATTTTGACGAGCTATGGCCCTTTCATATGAGCTCAGTATTCACGGAAATTATATCAGTGGGCACTACGTAGATTTTGCATCATAAATAATCAGTTTTCCACAAAGCGCAAAATCATCTTTGCCATAAACTTTTTTGAATTCCACTTTAGAATTTATGCACATATCACAGAAAGCCTGAGCTCAAACTAAACCGGTTTTGCCTTATTGTTTGCGAAGTGAAAAAAGGGCCCATGATATATGGGGTGGAAGAGGACCGATGATTTGTGGTTGTCAGTTTACTGTATGACAATATCAGGCTAGAAGTATGAGTTCCAGAATTATACATCTCTTTAGTGAGTCCAATATTCTGAAACAAAACTGTCATATTTCTGTTTTAAATCGATGAACTCTTCTATTATTTCACTATCTGTGTGTGAACACGAATGTGTTCGTGTTCAGGATCTCTTGTTCTAAGTACATCGTCTTTTGTGTTCCCATTTAATTGTGAACACCATATATTATGAGAGTTAGGAAAAAATATGATATTCATTTTTAGAGTGTCTCGGATATTCTAAGAAATGCAAACAAATGGAAAAAAACATAGGGAATTCTAGAATTCAACCCCTTAAAAACCTTACTCACAGCTCAAGCGTTTTCATTTCCGAACAAGATTAATAGTAGGATGTTTCTAAATTGAGATAGATAAACATTTTTGTGTAGTACCTAAGACTCATATTCATTGCCATTGGTGTGTATATGATGAAATCTTATTTCCGTGTTATGACGAGTGATCGAAATGTACTACCTTGTCAACATGCTTGTGGCGTGATTAGGGTCCCATAAAAGTGTGCGCCCGATATACATGGACCATAAATATATTTTATACTTAGAATTGAATCCACAGAAGGGTTTACCTCAATCCTGAATAGATGAAATAACGAAAGACAAATGATTCAAAAAAAAAAAAGTAAATAACCCCATCAGAAGACTCGATAGGTCACGTGATTCAGGCATGACTTTCTTCAGTGATTAATGAGTCGCACTTGTCGCAGAGCTCGTCATTAGGTACTAATTAAATATTAGACCTTTATAAATCGGATCCTATTTTTTTTTTAGTGGTATGCCAGAGATCCATGGCTCTCTCATAGATAGCAAGACGCGTTGCACGCACTATCATCTGGTCTTGGATATTGTGGCGCTCAAATTCAAATGTTGTGGTAAGTATTACCCATGTTACCAATGCCACGAGAAAGATAATGATCATGATATTGAGCGATGGCAACAGGCCGATTTAGACTCTGGCCACCTAGTCGTTTTTTGTGGGGAATGTAAAACTGAGCTCACCTTTCATGAGTACACTTCAAACAATTCCAGGTGCGCTGGTTGTGGCGCCAAGTTTAACCCGAAGTGTGCTATACACTATGATATATACTTTGATCCCGGCCAATGATACCAACAGAGAAACAAGGAAATAGAGAGTATTTCGTTTTTATAGAGCATGGTGTGAGTTTTAAAAAGGGATGATTGCCTTGGTCGGATAATGCCTGTCGTTTCAGGATAAATTAGATCATGGAGGTACGTTCTCGATAGGCCTTGCACTTGATAAATTATACGCTTTGCTGGAGCAGGGTAGTAAGAATTGGTTAGGAGGACTGAGGAAGCGTCTTTCTTTATTTTTATCGAGGTGGCTAATGTCTCACAAACGCGTGATCAAGATGGACCAAAAGAGAAGACATAGCCGATGATTTGTCCTGAATTTCTGGAATAGGGAAGGAGAGTTTGGAGATATTCAGCCAATCTTTAGTGCAATAAAAAAAACCATATCAGCAAAGCGATGTTAATTGGAGTCGTAGAACAAAAATTCAAGCACCGTGGCTCACAAAAGTAATGCGAGGTGGGTATGAGTAATATGAGGCAAGGGGTTGTATTTCGAGTGCCCAAGGCAGTCAGGAAGCAAGTACAACAAGGAATACCGGGGTCTATTTTACAAAGAGAATTGCTGATTCTACGGACAACACTGGTACATCCGGTGCTAGGAGCCGTTGCAATATAGGGATTCCAGTAATGTATACGTATATGTACTGCTGAGCTTCGTGGAGTAGGATATGTGGCTATACGGAAAAGTGATTCATGGAACTCTCCTATATGATTGATGTGTTGTAATTAAAACAGTGGCTGTTATGGAGACATTGCAACGAAAGAAAAGCAGTGATAGTAATAAGGAATACAAGCGTTGATGGTGGTAGGCTTGATAGAGGCTACGCTAGTAAGAGAAGGAGATTCGAGACACTAAGCATAGACGATATGCCATCATACATGCATATTGCAGGTTACCGCTTTCACCGTCAATGATGCTAAAATGCACACAAGCATAAAACCAGTGATATGCTATGGTGATACTGTCGGCACTACTTCAGGTACTAACCACCATAACTCCATCCTTCATCCAATAAACAAGACTAAAGCCACTAAAGCTCAATAAGTAAAAAAAAAAAAAAAATAGGACTAAAGGTGTTAATATTACTAAAACCAACACAACCGTCATAGTCAATATAGTCAATATGGCCACTCCAAAAACACACATCATGAAACTAAGACTACTGATTCCCTTGCCAATCCGCCGTCTAGTATGCGTGGTTTCTACTGGCCCCATTCATCTCGCGCACCCCTGGTGGAGTATGGCTGAGCCACGTGGAGCCACGGCTTTTCTGGGCCTATCAATAGTACATGGCATGATAACCTAGGACCACCACGTCTCATTATATTACAACTACCTTGATCCATCGAGCCAACCCCCCGGGCGCCTAGTTGCCCACATAACACACTCTTCCGTTTCCCAAAAAATTTAAATAGAATCGAATAGAAAAGAACACAATAGAAAAGAACAAAAAAGAAAAGAACAGCAAAGGAGAAAAGAACAGAAAAATGACATTTTCCCCTGCCTGGCAAGCGGTCCAGGCCTAAATATTTATTTGGGCCGCGCGGCCGCAGCGCCAGCGCTCCACTCACTCCCACCATATATGACCTCGTGCGCCCCGCCAAATCCCAGAGGACAAAATCTCTTTCTTCCCACTGGAATCATTTGGGTCCGCAGCGAAACCAAAAAAAAAAATCAAAAAAAAAACGCCTTCCCACCAGCATCCCGTCAAACACCCGAGTGCAGTGTTGCTGACCCTTCTTCTTCCTTTCCCAAGAGACGTCACTGTGTAAGTTTGCCGGTGCAAGCTTTCGCCCATTTACTTCCTGTACCCCGTGCCCCCGTCGGTCTCCTTAACCTGGCGCCATGTCTCAAACCAGCATCATCATCCTGAATTTGGATAAGAGCCATTTTATCGGCACTCCCCGTGATGGTGTGTCGCTCGCAAACCAAATCAAGCACACGCTCACGGACACGGCGCTCTACGACAACGCCCAAGACCGCCACGTGGTCAGCCACTGGTCGGAGTTGCCGTTTTTGAACCGCATCATTGTCATCTTCACGGTCGAAGAAGATGCGTCTCGTGCATACGCATACCTATGCCAGGCCCAGCGTGGGCCCGCAGGAAGCACTGCATTTGTGTTGCCGGAAACCGCCCGCATCTCACAGCAAGAAAATCTCTTGCAGCGACTGAACCTGACGACCGCGCTCACTGAGGATGACTTGCCGTCAGCTGCCGTGGTGTCGCACACCGCCCACAGCCCTACAGACTCGTGTGACTTGGAGGGCTACCGCGAGCCTGAGGCCAAGCCCATAGATATGTACACAGACCTTCTCAAAGCAGGCATCGACATCTCGCAGTTCAACTCGAAGGAGCAGGTTGAGGAGGTCAGGGGTGAGCCTGGCCACCAGGACACGCCGGGCGTGCGCCGTGCGCGCTCTGTCACCAAGACCTTGTTCCGGCCGTCGTTGCTGATTGACACCAACGCAAAGTGCCCCGGCTCAAACCCCCCAGCGTCGCCTATCATCACCTTAGATCAGATTTGATGTGTGTGTGTGTGTGTGTGTGCGTTTACTTCTTTTGGACTGTGCGGCGCTGTGGCTGCTGGGAGTGTTTTTGTCTTTTTTCTGAGCTCAGCTCCACATAAAAAAACCCATGGGGGAAGGAAGAGGGGAATACGGAGTCTTCATATGGAAATTCAGCATTGTGAAAGCGTCATTGAGATCGTCGTTTTGTAGCAGTATTCGAAGGCGCTTGTGAGTGGCATGTCCGGCAGTGTCCCCCTGACGACGCTCTTTTTCTCCTGGGCACGCCGTCTAGTTCTTTCTTGTCTGCTTTGGGCTGAATCTTTTTGAATTACTTTGCATTGTGCTGATATAGACAGCGCAGTGTGAAAAACAAACATGACTTTCTCTGCTTGTTAGTGCATACACTTGGGATGCAAGTAGCTGTATGTTTCTATTCACTAGTTGCAACGAAAATCTTTTTTCTTGTATTTTAGGCTCATGCAAAGTACGCTTTCATTTCTCTCTTTTCTCATCCTTCTTTCAAGAAAATACCGCGTTTTGCTCTGTTCATAAACAATATACTGTAAGCACGTGCAACTGCAGAAGGACCAGGATCAGATCAAGAATACATCCTTGGAAGTGGCTGCGAGCAGGAGGGGGGAGGGGCAGGCTTTCTGACCTTGTGTCGTTGTTTCTTCCGAAAAGAAAATGCTGGGTCTCATATCAGAAATATAGGCCAGTTAATGACGGGAACGCAATATCACGAACTGGCGACAAATTATGCCAAGTCTTAGAGCTCTTGTGATGTTATTCTTTTCTTTCCCCTTCTAGTCATCTATCACCACTTAACCTCTCTTGCTCTTGCCACTGACACAAACACTCCAGTGTACGCTGTTTACGCCCGTAACAAGATGTCACTGCTTTTATCAATAGGTGTCACAGGACACTAAGACCCTATACTCTAACACCCCTCTTTTCTAGGGTAAGGGAAGTCTGTTTCATGTTCAAGCCGCATCAGCTGTACTTCCAGACATCCAAATATCGTCCACGGCTTCGAAGTGGCGTATATCCTCAGGGGCGAATTTGATAAGTGTTCCGAACATGGTGGTATCGATCTTTCCCATCAGCGTATCATGACTACCTCCAACAGAAGAGTATGCACACCAGCAATATCCGTGGCAATATTTAAGAGAGTTCCAGGGCTTAGTGGGCTCGAGATCCTCGTTGTTAGTGCTATCTCCTTGTCCTATAATTGGAGGAATAATTGCGTGCGTGATCTTAAGTCTTGACTTCGAAAATGTCTCGTATGCGCTCGTGGAGCGTATATGGGAGTAACGCTTTTGTATGTGAAACTCAGAGACCCAGTCGATTGGTCTATCACTGTAGTACCCGCAATGACGGAAGCCCGAGTTGAACCAGTTTAAATCTCGGTCGTCCAGATCGCTTATATGCGCCGGGTGGTTCGAGCAGATTTTCTGCGACATGAATCTGTGAGACGTTTTCAAGTCGACCTGGCGTTCAATGAGCGGTGTAAGTTCCCCAATAGCAGAGGCAAAGTTGTTGTTGAACGCGTAGGATTCGTCACCGCCGATCACAAGCGCAAGCCAGAAAAGCTCTTTGTCTCCATAGACCCTCTGTTTAGTGGGCTCAAAGAAGCTGAGCACTGCCATCATCAATGCCTGGGAAAAATGCCTCCTTCTGTTGACTGTCACTACTCCACTTTCCATCTGATGGAGAAACCCTGCAAAGAAACTGTTGCCAACAGTATAGTCAGAAACTTGCGGGATATTGAAAATGGCCGAGTCTGCGAGCAAGGGAATGAGTTTTTGGAAAAAGATAAAGTCACTGGATTTTCTGAAGGCTCCCATTGCTCGATCTTTGTAGAAAATTGTACCGGTGTCGATGTACTTTTTTAAGTTGAAGAAGTACGCCGGGCTTTTGAGAAGAATCGTATCAGCATCGCAGAGGAGCATGTCTTCAAACGAGTTGAAAAAGGTCGCAAGGATTTTATTGCCAAAGCCCTTGAACTTGTGCTTGTAGTTGGGGGTGAGGGCAGAGCTTACGTCCACAAACCATAGGTCTTGCTCGGGCAAATTATCGATGCTTTGTCGTGCAGCCCACACAATCTTAGTCCTGCTGTCGTTAGTGAGCTCGGATTGGTGAACTATCTGAATGGGACAAGTATTGTTGAGATACCGGAGAGTCTTAATGAATCCCACAGCCAAGTCAGTGTGGCCATTGTGAAAGGTTAAGACGATGCCTTTGTCGTTGAGTTGTTCCTTGTACTTGCCTAAAAAACAAGCTTTATTGGTGACTGGGATTTCGCCATTGCCAGGGAGCTCAAAAACGGCTCCGTTCCACCGGAAAAACTTCGGGTACTTAAAAGAAAGCCACGGAAACATTCGCTGCTCGATGTCACCGCATGTTGCCGGGCTTTGCAAGAACTTGCCAAAGATCTTGTCTGCGGCGCTACCCCGCTTTGGCACATTAGACTTGTGCAGAGCCTGTTGACGCTCGGCAAAAAGCACATCTTCGTCGCCCACTCCTGACTCTGCCAGCCCTAAGAAGCACTTATTGAACACACGAACATGTGTGAGATGGTCGTGCATTGTCTGCTCGCTGGTCTCTACATCCCGCCGTAGATTTTTGTGTTTTCTACGCAACCCGGTGTCCAGGTGAAACGTAAAAGGGTGTTGGCGGATTCTCGCCTCAATTTGCTTTTTTCTGGCGGCTTCCTACTCGCGTCTTAAGAACTCATCAAGGTTGCGCAACGCCTCTTCGTGAAACTTGATAGGAATATCGGGATCCATCATCCATTCTGCATTTTTAGCGCTCAAGTGGTTAAAGTCGATGCTGCATCGATCCAGAAACGTCGTTGCCGATAGCAACTCCGGCGCCCTCGACCATGCAAAGAATGCACCGTAGTTGCCGGCTTGTATATCGACATTTGCTAGTTTTGGATGTCGGCAATAGAGCTGTGCAAGCTTTTGCCGACCGGAAAATGCCTCAAAGAAGTGACCGACAAATAATGGGATGATTGTTGCGCCCATAAACAAGCATGTAAGGCATGCCACGAACACGATGCCGTATCGCTGGTACATGCGGGGAATTACGAGACTGGTCATTTTTGATGAGGTTTTGGTTAGCAGCGTGGAAAAAAAAACCTCAACAAGTATAAGCGGTCGGAGTATCTTTTATATCTGTCTATACTATATGTTGTTGCTTACTTATGCGCCGGTGGCCCTACTCCAAGTATCTTTGGCGCATATACATTGCGACTGGCAAATTAGATGTACCCAAAATATGCACGAAGGCGCCCTTTGCCGACGTCTGTGCAGGGCTCGGCCTCGGGAAATGCATTGAGAAGTAATTCGCATTACTTGACGTTGGCTTTCAATAGAGCCTATTCCGAGGTGGGGTCTTGGTTCTCTGTAGGGTTGGATCCGGACGCAGTGTTCCAACACTTTGCATGTGGAGTGGCAAGAAATTACTGCCTAGGTGTTCTGGACAAGCTGGTGTTTTTTTAGAAGTAGATTTTTGGAAAGAAAAAGGAAAAAAAAAAAGAAAAAAAAAATCCCCCAGTATTATCTGGGCGGTTGGATGGACTGCAGGTTGGACGAGGCTAACACCGCCGTCGCTCCGGACCGCGGCCATGCGAAATGACGCACCGAAGTACTTTCCAGTATTCTCTTTTACATTTATATACACTGCCGTTCGACTGGTTTTTCGGGCGTGGATCAGGTTGACCGGTTCTAAAAAAAAAATTCTATCGGCCAAACACAGATCATTCAATCAAAATCAAGATAGCTGGCCGATCAGATATGCGGGTAGCATTGGGAATTCGTATATATTGAAGTAAAAGAGGGAAAAATAATTGCCCAGCGTCATGAGGCGCATGGCGCATCTCAAACGAATGGGTTTATGAATATTGGGATACTTGGGACATGGCGAGCTGTTTGGCACAAACATATACACAACCTATAACATAACAGAGAGTGCTCCCACATACATATGTTTATCCGTCTCTATCGAAAGACCCAACAATTTAGGAACACGCCACGTATGCATACTATTTATGCCCAAGGCCTATTGTGTGAGGATGCTCAAGCCGTTGCATTGCAAGAGGGAGTGTCCGCAATGGAACTCGCATGGATATCTTCCTTGTGGGCAACATAAGAACATGTATATCGATCGAACGAAATATCGATTGCGTTGGCGTTGGCGGAACCAACCGCGACCAACCAAAAAAAAAAACACAATGCCAACCAAAAAAAACATTCCTCTAAGCAGATACTCTACATATATTTCCTGAAGCAGTGCAACTTATTGATGTGTTTTGGGCATTTAGGTTGTTTGTTCCGCCCATAATATACGATTAGTTATGTTGGACGTGGCACATCATTTTAGCACAACTAAATCCAGTCATGCGCAAAGGTCGCGCGGGTTTTTAGTTGGACAACGGACTCGCACTATAGGCTTATCCACTACTACTATTCAACTCCGCCATCACCTCATAATATAATATGGCCGTCACAGGATTAGACAGGACTCTGAAGCAAGATTTCAGTAAAGGTATGTGTGCAGCAGATAAAAGAAGGGTGTTACTTTCTTGCGCCATAGCGTTAAAAATTTAGCCTTGCCACCCTATGCCGAACAGGTTTTGGTTAATGGCAGAATCGGTATATCATCTATATCCCGCCGCCTTTCTAGCTAGACAGAGCTCTGGACTCAAAAGCTATGTGGAGGGAGAACCGCGTTTTTTTCTTTCTTATTTACTAATGTCTAGCGCCTACGTTGAAAGTTGGCATTCTCCATGCCCGCTGGAACAAGCCGATCATCGATAACTTGGTCAAAGGGTGTGTCAGCAAATTGATCGAGCTTGGTGTCAGTGAAAGTAACATTATCATCGAGTCAGTGCCGGGCTCGTTCGAGTTGCCGTTCGGCACCAAGATGTTTGTGGACAAGTACACTTTGGACGCCGTGATCCCCATTGGTGTTTTAATTAAGGGCCTGACCATGCACTTTGAGTACATTAGTGATGCCGTGACGCATCAATTGATGAGACTTAACTTTGAGCTTAATATCCCGGTTATTTTTGGTGTGTTGACTTGTCTCACAGAAGACCAAGCCAAGGCTAGGGCCGGGCTCATTGAGGGTGTGATGCACAATCATGGTGAGGACTGGGGAGCTGCGGCTGTGGAAATGGGCGTCAAGTTCACCCGCGAGTAAAGCAATAGCTATATTGTTGAAAAGTTTGTGTACAACTTCAATGAAACAAAAGTTCGAGACTATAGATTCTTGTGTGGGGCGACGTGAACACAAAACAAATCACGGCCCACCTCACAGATAGAAAGCTGTTTGTATTCGCGTATGCTGTGGCGACAATTGGCGCATGTGGTGATTTGAGAAGTATCGGACAGACAAGAGCACGGCTTTTCTTTTTTTTTCTTCGGGAGGAGGGTCAGACATATGCCATTGTTTTTCCTGATGTATCTGCTAGCTGGCCCCACAAGCATAGCTCAGCGCTTTCTTGGTATTCAGGTTCGGGCCATTCTACTATCCGTGGTGGAACATGTGTATCGAATATCAGTGAGTAAACCATGTCAAAAACTAACAAGTACACCGCAAGCACCTAAGACCAGCATGCGTGGCATTCTATTCTACCATCACAAAGGACTTTCCTATCGGGTAAAGGGGTCTTTGCTCTTTGTATTTAGTAGTGCACCATGTACCCAATTGGTGCATTCTTTTGGTATGCCGTGTGATGATCATTCGTGTTGTCAATGTAGCAGGTGCTTGGAACTTCCTTTATATGCGTAGAAAACCGTCACTGGAAACCTCTTAGCCGAACCTTTTGAGTACGACGAAAACTGGGTGCTCAAAGATGGCCCCGGCCCTCGTGCCTTTCCTCACTCTGCAATCGCGCAGGCAAAAACTCTTTCGAAAGGACAAAACCAGGAGTTTCCATGCGTAACTATGCCCTGGCTAACCCCCATTATGTTTATACCTCGATATACCCGAGAGTCTGTAATATAATACACAGCAACGGCACCATGTCGACTGTCGTGCATAAACAAAGATACATCCAATTGTGTCTATGGTGTGGCTACTGTGTTTTGGACAAAAACTTAGTCGAATCAAGTCAAGACGGAACATTGGGATTGACCTACTGGTGACTTAACATACAAATACACATACACATGTGTGTGTGTGTGTGTGTGCATATTCTATACCTGTATCTATATCTTTATTTGTATTTGTATTTGTATTTTTATATACTTAATCTGAGATAACCTTATGATCACCTCGTTGGGCATCTCCCAAGGCGGGGTAGACATAAATTCATCTCGCTAGTCTTATCGGCTTATATACAGGCGAAGCGGCGATGAGTGACCGCCCTAACCTGCGGCCGCTATCGCGGCGCCAGCCGTGATCACGTGACACCGCGACTTTTCGTCGAGGTGCCAAAACGTCCACTGCCCACGAAATCTTTCACATCATCAAACTCGTCAAAAATGGCCAAATGTATGTATGCGAGCGTCCGGGCATTCAATGCGCTGTTCGCAAACACGTGACGTGGTGGCCTCGTAATCGAGCTGTGCTTCAGATATCTTAAGGTCGCTTCATCGATCAGTGCATTTATAGCCGGCACCGCCTTATCCGGGTGCCCAAAGGAAGATGGTTTTACCCATTGCCAAGACCTACTTAATCTTTAAGGGTCTTGATTCGAGCCGCCTTTAATGAAACTGCTGAGCATGTACATGCGAGGGGAGACACAAATGTATTCTGGTTCTTCTGGTCGACGCCCGAGTTTCCGGGCCAAGTCTGTGCGCTTTCCTTTTTCCCCCTCCTCACTTCTGCCCATTCCTCGATTTTCTTTCTAACACCACAGTCCGTCTTCTTGACTTGGTCAAGGTCATTTTACCGCTCGTGCCTGAAGTCAACTTCCCTCTAGAGAACATCACGCTCGATGAGAAGGTTGTGTTCACCGTTGCCAGCGCACTTATCTTCATGCTCTCCCAGATACCCGTGTTTGGTCTTGTGAGAGACGCGCCATTGAAGATGGCGGACCCGTTCTTTGCTTTTCGGCCGCTCTTTGCAATGCAGCAGGGCTCGCTCTTGGAGTTGGGCTTGTTGCCGGTGCTCACTGCCGCCTTTACGTGGCAAGTCGCCGCCGGCCTCAAGCTTGTGCGTGTGAACTTCGCTTACGGTGCTGACCGTGAGTTGTTCCAACTGGCGCAAAAAATAACCAGCATTGTTTTCGGCGCGCTCTTCACCGTGGCCTTGCTTGCGTCCGGCTACTATGATTCCGTGGTGCGCGGCTCGGCCGACGAAAGCAGCCCGTACGGCGCGTACGCTTTGATCTTTTTCCAGGTCGCAGGCTGGAACGTTGTCTTGACTTTGATGGTGGAGATGCTCGACAAGGGCTACGGCTTTGGCTCCGGCGCCATGTCGTTCCTTGCGTTGAACGCCGCCACCAGCCTCGTGCGAGATGTCGTAGGCTTGGAGCTTGTCTCGGCCACGCCCGACGGCGAGCCCCAGACCTATGGCGTGCTCTCATACTTGGCTAAAAGTTTGCTCTCCATGGACTGGGCATCCATCAAGACCGCGGCCGCCGGTATATTTGTTCGCTCGGGCTTTCCCAGCATCGGTATGGTGCTCATCGCCGTGGCCACGGCGCTCTCGGTAATTGCATTGCAGAACTTCCGCTTGGAGTTGCCTGTGCGCTCGAGCCGCGCCAGGGGCTCTGCCAACATCTACCCGATCCGCTTGTTGTATACGGGTGCTTTGCCCGTGATGTTTGCCTTCACTATCGTGGCCAACATCCAGATCGCTCTCCACTTTTTAGCTGCGGCATTGGCACCCTTCTACCCACTTGTGGCCTCATTGCTTTCGTCGCGCGACGCTTCCGGCAAGCTTGTCTCTGGTTTGGCGTTCTACTTCAGTAGCCCCGCGTCATTGACTGCGTCGCTCTTCTCGCCCGTCAGAGCCGTGATTTACTCCGTCTCTGTCACTGCCGCCGCCGCGGCCTTCGCCGTGTTCTGGGCAAACATCTCCGGCTCCGCGCCCAAGGACATCGCCAAGCTGTTCAAAGACCAGTCGATTGTGATTTCCGGCAAGAGAGACACTTCTGTGACCAAAGAATTGTCAAGAACGATTCCTGTCGCTGCATTTGCTGGCGCGGTGTCTTTGGTGGCGTTGGCTTTGGCCGGAGAGTTGCTTGGTGCATCGGGAAAGACCGTCTCTATCACTGTGGGTATTGTCTCGGCCTTCTCTGTCTTGGAGGACTTCATGACAGAACTTCAGCAAAACGGCGGCTCCTCGCAATTGGTGGGCGCCATCCCAGGATTGAAGTAAGGGTGGACCCTCGCCAATGAACTATGTGCCTAGAAGTTTTGGCGTCGTAGATAGCACTATGATATGCCCAACGCATCTCTAGGTCGAACTTGGGACCCAAATAAACCCACATACACGGCTTAAAAGGACTCGCAAGCCTCGCAGGACTTGCAAAGGGCTTGTGGACCTTTTAGTGGTAAAATTCTGACAATGTGCTTTATTTAGGCTGTCTGTAAAAAAGTGGGGCAAAAGTAGAAAACGCTTGATCAAGCTTCTTTTTTGGTAACCACGCATATGTACTCACTTAATAAAATTCACACATGAATCGAAATTCAAAGTGTAGCTGGTAGCCGGTGCGAATGATCTTCAAAGGGTTCCCATCTGAAAAGCTTTTGGTTATATTGGGCAATTGCTATATTTATTTTATAAACCTTGAGTAAGTCTTAGCAGTCTGGAATTGTGATAACAATGGTGAGAAACTCGTATTTTTTCGAAGATTGCGAACTATTTTGGTTCTACGGCCGTCTTTTGATCGTGCTCAAGCAGGAATGTCACGTCTAAGAACTCGATGTCTATTTTCACGCTTAATAAAAACAACGAGTCGTTCGTCGGCCACTAATTTAGTGGTCGATTGAGATGAATGCATCCTTCATGAACACCTAGTATGTAATAAAGTGCATGGGACATAATTTTACAATGATCTTAAAAGACTGACAAAATATAGCGATATTGGTATATTACGAAGCCATGCATAAGCACACACTCTGTGGCAATGCCATACCAGGCCAAAACTACTAAAACCGGTATATCCATGCAAAGTGATCATAGGTCATAACATTTTGTAAACAAACAGGAACGAACAGGATATCTGCTCGAGTACCAGATACCAAAACTTTTTACAAGGATTGGAGTCTTTCATTGTCTAAAAGAACAGACTTTTGTTACGGCAATCAGTACAAATCTTTTACTGTCGCTGGTGGGGGGTTTCAACAAACGCTGGTTGGCATGACCGGGTTCCTCCTCACTCCTTTTATACGCGGTGTCGATGGTCACGGACAGTACTGGACAATATAAATGAAATCTTCTTCTCGGTGGGTTTTCCTGAGACACAGGCATAAAGTGGGGACGTGATATTGAATACTGTTTGATGTTGCGGCTTGGACCAGGAAGACAAGATTGTTTGTGATGCAAAGAAACATTTTTCATGATTCATGAAACGTATAACCCTTTTGTCAGAATGTTAGAGCATTGTCGTATGTAATTTTATTTTCTTGGAATTACCTTGCGTTTGGTAGACTCGACAGTGGTGGTGTCCCAAAGGAATTTGGTTGCTGAGAATCTTCGCATCCATGGCATAAGGTAAATAGGACACTGTCCCAGTTGGTATAATGGGACAGAATCAACTTTAAAACTTGATTAACAAAAACTTCAGCCGTGTGCGACGACATCTTGTTGTGGGCATTGATGATTGGGGTTACAGTAACATCGATGCAAAATGAAGAAAAGCGTGAATTTATCTCTCTTGTTCCCTGTAGTCTTGACAATGCACTTAATATATGATTATACATACATGCCTGTATTATATCAATCTTAAGAAACCCTCTTTTTCAAGCTTCTCAACAAGCAACTGCGAAGTCGAGCGAGCACAATCCAGAAAATGTTAAATAATCAAACCGAAAAGAAAAGCACTATCTAAAAGTCTAAGATGCCACAAATACTATATAATTGTATACATATTAGAGGACCCAAAAATAGCAATGTCCGCGCCAGGCCCTGGCATGGCTTTGGCCTCAAATGGGCAAAGCAAGCCCATCAATAAGGTTGGGTATTGCTCTAAACAGTATATCGCCACGGTCCCCGCGTACTGCACACCACTAACATGAGCATCACGGCTCGCGCTCTCGCCCATCATATATATCTAAACACCACGAATAGCTCAGCACTACATCTATCCATTTAAATAAATATAGACGTCGCGCCCAACTTGGATGCGTGAGTTCGTCAGACGCAAAATACAAAACTGCAGCTTCTTAAAGTGCTGTGCTAGTCCAACGTGATCTCAGGACCTCTTTCCGCCGCCCCCAGAAACCAGTACTGAGCAAAAACCGCCATATTGAAAGAGCGCTACGAAAATCTCCAGGAACAAAACGTTGTATCTGCATGACTTCGGGGGTGCCTGTCCTCAAAGTGGTGCTTCTCGGTGACCTGTCTGTGGGCAAGAGCGCGCTTGTTAGCCGGTTTGCCGCAGACTTGTTTGACCCACATCTGCCCAATACCATTGGAGCAGCATTCATTTCGAAAGTGCACACGTCCAAAACACGCAGCGTTAAGTTTGAGGTCTGGGACACTGCTGGCCAAGAACGTTACAAATCGCTAACGCCAATGTATTACCGCAATGCGCGAGTTGCGTTGGTGTGTTTCGACTTATCAAATGCCGGGCCCTCGTTCGAAAGTGCCCGCTACTGGTGCAAGCAGCTCGTTGTTCTGGGGCCTGCCAATATTAACATTGTTATTGTGGGTACAAAACAGGATTTGTCTCCTGCAGAAAACGTCCTGGTGGCCGAGTACTGCTCTGAGAAGGGGCTTCGGTATATGGCCACAAGCGCAAAGCTGGGCCACGGCGTGACGGTGCTCTTTGATTCGATTGTCGATGGCTTGGACGAGGATGTTTTCTGTGAACACGATGCGCCTTCGTCTGCCCCGGCGCTGGGTGCCGTGTGCTTGCTGGGTCGTGCTCGTAGCACAGGCTGTTGTTGATGAAGGAGGAAAACTTACTCCAAAAATTGAAGAGGATTGCATTTCGCCGGCCCACGTCGTACTGTTGAGATCAGCGACGCAGATGGTGCTTCTTGTTGCTTTTATTTTGAATCAAGGCGGGGCGGAGACAAGCACGGTGGGGAGATCATGAACATGCCTAATACTGCGCTCTTTTTTTTCTCTAGTATACTGGCTGGGCCCAGTTGCGGGTCGAAGTCTCCTACGGGGTCGATCGAAAACTCCGAGAACTGCTTGCCGGTATTGGCTTTGCTTCTGTGACACATCACCAAAGGCAATTTGTTGAAGGTATCTGCTCAGTCGGACTTCTGAAGACGTTTTTACTTTTTTTCTTTTTTTCTTTCTTTCTTTCATTTAATTTTTTTTAATTGCACCTGAAGATATCTCGTCTTCATTTGTATGAGGTGCATATGATATTGACTGAGGTAGTTCTTCGGTCGAGATTTTTTTAAGAATTTGGTTCTTTGGTCCATTGTCTCTTGTCAAGAATCTGCATCAGACCTGGAACTGCATCCATGCTTTGGAATCGTGTGTTCTTCTGTCGAGCCGATTCCGATACGTTTCACGAACTGATGCAGTCACTCGCAATCCATGTTGTTACATTAATATTTTTATATACAATATACAAAACGAGACCTAGAGAAACATCTTTTATCCTTCCAAAAAAAGACCATTTCCAGGTGCAATTGTCACGACAGAGCATGCAGACAAAAACAATTATAGGCGGGCTCGCAAAATCAGAGACAGCACAAACACGTTGCCTGAAAGAACTGGCTGTCTAGGCTTCTATAATACAGACTCTACTCGACCTCCAACCCCTTCAGTTTCCAGTACTCTCGCTTCACATCCTTTTCCAAGTTCGTCTTCGGCTTCTCGTCAACATTTTCTTCGTCCTCTGAGTCGGCACCCAAGCTCATAAAGTCTTCAACCTTTTTGTTTGACTGCCGTGAGCCGGCAGGCATTGCGAGCTGAGGCAAAGGTAGACTCGTAGCAGGTGTTGCCTCTGTATTTTTCTTACCACGTTTGTTTTTCTTAGGCTTCGCTTTTGCAGACTCTTGTTGTTTTTGAGCAGCAGGTGGTTTTTCTAAGGATTGCATAGCAACGTATATCTCAGCGTCGCTTTCTTCGGTCATGTCTGAGAAGTAGTACTTGTCGTTCCCATCTGCACCATCGCTCTCGTCATCCAAGGACTCGTGATTTATAAGCGCGGAGTTGACGACCTTATCGCGGTCGTCGTTGAAGTCACGGTCCTTGCCCTTGTAGGTGATAATATCACCAAGAATCAGCTGGCCAAGACGGTCCTTGTAGGACGCAGAATGGAGCTCGTAGCACTTTGCGGTGAGAAGCTGGAAGGCGCCGCCAAACGCCTTTTTCAAGTCGCGCAAGTTGTAAGAGGAACGAGTGATGTTGTTGTCAGGGTCCGAGGGATCCTGGATGACAATGGTAAACAGATTGCGCCCGGTACTGAGCGACGGGTGCCTATACTTACGCAAGTACTTTGGTGAGTCGTCACGCGGGTCGAGCGCGATGATGAGGTTGTCGTAGGAAAAGTTGCGGCCGTATAACTCAAAGAATTCAATCAACAACGCGCCCAAGTTCTCACGCGTGGCTAAGTTGCCGGACGCCACGCGCGGGTGCATTTTCAAGAAATGGTAGACCATTATTATGGTGGCGTAGCCGCCGAGGCCGCCAACGTGCACGTTGTTGAGTCTTCGTGACCGCAAAAACTGCTTCACGATGAGCACAAGCTCACGTAGTCCCGGGTTAGTGTCGAGCCAGCGGCGGATGCGGCGCGCCGCGTCAATGCCGTTGGTACGCTCGAAGGATACATCAACATGGATGTTATGGGTCGGATCCACGAACTTAATGATGGGCACCTTCGCCAGCGCAATCACCTCGATGTTCTTGGCGAGCTTGTGGGTACGCAAATAAGATGAAAGTTGGTACAAGCGCAGCCGTTGCTCGTAGTCGCCCGACGTGGAGACCACAACCATGTCGATGTCGGATCCGGGCAAGTAGAGGTCGGTGGCACAGGACCCGAATACGTGCGCCTGTGTGTCGGGCCAGAAACTAGCAATGTGTTTCTTCAAGCTACCAATCACCTCATTGCGTGTAACAATCTCGCTCTTGGACGGCGAGATGTAGTTGACGAAGTCCTTAATCTCAAGCGTGAGCCAGTCCGCAATTTCTTTCTGTTTCAGGTGGTTCTGGTCCTTGACCCATGGGAACGCCAGGCCCGCATCTCCCAACGTATTCGTGGACACATCACCGGTACGCTCGGTATCCAGATCACCGCCGCTGGCCTCGTCCTCCGAGGACGTGAAACCAAATCCAATAAAGTCGTTGTTTTGCGACACTTCGTTTCCCAGGTCTACGAGCTTTTGCCGTTTGCGTGGGGGCTCCTCTGAGTACCCGTGCACGTCGTTATCATCATTATCGTTATCATCGTCATCGGCATCGTCATCATCGTTGTTATCCTTGAGATTGTCATGATCTTCAGATTCCACCACTATACCGTCACTTTCCGCGCCGCTGTCAGACGAGCTAACCAAAACGACATCGCTTTGGAACGGCGTTTTTCGGTTGTAGAAAGCGCCCGCGGCCAGTGATTTCGCGCGCGTTTTTGCGCCCAGGACACGGGCCGCCGCCAGGGCTTGCTTCTTTTTCGGCGCTCGTGCCAGCGCCGCCTGCCGCGCTGCGTTTTTGGGGGGCATTTGTGGTTGCGGATTGGAGTTGATTGGGAGAAACAGTGGGAGATGGCATTTCGTGGGAATCGCTCATCACCGCGCTGGTGCACCCGTGCACCACAGACAAATGCTTTGAGTCACGTGTATACATCCAGGCAGAGGTTTCTGGGATGGGCCCGACCCCATGTATCTGATGTTGAAGTTAGGATATTGGAATCACGCAATGCAGATGCGCTGGATGCGGCCAGTTGTTTCGGTTGATTGCACCTTGAGATTGTAAGGGATGAGCAGATATCTGGTTGCAATGACAGGCTCAAAAGGAAGAACCTGAAGGCTCTTTTCCCTTTTCACATTTTTCTTTTCACATTTTCTTACCATTTTGATTTTTTGATTTCAATTTTAGGTCTATGTGTTTGATCATCTTATGGCTTCGTATCACGCCACTAAATATCATTTAATACCGATACGGGTGTGCGGTGCGGCGTTGTTGGTGGCCCGCATACTGCAAAGCTGTTCAACACACTATTTGCGCCCTTGCGCATGTATGGAAATGCTGCAGGACGTTCTTGATTCTATCAGAGCCGTTTTTTTTTTGGTTTCATTGCAGCTATTGAAGAAACCTGAATGGTATCAAAAGCATCTCCTATAACCCACCTTTAAAAATGGAGGTTCCGAAGTTTGTAGGAAATGGTAATTGTGGCACTCCCGTCGACGTCCTCTTCTCACCGGTCTATGACTCGTAAATATTGGGCTTTTATCATGGAGCATATATCCATAAAGCCATAGTTAGTCGCACCTCACCATGTATATTCGCCCTGTCCAGGACATAGGATTGCGGGGCACGCGTGCTCTGCCTTTCGAGGATGCGTATTTTATGCCTGTAGCCAGCAACGGTGGTATTTAGAAGCATTTTTTTTTCGTCCAACCTTCCGCTGCTCATGCTCATTTCCCATCATGAAGGTCAAACTTCTATTGTCATGGTTTCTTGTTGGTCTTACTGTGCTTGCTGGGTACGCGCCACAACCTGCCATGTGTCCCCGGAAAAAGCGGTTAATCCGGGCGGCAGATTCGATCTCTGAAGAAGAGTCAATGTGGCGAAAGGCTCGCCATGTCAAAACAGACATGGCCATTAAGACGTTTCTTGACCGAGTGGGCGTGGCGTATCCGCCAAAGTTGACGCTCAATCCGCAGAACCAGCACCGCCCTATCAACATCGGGCTTGCGTTTTCTGGTGGCGGGCTTCGTGCGCTCTTTATTGGCGCAGGCGAGATTGCGGGCCTTGATACACGCACCACATTGGCCAATGAGCTTGGCCTTGGCGGAGTTCTTCAGTCCGCATCTTATATAGCTGGACTTTCCGGGGGCGCATGGCTTCTCGCCTCGTTGATTTACCACGACTGGCCAACGGTCGAAGACGTGGTGCTTGGCCAGTCCCACGACATATGGGATTATAAGACTTGGAGCACCGTTTTCACCAATTCCGAGAACATCGAGTTGTTACAAATTTTTGCTGCAGAAGACTACGAGAAATCGCTCTCGCGTATCCCGTGGTGGAACTCTCCCACAGGGAAGGGCATCAGAAAAGACTTGAATCTGAAAAAAGAAGCCGGTTTTGCGGTATCTCTGACGGACGCTTGGGGAAGACTTCTCGCTCATTATTTGTTTGCGCTGAAATCAGACAATTGGCTTGAATCTTCAACGTGGTCTGGCATTCGGGACATTCCTGTCTTCTCTAATCATGACATTCCGTTTCCAATAATCACCGCTTTGGTCCGCGGAAAGAACCCCACTGATTACAATATTAACACTTCCCTCGTAGAGTTCAATCCTTTTGAAATGGGCTCTTTTGGGACGTCAATCAACACGTTTCATGATGTCAAATACTTGGGCACCACAGTGGAAAATGGCGTGCCGCAAAGTGACTGCTACACGGGGTTCGATAATGTGGCCTTTGTGGTAGGGACGTCTTCATCTTTGTTCAATCAGTTCCTCAATACCTTGGTATGCCCAGGTTGCACTCAGTTGAACAGAGTCGTGAAATACTTTGTCGAGCGCTTTTTGAAATATGTTTCCCGCCACCTGCTTGACGTGGCTTGGTATACACCTAATCCGTTCAAGGCTTCCGAGTATACAGCTTCCAATGACATAAGCGAAAGTGATACCGTGTATTTGATGGATGGCGGCTTGGCTGGAGAAGTTGTACCTCTTTCCACACTTGCAGTGAAAGAAAGGGAGCTAGATCTAGTCTTTTCCTTTGATAATAATGGTCCCGAGTGGCCTGATGGGAAATCATTGATTAAGACTTACGAGAGACAGTTCACTGAGGAGGGAAAGTCCATTGTGTGCCCCTATGTTCCTGGGCAGTCGTCATTTTTGTACTTCAATTTGACGGCCAAGCCAACATTTTTTGGTTGCGATGCAAGCAACTTGACTGCATTGACAAAGAATGGCGTTGTGCCCCCTTTGGTGATATACATGGCGAACCGTCCGTATGAGTTTTATTCAAATACTTCGACCTTTAAATTCATCTACACGGATAGCCAGAAAAAAGGAATGGTCACTAACGGGTTTGATATTACGTCGCGAAACAACATGTCCGACTTTGGAAGCTCAACTGTCAACACCTTATGGGATAAACTAGCAAATAATGACAAAAAGAGCTCACCAGATAAGGCCAAAGTTGCATCGAGCGAGAACAAATTGCCAAGTTGGCAAACATGTGTTGGATGCGCCATGATTCGTCGCGCAGAAGAACGGAAAAACTTCAAGCAATCAGAGCAATGTCGGAAATGCTTCGAGTATTATTGCTGGGACGGAAGATTGTATGAAGATCAGGCTTATATTCCTCCTGTAAATTTCACAGCCGAAGGGCTAACCAATGAGCCCATGCAAATTAATGAGTACAATGAGTATATTCATGAAAAAATCCCGCATCTTGCAGACAGAATTTTTTCATCACCCTAGAGCAGTTAAGACCAAACACTTCACTCAAAAATATATGAGGAATGCAGCGCCCAATGTCACCCAGAATCCCACAAGTTGTACGCGAGAGTCAAGAGAAAGGTTAGATTCCCAAGCGAGACATACCATATTGCAGAATTTCAAGGTGTGACTCCACCACGTAGCTTTCGACGACAAACAAAATTCGAGTAAGGCCATGTTTATAATGTACATGCATCTGATTAAAGTCGATTTGTAGGTAGCCACCAGCGGAAGCGAAGGATTTTTGGGAAGAGGTTCAATATCACTATTTTCCGCCATTGCTGAAATTAGGTCAAGTTCTTCTGTATCGATATATTCAGCGGCGTAATTTTCACTTACGCTTGGTTTTTGCTTTGGAGAATTTGAGTTGGGTTTTCTGGGAGATCCAAAGACAGAAAGGTCACCCATTTCCACAATCGTGGCCTCGGACCTGGCTTTGCTGCGCAGGTGAATAAGTCGGCGCCATTTTATCGATTCTAAGTAATCCAAAGACACCTTAGGGGATGGTTTAGGCTTGCCCGGTTGTTCTTTGATCATCAGGTAGATAAGTGCCTTAAAGTCGCGTTGGATCGGGGAAACATGACCCTTCAACTCCATTGTTTTGGCATCAAACCAGCTATCGAACAGTTCCGGAGTGAGCATGGCGTGCCACGCAGCAATGGTGTTTCGGACTGCTTCCGGATCCGCATAGTTGATGTCTGCGTCGGAGAAAGGAAGCTGGCCCACGCATAAAAAACAAAGAATCATACCGAGCGAGTATACGTCACTCTCATAGTCAAACTTGTGAGCAAATTTAGGCCTTCCATTTGAGAGGCCCTGTTCATAGAGCCAGAGCTTGGGATCGGTGAACTCCAAAGTGCCCGTGTTCCCGCGGCGCTCCTCATGTACGGGTCCAAAGAAGTTGTGCGGACGTTTCTTGTGCAAGAACTTGCCCTCACCAAAGTCGGAAACGAGGATCTTGGGAAGCGAGGTAACAGCGTGCTGAAATTCAGTTTCCGAAAGCCCACCGTCAGCAAGCAATACCGATGAGGGGTCGTACTTTGACTCCAAAAGACAGTTTGATGGCTTGAGGTCGCGATGGAGGATGCCATGTTCATGTAAGTAAGCGACCGCAGTGGTGATGTCGGTGAAGAACTTCCATATCTCCACGTCAGAGAGCCACTGCTTGGGCGCAGATGATATATGCTCTGCCCGGCGCCCTCTACGGCGGGCTCTTTCAGCCTCAACCTTTTCTTTTGCAGACATTTTTTCTGCACGCATGAAGCTTGTCGCAAGCACATGCTCAAGGTGCCCGCCGTCGCAATACTGCTGCAAGATAAAAACATATGGCACTTTGTCAATAGACCCGGGAGCGCGGGTCGGGTCCAAAATGTAAGTGGGCAGGTCGTGGATATCACCGTATTCCATCCAAACGTGATTATAGCGTATCAAGTTGTGCTCGCCGGCACCCGCAGTCGAGAGCTCGTACAAGATCAACACCTCGTTGAGCACCTGGTCAAGGTAATGCAAGTGGTCACCCACAGCGATTCTCTTCACGGCAAACACTCCGAGCTCTATGCTCTGGAGCACGTGTGCCACCTTGTACACCTGCGCATGTGCACCACTGCCCAACACTCCTGGGGGAATCTTCCGGAAAAAGCGCTCAAAGTAGCCCTGGTTGAATAGGTCTGCCGATGGCAGCACGGCTTCGGGCGACGTGCCCCACCCACCCTCTAACGCACGTGCCTGTGTGCTCAGCCCCAGCGCGTACGGGAGCTGTGCAAGCAACTGGAAGTAGTCCTGGTGCATGAAGTTGGCAGGCTCCAGTGTCGAGAAGAACAGGGCCATATCTGGCCGGTCCGGTGTACTCCTGGGCCCTGCGACGCCGCCATATGCGGCTCTGCTGCTTGCTGTTTCGCCGTTCAGACTTCTCCGAGGCTGCCGGAAAGTGCGTTGGCCGGTGCCGGGGTGAAAAGTATCGGTCAAATTGGCACCACAGGCCGGGCAGTGTGGCAGATTTGAATCTGGCAGAAAACGGCGCTCTGGCGCGGCAACATGAGCACCGTAAGGTGCAAACGCATAACCGTCTGTAGCATGTGCTTCACTGGCGCTGCCGTAAAGTTCAATGCTGTTTTCGGGGTTATTATGGACAACCAAAATCTGGCTTTCGCGGTCATGGTATACGATACGAGAACGGTATGGCACCACAGACATCGTGAGATGTTTCTGGGATTTCGATGGGAAGGATGCAATCGCTTGACTTGGTTTGGATACTTGAATTGGTTTCCAGAGGCAAGCGACACAGAACACCTGTTTTCAACGGTCTTTTGAGGCCGGTGTTTAACAGGAGACTCTACTTCTATTGGGGTGCGATGATGTTCGCGGACCCAGCTACCCCAGGTTTTATCATGTGACTGGACCGGATGGTAAGGGTTCCGGGTTTTCCCAGAGCCATACTATTTTTCTTTTTTTCCTCTGTTTTCTCTTTTTTTTTCAGTTGTTATACATGAAATAATTTTATCTGTCATGTGTCACTTATTTCTAATTGGTAGTGGAAAGTAATGAGGATCTCTTCGTATCATGCCATAATTAGTGCTCTGTTTGATTGGTGTGCTCTTTCAAAAGTCTCCCGAAAGACCCAAGCGTGCAAGATACCGCCTGATTCTCGAACTGATTCATGAATAGCTTTAAAAATTGGCCTACCGACTATTTTCTCTGAAGAGCAGCGTCAGGAAGTGACAACGTTTGCCTCGGGGCGAATATTTCCCCGACATATGAGTTGCTCGCCTCAAAGTCGAGATTTGCTGCCGTGACATGTTTCATATTCCATATTAGTGAAACTTTTAATTTCTTGTAAATGACGCGAATTTCAGAAGCCGCAAATACTTCATAGACATGGCTTGTTCATTCATGTAGAAACTTCAACTCTATTTCAAAAAATTAGGAGTAATTCAATAGATCCATGTATTGGGATATCTCTACTTTTCCACGAGTGCGGCGCATCATGATTCATTTGCTGTTTTGATTGTAGTCTTCTCCTCACTCAGATAATACAAATGTCCTTTCTGAAAATACATTTTTTAATGCATTATTGTCTGTGTCAGAATTAACATCCCCCATATCGTAGATGAGGGGAAGCAGCATCAAACGAAAGAAATGGGCACAATCAGCTGCCCCCTTGGTCCAAGACTAAAAGCTGAGAGTCGGTGTATTCATAAAGATTAATATCGAACTGGGTGTAAGCTTTTCTTAATTTCAAATATTCTAGCTTGTATTTTAATTCTACTTCTCTTCGTCAGCAGCATTGGACTTTGCTTGCCTCATGCGAAGAATAAAATGCATCATCTTTGTCTCTAAATCGAACCGTTCTGGCTCAGTAAGCCTTGCGAGATCACCGTCCTCAAACTGATCAAACACATCCTTTAATGACGTGGCTTCCAATTTGTCATATATATAATTTGGTTCGAGTATAGGCTGTTCATCCACTGCGGCGAGGGTTGATGCGCCTATTCGTGTATTCTTTTGCTTCACACTGATAGGGGTTTCCATCAGATCGTCACTGGTATTATTAATTTTGGATTGCCCTTGAATGTACACCTGTCCAGGGGTGTACTCTATGCTTAATATGCGTTTTTCTTCTGAGCTCAATGTAATCCCAACATCCTTCTCCTTGACCACCTTTTGCTCCTTTCCTTTGGTACTCTTCTTTGAAGCACTTACTTGTTTAATGTCATGCTCATCAGTTTTATTGCCAACACCATCGTTCCTAAATGTCCTTTTGGGCAACTGAATTCTTTTATTAGACCCTAAAGTCTGATCTAAAAAGTCTCGCTTCGTACCCCTAGCACTAGAGTCTTCTATATTTTGAGCTGATTCGCCCAATTCACTGTCGTTAGAGATCAGAAGAGAAAAATCTCCAGTCTTTGATATGGGTAGCCTTTCTTTTAGGTTGATCATTTTATCGTTTTGGCAATTCGAGGAGTGGTTGGTCGCATTTTCATGATGAATGGAAGAATTGTCGGCTTGAAGCAGAGTGGTTTCTCCTTCAGACTGTTGAGAACTGTTTGGCTCTAACTCATTTGCTTTTAGTGTCAACTTTTGCTCATCACCTTTAAAACTTTTTGCTTGGGTATCTGCTGGGGAAATGGAATCTTTGAAAGGAGATGCTTGGTCTGAAGACACTGCAATCTGGTTTTGTGCGATAGTGATAGTTTGATGGTCTGGTATTAAGTCTTCATTGCTAGCCAGATCTGCTTCATACAACACACATTCAACTCTAGAATTCCATGCAGCTTTCGTTCTAGGAAACGTATCCCAACGACCAGCAATCAAATTTTCGACATCCAAGTGAGATTCGAGGGCAGTAAATAGCATGTCATCTAATTTTCCAAAATCTGCGTTATAACGTTTGATATATTCGGTCCAAGCTACAATCAAAGCGGTATCTGGAGAATTTTTCATCTTGACTGCTTTGATTATTTCGGGGGTAAGAAATGAAATTTCAGAGTGGAAATCATTCACGAGCAATACCTCGGCAACCTGACTAAAATCTTCATTATCCTTCGATCTTTCGCGGATTAATCTCACTGTTGCTTGCCTTAAATGATCAGATGGGGCATCATGCATCAATACGACAAAAAAATTAAACACATTGACATTCCATTGTGCAATTTTCACTTTAAAGATCATTGATTCAAAGTCCTCTGGTCTTAAAAGAACAATTTGCTGAATTAATCTCTTTGCTATGAGGCTGAAATCCAGAGAAATGACTTGAAACATATTACCTATCAAAATCATTTCCTGAGCAGTGAATTTGCACATTTTTTTTTTGTTAAGATTCTCCACAATAATTTCAATGATACCATCTTTTTGAAGTTCGCGATTAACTTTATCTAGTAAAGCAAGAAGTTTGAGATTTTTTTTCTCACCAATAGCGCTATACCACATTCCGAGTATTGAATGTACTTGGTCGGATGTGAGCAGCTGTAAGCAATGATAGAGAATTGGCTCAATCACTGATTTTGAGTCTTCCGTAAGAGACAATAAATTTGATGCGCCAAAAGTGTCGTTTAGGCTCAAAATGACCCGGTTTAAATGCTCATATGATACTTGACATTCCGCAAGCATAACCTCTAAACAAAGGGGCAAATTATCAATTAGATCAAATGCGGTGCTTGAAATCTGAAAATCTTTCTTTGTAACATACTTGATGGCTTCTAAAAAGCAAAGAAACATTTCTGATTTTGCTTCAAATGACAACTGTTTCAGCTTTAGAATCAAAAGTACAATTCGTAAGACTCTGTCGAAGCGAAGATATATCCACCGTGGGTTCAAAGAGTTTATCTCTGAAAGACTTATTGGGTCGTTATGCAAACAGCGAATACCTGATGGTTTTTCTGTTATTGGTAGAGAGGGTTTCAAAAGCTTGTTCATAACTGCGACCCCCAAGTTTTGCATGTAGGAAGTTGAAACATCCTTTTTGAAATAGAAACTGGCAAATACCGGTTGTATTATTCTATCCCATATGGTTTGAAAGTACTTTGAGTTGAACTTTGACTGATGTCCAAGCAAATTGTAAAGGATAGAAAGAAAGCAATTATGTAAACTCTGAACCAATTCTCTCTTTGTATGAAAATTAGAGATGCACATGAACGGATGAATCAAAAGCCGAATTTTTTGGCGAATACTTTCATCGGCTTTCCCGAGTAGTTTCGCATTAGAGTTGATAATATTTTTACTTGGTGAATCAGCAGAAATGGCAAATAATTGTGGCTCTTTTAAATCATGACAGCATATCTTATACACAATGACTTTCCACGATGAGATAGCAGTTTGCTTTGCGAGTACTGAATTGTCAGCATAACACATTTTATGCACTTGGATCCATGATCCAATGTGCTTCCAATTATCAAAGCCATTCTCAGGATGACCCATGAGAAGAGTTACACCCACCCAGATATCCATGGCATATTTGTAGTAGCCTTCGTGAATCAAGCTTTTTAAGCTCTCTACCACATATTCCAAAGCCAAAGAATGTTTATTGGTCGGTTGTGGGTTCTCCGAACTCCAGAAGCATTGGCTCATCGAGAGTGAAGATTCCATTAAGGTACGAGTATAGTAGCAGATGTCGTGATTGTCAAGGTAAATGCGAGCAGCCTCAAGGAGCACAGTGATACCTGTTCCAACGACTTTTGAATACAAAGCAAAGTCCAAATCGCAAATCATGATTAGCAAACCTGGAAGCCAAAGAGAGAAATGTTTGCCCAAAATTCCAGGAAAGTTGTTAATGAGATTTCGCAAGGCGATGAACCTCTCATTGATCAAAGACGCGCTAGGATAATTGTTCATATTCAAAATTGCAAACAACATTTTTTCCAGAATTGGATTTGGAAAACTTTCAAAAATGAGTTTCCGCTTCTTGGGTGGAAACGGGCAATCTTTAATAATGCTAAGATAAGGCAGAGCCAACAGCTTTGGAAGTGTAGGTCGCACAATGACATCACAAGCACGATTATAAAACCACTTGACATCAAGTGCTGCTACCTCGTGGTTTATCAGGGGCATTGTTAAGAAATATGCCATGAGTTTCACCGCCTGGGTGAGCGCTCTAGACTCGAAAGGATCACTTCGCATAGCTGAAAGCGTAGGAGATTCCGACTTCACATATAACTTTGCTTCTATGAGCTCGATGTCTCGTTTGGCGTATTTACAGAGTGTCCTGATGTAACCATAAGAGGACTTCGGTATGTATCCCGTTGCCTTCTCCACAGCCGAAAGCCAAGGTGAGTGCTCACCCGAAAAGAGATCACCGATGGTGCTGCTATCATTTGTGCGGCAAATAAGATTGAGTGTAGCGTAGACCTCAAATTTTTTATCGAAGGAATCATCCCCCAAAACTTCTACACACCCGTCCACGAGTTGGGCCAAATCATGTGACTTCACCCCTAGTTGTATGATGGTGCCTGGTTGCCAGAAGAGCGGATTGCTGGGTGCATGGTTTTCAGTCAGAAACAGATGCAGTAAGGATCGGGTAGTTTTCACCCATGCATTGGGGTTGTTCGGGTCCATTCGAGTTGCTAAGGGAGCACTTGGCTTCAATATGGAGCGGCGGGGTGTAATTGATGAATGATTTTCTCCAATATATGGAGATATCGGAGAGCTGGAGTCTTCGTACGCCGGGTTATCTGAAAATGCGACAGATTTGCCCTTTTTTCGAGGCAGGGACAGAAGCCGGACATTTAACGCGAGCTTTTGGGGAGAGGGGGCCAATTTAGCTGCTGTGTACACGTCTGCCTTTTTGATGGGAGACAGATCCAAGTCCAGCTGGGCGGACTGTAGCGTTTGAGGCAAGAGCCTTGCAGTAGTAAGCGCCAAGACTTGCATTTGCGGAGATATGTTTTTCAGACGTTCCGATAAAGCTTCTTCGAGCACCGCAGTGTCCAGAAGAACGGCACCGGGTGCCACGGGCTTGGAGATGGGGCTGAGTACGGAAGCCTGGTGGTTCTCGATGATATCTTCTCTAGCGTGCCCTTGTACAGAGATTGCAGGCGTGGAAGAGTGATGTGCCAGCAGCTTCAGAGAGAGCCGTTTCAACGGCGACTCCTCGTCACTGCGAGTGCCTGCCGCGGAGTCTTCGAGCGTCAAGTCAATGACAGGCAGGCCAGAGCGACTCGTGCCCCTGCGAGCCTTTTTATTACGCTTTCGCGGGGTCCCTGGCGTGCGCTCGGCCAGTGGTACCTCGAGACGAATCGCCAGGCGAGTGCGAGGTTTTTTTGGGTGTTTTACAGGAGTCAGCGTGCCATCTTTGGATTGGATCTGATTATTTCTAGTGCTGTCCAAGGGCACCAGAAGCCCTTGTTCGGGTTGTGCTAGCGAGGACATAGTGTATAGACAAGACGGGGTATGGATGCGGCTATTCAGTTTGGATTGGTGAATAGTTACTGGAAGTAATTCCAGAATATATCACAGGGAATTGTTTGGGGGTCAGGATGGATAAGGAACTCGAAAACCCTCAAAAGGAGCTCGTGAGGAAACAATGAGGAATAGGGACAAGGCACCAGGGAACGGGAAGTTTGTGTGGATGTGCCGGAGGCAAGTAGATCTGAAGCCAGAGCGAAAGCAGGCGGGGTTTGTGAGCGTCACAGAAACACCCTGTATGTTGCAGAACAAAGAGCCAGCGAAGTAGCCGGAGCAGAGATGCGTTCCAGGAAGCGTGGAGCCAGCAAGTGCCGGTGCTGGTGCGCGGCGAATAAGTGCGCGATGCCATATACGCGTGGGTGTGTGGCGCGGTGTGAATAGCGCGTTCGGGCCTCAGCGCCACTGGTCCCCAGACAGGCGCGCCCTGCGCGCGGGAGAATGTAGGTACTCTAGGCCCAGACAATGGCTCAGCAACAGGGCCAACGGCTGTTGGGCCGTGGCCCGCGGGGCCTCGGGCGTCACTCTGTGTAATGATCTTTGCAACGTTTCTTCAATTCTATTTTTTTGTTTTTCTGTTTTTTTCTGTTTTTTCTGTTTTTTCTGTTTTTTCTGTTTTTTCTGTTTTTTCTGTTTTTTTTCTGTTTTTCTGTTTTTCTGTTTTTTCTGTTTTTCTGTTTTTTTCTGTTTTTTTCTGTTTTTTCTATCTTTCTATCTTTCTATCTTTCTATCTTTCCCCGCGTCCTCTGCGCCCAACCCTCCTAGCCTCCGCTCCCGCTCTTGCACCCTTAACCTTAAGAATGCGAATACCTGACTCGGGCCCGCTAGAAAACCCGGCCTTCTGTTTTGGGAGCGGCCTCGCTGAGTATGGGGATTTGTAGCGGGTGACTTGGTGACTTCAAAAAAATAAAAAAAAAAAACACAAAAAGAAAAAAAAAACAGTACATTTTTGGGCAAGCGGTTGTGTAGGGAGTGACCCCCTCCCCCGCCATTATGGACCGGTCCTGGGTTTTCAGCAGGGAGAACTTCGGATAGGTCCGTTCACGAGAATTGGCCTTCTTTTTGGCCTTTTTTTTTCTTTTTTTTTGCAGTGGCTCTTTCATCGAGGAGTATAAATAATGTTCCTTGCGCCCTCCGTTCCCGCCGAGAACACACTTCCTTAAAATGCGGTTGCGAAAGTGCGGCTGCGAAATGGCTGCTTCAAAAGGTGCGAGCTCTAAACTGATGTGAGCTCTAAACTGATGTGAGCTCTAAACTGATGTGAGCTCTAAACTGGTGTGAGCTCTAAACTGGTGGCTCCAAAAAAAAAAAAAAATACATTCTCCAGTGCGCGTCCCCCTAGTATGCCAAACTGGCCTTCTTTCGGTAAACCTCTGGCCGGCAAACCACAACTCAGTTTGCTAGTCTTATTCTGCTGGATCCATGCATTTTCCTAATACACCACAAGTGTCGTTTCACATCCACCAAACCTATATGTACTTGGGTGCCATGGAGAAGACCCGGCTCCAACTTAAACAAAAGTCGGCCTACGTAGCATCGCTCACTCGCAACGGTGTGATGCTGGCATCGTGCCGGTATTGGCAGTGGATAAGTACTACTGGGGCGCCGTGGTATGCGCAGAGCGAGCCCTCTTCGGAGACTCGGGTTCAGGGTCCAGAGCCTGCCGCTTGCGGAAGGACGCCGCGGATCCGTCTACAGATTTCTCAAGGGCCGGGAGTACCGTGCCGGCTTTGACCGTTTGGTTTCCCGCGCCCGTTGCAGGGGTTTCCTCTGGAGTCTTTTCCCCGGTCTTTTTTGCGGCCTCAATAGGAGCCTCAATGGCAGCATCAATCGGAGCCTCAATGGCAGCATCAATCGGAGCCTCAATGGCAGCATCACTTGCGGTCTTTTTCGCAGTCTGCCCCGCCTCCGCATCACTAGTCTGCTCCACCATCCGCTTCTTTTCATTCGATTCCCCAGCTGTCTCGGCCTCACCAGTCTCGGAGCCATTCACAGTTGTTTCGTTTAAAGCCACAGCAACCGCACCCGCCAACTTTTGCGATTCATCTGTCATCGCTTCGTTCTCTTGTTTGCTCTGGGGGTGTTTTTCTTCCCCTTCCCCCTCGAGATCCCCAGGATGGAACCGCTGGTTCAACATAAGCCAAGCGGCCTCGCGCTGTGCCCGCGTCTGCCGCCACACCACAGCCGTGCGCTCCTCGCGCAACTCGGCGCGGCGTGCTGAGTCGCCCTCGGCGTCAAGCTGCGCCGCCAAGTCCGCGAGCCGGCTCTCATCCACGCACCCATGCGCTGCGCGCGCAGACCGCCTAAGAAGCTCAAGGCCCGTAGGCGCTCTCATCCGCCGCGAGAGTGCCGCCGTCGCGTACGTGTGGAAGTACCGCCGCGTTTTCTCAGGGCACGCCGCGCGATGACGCTCGCCCGCGCCCGCCATCTCTTCTGCTGCCGCGGCGCCCGCTCCGGCCTCGGCCGGGGCCCGCCCGCACACTAACCACGCCCACCATCGAGCCTCGCCCAGTGCAACTCCCTCTAAAGTGCGTGCCCACGTCGCGTCCCATGCCCGCGCCGCGCGCACTGTGTCGCGCTGGATCTTTGCAAACCGCGCCGCGAGCGGCTCCGGCGTCGCGGCATCCACGAAGTGCTTGGTCGTGGCTGCCACGCCGTTCTCCTGAAACATCTGCGCCTTGCGCCCGGGCAGGAGCGCCGCAAAGAAGCTGCTCGCGACGTATATTTGCACGAGAAGCGCGCGGCGGAACTTCAGCAGGTCGAACTTCTCGCGCGCGCGCCGCTGATCGTCTGCTGTGGCCACCGCGGCCGTGGCCGCTACTCCGCCAGCTGCAAACGGCTGGAGCCAGTACTGCTCCGCGAAAAACTCGACGCTCGCGTTCTTCTCCGCCGCCGCCCGGAGCCTATGCTCCGATGGTGGGCCTCTGACCACGTGCACGTCCCGCGCAGGATGAACCTTGGCATACTTGGCCTCCTCGTCTAGCAAGTACGCATGTAACTTGGCAAGCGCGTCTGCCTGTGTTGCGAGCTGCCGTGTGCTGCCCAAGTAGTGGTACGGGTCCCTGAGCATCCTCTGGAACGCCAACACGTCCACGAGCAACTGGTCATCTCCCGTGGCTACGCTCCGGACGGGCGGCTCGCGTGACATGCGTCGTGCCGTTGCAAAGTGCTTGTTGAGGCCAGTCACGTCATCGAAATTGAGCATGTTCGCGAGAAAGAGCCGCACGCGCGCATGCAACGTGTCGTTGAATGTGTCCTTTGTATACGAGTCCAAGCGGCCCTGCTCATTTCGCGTGTACATGCGGTCCGTCAACCCGTTGCAGAGACCCAACACTGCAATGCGGTCCAGCGTCGTATCGCCGCTAAAAACAGCTTCCTTCATCTTTTCGGCCCGTGCCTCCATAAATCCCCAGAACGCACAAATTGTATCTGTGGAAATCCGCACAAGCGCATCTGCCACGCGCTGCAAAGCAGCGTAGAAAATCGCCTTGGCATATGCGTGTGCCGCGTCGCTGGCCATTACCATAAGAAGATCGAGCGCCTTGCAGAGCCGCACAAGTATTCCCTGTCCGGGCCCAGCAGTCATGTTGGTAGCGTCCACCGTATTCTCCGGCTGTCGGAGATCATGCAACTCGCCGTCGCAATACTTGAAGACCCCCATCTGCACTACAAACTCACGTGACTGCTGTACCACGGACCCGTTGAACGCCGCAATTGCCGCCCGGGTGTCCTCACTGGAGTCATCTTCTTTGACTGTGAACTCCTGGTCTAGCGTGTCCAAAACGACCGTCCGGAGCTCTTCTTTGAACCCATCGATTCGGACAAAGTCCTCCGCATCTAAACCAGCAGCAGGCGATGGTTCACGCAGCGGCATGCGTTGTTTTGCTGATGCCTGTTCGGTGTATTTACCGAGGAGCTCGCAAACGCGGAAAACTGAAGACTCGAGTGACATTATGGATCAGGCTGGGTGCGTGTGCTCACCTTGATGACAGATGAATTTGGGCTCCAATGTTGATGGGATATGCAGGGCAGCGCGGGCACCCAAGACAGGACCGAAGGCTTCTTTGGATCTAGCATAAATCACTGTAATTGATTGGAATAGCGTCACTCGCAATACTCCGAAATAAGAAAAGGTTTTTTTTTGGTTTCGGTTCTTTTTCATTATTCGGCCCGGAAAAAAATGTGCAAAATCAAACAGACTGATTAGGCGGGGCTGCAATCTGCTTTTTTCAAGGACGACATGGTGCGTTAATTTCTCTATCCCGCCAAGCAGATGCAGGCACGTCCGCATACTTGTTTACTAAACACTAAAAGAGATTCGATTAAACATCGGTCTAGCGGTTCATATGTGAATGCTCATTCAAGAAATATCAAGATTGGGGAGGAGAACTCGGTCATTTGCTTTGGGCAAACGTCCTAAGTTCTGACCCGCGGTGTTATTTGGAACGACAATACTTTGCATGCGAAAATACGCATGCTTGCCCTTCGAAATCTATAGCTCTGGACGATAATATGCTATTCAACATTATACCTGCCTCTGGATCTCAACAAGTGCCATTATTCTTCAGCAAGCACGCAACGAAAACTGATAGAGAAACCTCCTCTGTCTAAATACTATGCGTGTTGCTTAAATGCGAAGCTAATTACCTTTGGATGTCGCTGCTTGCAGTAATAGAGCTGCTTCTCTGTGAAATTTGGATCTGTATACGAGTGACCTTAAGAGACGACTGTATTTTCACCCAAGACAACCCGCTGCCGCCCTATCTGTCGAACGACGTTTTCAATTATGGCCTGTATCTGACTGGGGAAAGCAATTTCGGGGGTTACAATGCAATCATTTTTTCGCGTCCCCCTACTTTCTAGACATCTCTCTCTATAGCATAAATTTAAAAGTCAAAGTCGTCCGTGAATCAACATATTTTTCCAAAATCATGACAAAATATTGAAAAAAAGAAGACAAAAGCTTATTGTCATCAGCCTGATGTGTCTAGAATGTGGCTGTATTTCCTAGCTACGCACATGAAGTGGCTATTCCTACCTATATTTTCCGTTCCCTGATAAGTCCTAGTCGTTGGACAAGCACTAGACATGCGCAAGGTGAAAACCAACAGTCTCTAACGTTATAAATCATATTTGCGAGATGCGATGTGCTGTCTTTATATAGATGCACTGGCCCATGCGGACTCTTGCAATGACATGTCAAATGTCGAACTTTTTACTTCGTGCCTTCTTTTTATCACTGTGTCTTTTCTTATCCTGGAGCCTGTACTCTTTCTGTTGCACGGCAAGTTTCTGCCATTTATTCTTGTCTGCATCTGACGCCTCCTCTTCAAAGTAAACCACCAGCTTGATTTCCTTGAGTAACTTGCGGAAACATTCCTCAGTGTTGGTGTCTCTGTTTCTCGAAGTATCACTCTGGATTAAAAGACCGCCCATTTTCGTCAGATAGCGGAAATTAGTCTGGGCAACTTGTTCGATGATAGGCAAAGGCATCCAGCAGCAGATTTTTGGATTAAGCCACTGATACGGCTCTAAGGATACCGTGGCTTTCGACAGCGTCTTGTTTACTTTTTGGCCACCAGGGCCAGACGATCTACTATACGATATGGAAAACGCATCACGTGGGATGTTCTCCGCCTGGAATTCACGAAGCCAGTCTTTGGCCACAGAAACCTGTTCCTTCGTATGAACATATCGGGTGAAAAGGAGCCTGGTCCTTGCAAAACAGTATCTGAGCATGTCTTGTAGAGTTTGGGCACTTCCGCAAAAACGCTCGGACATGTTATCACTCGATGCCGGGATATGTGAAGATCACGAGCCCTGCATGGATCATTGGTTGGATGGACATGGATTCTTGTGGGCCACGAGTGTCTCCGGGCATACCACAGTATTTTTTGGTAAATTATATGACTATTTCGAACGACTTGCTGACATGATGGAAACAAATAGGTCGTGTTTGATATTATAGAGTTTCAATATTAGCATGCATAAATGACAATCAACGTTGAACTGGAAACTAAAAGTACGCGAAAATTACCATTTTTTTTCGTTAATGAAACGCACAATTATTTTTCAATACAAGTGAATACTTCTACTCTCATTCGTCGGCATTTCTCGAAATCAGAACTTTTCTATTACTTTGTCGATTTGATTCTCACATAAAAAAATAAGCGCACAAACTTCTCTGTCCAAGAAAGTTTTTGAAGCCTACAAAACATTACTCAGGACTGTCAATCTTATGGCCTCAAAGTCATTTCTTGCAGCGCATCATGGTTATACCGATGAATTTACGATTTTGAGTATTTATGTATAAGTGAATTCATGCGCAATCTCTGGATATGCTTATTTCGAAAACCTCACTACACAATTCAGGCCTCATGCTGGACATGATCTGCCTACCTTCCAGCATGTCCCAGAGATACCCATTACGTGAATCGCACTGAGACGAAATGACTTAGATTATAATATACAGCAAAACATTAGACCCGGTTCCTTGCAAGCGTTGACGGAGGCGAGGTTTCAGCCCTGTTTCGTTCTACAGGCTCTGGCGCATCGCATCAAATCGTACATTGCGGAGGTCTATACAATAGAGTCGACCAAGTTCAAAGTGTCAGCTCTAGATATGCTTCAACACCTCATCAGCAGCAGAGACGTCAATGGACGTTTTCTCGGGCTCGACAAAGGCATGCGTGACTTTACCATCGGCAACCAAAACTGCGTACCTTTCTGATCTCGCATTGCCAAAGAACTTTGATGCATCAAAAAGCACGTTCCATTTCTCAGCAAACTCACCCTTTGGGTCCGCCAAGAAACGCACAGCTGTTACACCCTGTGCAGTAAGCGCCTCACCCCAGGCCTTAAAAACAAAGGCATCGTTGACACCTGTGACATATATGGACTTGTATCCCTTGTCTTGAAATTCAGACAAGTGTTTCAAGAACCCGGGCACATGCGACGCCAGGCACGCAGGCGAAAAGGCACCGGGCACACCAACAATGACGGCTTTTCCGGCTGCAGCCTCGTCGGCCAAGTTGACTTCGTTTCCAGGAGACCCTTCAAATAAAGACACCGATGGAATCTTGTCTCCCACAGCGACGGCTCTGGAAGCAGATGACGAGAACGAGCGGGCTAATCTAGGAGCAATTGTGTTTTTAAGAGCAAGCATGGTATCCAAACAAGAGCTTTTTTATATTCACAAAGGAAGAAAAAGCAAGTGAGAGGGAAGCGAGTGACGGGAGCAATAGCGTCTGGCAAATACCCAGCAACAACATCTCTGGCATATAACAACCATCACGTGACCTCAAGAAGTTTAGCTGGTGCTACATATTTTCCAGAGCACACGTGGATGTTCAAGAATTACATATGGCGTGATAGAGAAACATAGTCCAAGATCCTATGACCAGTGGCGAGTGATGCCATGGGCTTCTGATTACAGACATTTGGGGTACCATGTCGGCTTTATTGGTTGCTGAGTGCATTGTACAGTACCGTGTGTTTCAGGCCGAAGTCATTGGCGAATACTACTAAAATACAAAATTGCCTTTTTCAACTCGCACAAAGGAAAAAAAAAAGCCTCAACTTTTGCACCGTCACAAGAATCTTGATTCACCGAGGGTGTCACCCAGGGTGCCAAAAGTGCATGTGGCGACATCCATACCCTAGGGTCGGATTAGGTGAATCCTATCTCAAGAGCCGCAAGAAAAGGCACTAACTAGTGAGATGGAATAATGGGAAAAGACCACAACAAATCTTGTGCCCCGCCACCACTTTAGAAAGCAACCCAATCAAAGATAAAGACCCGCGACATAAGATTCGGCCGAAAGTCAAAACAAAAAAGTTGATCCCTTGGTCCTTTTGCTGGCCACGCCACTAGGGCACCATTTTCTACCTGCAGTCCGGCAATATTGTCGAGCATCAGCCAAGCGCATCGAATCTGGAACCCATCATCAAACCCTCCCCATTCAAATACTTCAATAGTACGGCGCACGACAAGATGGCCACGGAGCAGCAAATCACGCCGCAGAAGGCGCTTGATATCTATAAGAATGCACTCAACTATAATGTCATATCGCGTTACGACGCGCAGGTGAAGCAGCTTCTCTATTCGACCGCACACTGCGTCATCTACAAGTTTTCGCCAGAGTCACAGGAATGGATCAAGACGGATTTTCAGGGCACGTTGGCGCTATACCTCCGCCACTTCCGTGCGGACGTGCCGACACGTGCGTTATGCGTGGCAGACTTGCAGGATCTCTTCTGCTATGGGTTGATACTCTTGAACCGGCTGTCGCCCGAGAACTTTTCGATTGGGCTCTTGCCGAACCAGGCCACGCGGACATTTTTCCCAACAGGCGCCTCCGGCACCGGGGTGCGGGAGATGCATGTAGAAATCAACGATAACTTGATCATCGTCAAGACCGTGCTCGGTGACATTTATGGCTTATGGGTCTTCAGCGAAGACGATCGCCAGAAGTTGTACAAGCTCATCCAGTTCTGTCTTAACGGTTCAGGCTGAGCTGTCAGTCCAGGCCAGTCCAGGCCCCGTAGGGCTGGTTATACCGGAAGGGAGAGGGGATGTTGGTGAGATACCAGTGGCAACTACAGGGAAAACATGTCATTGATCACGGCAGAAACCCCAGTTTTCTGATATGAGGCTTTTAGTGGACCCTGCTCAACCAAATTCGTGGTGTTATATTTTTTATGCGGAGCTTGGCTAGTTTTATTGGCCAGATTGGCCGACGATTTATGCGGGAACGGCTCAAGAACAAGGCACCCACTGGGCCCGAGCGGCACAGTGATAGCCGAAAGACCCGAGAACACTGCAAATTTTAATGTCTCGCTGGAAATGGGAATGTGGTGCTCTGAGCTAACCGCATGACTACAAATTACTGTTCGTCCTGATCGATGTGTTTCTCCAGGATCATCTACCAGAAATGGGCGGTTGACTTGAAAACGGCCATGGCGGCGTGCAGTAATTCTTGGACACCACCGGGGTCCGAATCTGCGCCCTTGCAATTGAACAATACCAATTACAATACCATCTGTCATACTACCTGCTATATTAGTTGTAGAGTCAGGTGCTTGGTCACGTGACGACGCGCGGCTCGGCGCGCGGCTTGCGATACAAATCTTTTTCCAGTCTCAAACAACCATAATATCTTTATAACGCTGTGGTCAAAAATACTTCTCCACGCCCGGCCGTCGTTCTTCATTCTCTATTCCTGCGCACTCTCACTGCCAACGGCAATAACTGGCTCCCCTTTCTGCCCGAAAAAAAGCGGTGTTTTTGCACTCTCTGGCTCGGCTGTAGATCCCCGCGCACATCCGCCCTTACCTTACCCGTAAAATCCCATCAAAGTAACAGGGACACGTCGGATCCTCGAATTTCGCCAGGGGAAAAACAGTATGGCCGAACCTGCGAGAAGTGCTGCAAATAGCGCGGTATCGCTGCTGCGACCTGTGGCCAGATCCCTTGACCAGATGCCTCATGCGGGGCCCCTGAACCATACCCTGGGGTCGTCCCTGAAACTTGGCGCTGGAGGCTCACACAAACCGGCGCCCACGCCGCAGCAACTCCAGCAACTTAAGCAGGCCCGGGCAAAGTTGGGTGCCGCCGCATTTGCGCTGACGCTGCCGGAGATCTTGCGCAAGTTTGCCAAGTACCCGCCGCTGCTCGCGTTCCATATCTACGAGACGCACTACCGCTTCAACAATACTCAGGACTCCAGCATCATCCCCAAAGAGAGTCCTATGGCGCGCAGCTTCTTGGAGCACCTTATCCGCGAAGAGATCCCGGTGGAGATGACCGAGCTTCTAAAGGACTTTGCCATCCGCTTCTACGACGGCTGCTTGGTCGTCCAGGTGTACGATCACCGCAATATGATGGCTGTTCCGAGCGCCGCGGCCGTGGCCGCGTCTCATACTGCCGCAGACGCCTCCAAGGTTCACCCTCCTGTTGACTCCTCCGCGTCTTTCTCCACATCCGATCTTGGCCTGGGTCCTGCTGCCAGCACTGTATCAGCGTCTGTTTCTGGCGCTGGCGCTGGCGCTACTTCCGGCACGGCTCCTGTTTCGGCGACAAGGCCCAAGACTTATCGCACATTGCTCCGTCCAACTCCCCAGTCACTATACTACGACTTGCTCTACCACACCGACTCCACGCTCACCAAGTTCACAGACTTACTAGCGTTGCAGATGGAGGCCGAGATCCTCACGCTCACAAACAGAAAACTCGACTTGGCAGTACCTCTCAATCCATACCTCCAAGATGACTTCTTGCGGCCCGAGATCGAGTACCCCAAGGTCGTGTGGGACGACGAGCTAGGCGATAACAAGGTGATCCACTCCCACCGCATCCCAGCAGATGTCGAGGTACGCAAGTTGCACCAGGACCAAATGACAATGCAGAAATCATCGGAATTCGAGGATATGATGTTCTTGCTTTCAAGCAAATACAGGCACCCATCTGAGAGTACCGCAGATAAAAAACTTGTTGTCGTGGGGCCGACAATCACCTCTCTGTCTTCCGATGCTACCAGTCTCGAAAACACGCTGTCAAGAGGTGCCACCTTAGTACTGACGACCGGCTCAGAAAAATCCAGCCGTACTGGAACTGCTGCGGCTATCAACTCCGCATCATCGGTGTTGGGCAACAGCAATGCGACATCAAATCAATTTATGCGCTTGAGATTCATTGAGGAAATCAGGAAGAGAAAAGAGTCGCAGAAAGCCCACGCTGGTGCCGCTATATCGGCACATACCCAGAGCACCATTTCTAATAATCCAAATACTGCTCTCGCTACAGGCGCCGTTAATAGTGCAAATAACGGGGTGTTCCAGAGACTGGTCCCACCAGGCGTTCCAAGCAAAGCAACACATGCTTCTACTCCACTACAGGAGAGCCAAAGTTCCATGCCGAATGCTGCCCAGATTTCGACATCTGCACATGCCACTCTGCAAGCTCAATTCCAACAAAGCCAACAATTTCAGAAACAACAACAGGCGGTCAATCAACAACGCCAATCAGCTCTATATGCTCAACAAACCAAGGTAAATCAGCAACAGTTTTCGACAATGCCTCCTCTGTCACAGCAGACCCAAAGGCAGTTTACGCCAAAACAGGGCTCTCCAAATATGAATCAAAATTTCGCTCAGGAATTCTCGACATCACCAATACGTCAAAACTCAAGAGACCCACAGGTAATGGCCAGACAAAATCTTCTTATGCAAAATAACCAAAAAGTTGGTCAATCTCCAGGTCAACAGCATATTCCAATGGCTAAACAGGCAGATCGGATACGCGTGCAACAGTTTCAGGCCCAACAAGCTCGCCAACAACAACAAATTCGTCAGCCACCACAGCAAGCCCCACAAGTGTCACTGCATAACTACACACAATTGAAGCAACAGCAGCAAGCGGCTCAATTTGCCCAGGCACAAGCAGCAAAACGTCAAAAACTTGCAACAGGTATGAATCAAATACCTCAGCAAGGCCAGTATCAACAGCAGGTTCGTACTCCACAAATGGGAAACCTTCAACCCGGATCCAATGTGAACTCTCCTATCGTTAGTAATGCTTCCTTAGTCAATAATGGACTTGCGGCCTCTTCTCCCCAGATACAAAATCAAATGCCCCAAATGTCGCAGCTGGCTCAGGGTCAAGGTCTGTTTAAGCAAAATTTTCAAACTAACCTGAATAACCGACCAGCAACTCAGCCCGTGGCAAGCCAAAGTAGTCAAGCTTCAGGATCTAAATCCGCTGCACAGCAACAGCAACAACGCCAACAACAACAGCAAATATTTCAAATGACCCTAACACCCCAAGAACAGCATACATTCAGGCAACTACAAACAAGAATGAATACACTTGCTCAAATGAGCAACACGGGCGTGGCTCCGAATGGAACTCATCTTACATCACAGCAACAGCAACAAGCTTTGCAACAGGCAAAACACGTCCAGCAACAATTATTGCAGAGGTTCCCTACTTATTTTCAAAGGCTTCGCCAGTACCAAGCTTTGCAAGACGAAAGGCTTTTGGCAATGCAAAGACTACATGCGCAAGGCCGGACTCAGCTGCTGCTTCCACAAGCCCAAGCCCAAGTTCAAGCCCAAGCCCAAGCCCAAAACCAATCACAAAATCGACTTCAGAATAACATGAATATGGCAGATGGCTCGATATTTACACAGCTGAATGCTGGCATAAATGCAACTCTGCCCACAATGCAGCAGCAAATGATCAGCCTGCCGATGATGCCTCAAATGGAAAATAACATGCAACAAGGACAAGGGAAGCACTGATTATCATTAATTTCAGTTTAAGTTGGAGTTGGAGTTGAAATTGCAGTTGCAGTTTCTGTTTCTGATTCTTTCTCGACAAAGTGAACTACCAAAAAACAAATAAATTTAGACTTTTATTTGGAGAAGAAGTACGAATTTCAAATAGAACAAAAACTGCAAATAGAATCCAACATAGAAATTAGTCACCTTACCAGTGATGAAAGCAGTTAATCGAACTCTAATCTTCAAAATAAACCTAAAATGTAAGGGTAGCTCAAAAAACATCTCCCAACTTATGAATTCACGTACTCAATTTCACTCACAAAATAGTCAAATGTAACTAGACTCATGGCAAAATCCCAGACTGCTCAAGATAGCCCCCATATGCAACAAGTGCAGCGAGAGTTCCAACGACATATACCAACCCCTTACCTACTTCCTTTGCTATAGATCTTGTTCTTGCTTTTTTTGCAACAGGTGCGATCTGTTCTGATACGAAATTGCTATCTTCGTCAGCGGACTCGATTTCCTGATAAGTTCTTTTTCTGCTATTGGATTCGGGTGTGCTCTCGTTATCTGACGAAATCGAAGAGACAAAACTCAGGGTTGGTTTCAAGATACTACTCGAGTTTATTGTCTCATCACCTGAGCCTGAGGTTTCGCCCAGAACTTGGGACAATTGACATAATGGTATCTTTGATGTAAAAGAAAAAATAGAGAAATTGTCGGTTTCCCTATTACGAGGCGGTTTATCACCAGCCAAATCCCATTCTTTAATGACTTGGTATTTTTCTTCAGGGCTGCTTTCTGAGAAAATATCATTCTCATCAGATGTCAATTCGAGAGTGTCAAATGCAGCTTCTTGTTCTTCCTCGCCACCACAATATTGACCAGTCACATCATGCAAGAAAATAGTTCGCCTGTCAAGGTCTGGATTGATTTCTTCTCTCTGGACAGACGTATTATGCGAAGAGATGATGTTAATAATATCTTCACCGGGGTGAAACCGAACACTTTCACTTTGCCTTTGAATATTTGTCTTCACCGACGATGGGTGCCTGTAACATTTAGTTGCAGGTGCACTGTCAACTAGATTTCCTGATCCCAACTTGCCTTTGTCTGACGAATTGACGCTTGTACTGTCAGTAGTATTGGCTTCTTTGAGAACATGAGGATTTTTCTCTGACTCGTTTGAGACCACGGCAGTATCTGTAAAGCTAGATGGTAAAACAAACAGCACATGAGACTGCTCCGAATCACTATTTCCTTCAAACTGCGCGTATGCCATTTCTACTTTTTCAACGTCAGTTTTATCCAGGATTAAGATGTTCCTGCAATCTTGCTGAGAAGTTTTGGCCGGAAATTCAGAATCATAGGATTCGCTATCGTTTTCGAAGTCACTTTCCTCATTTGAATTCAAGTTTTGCACAGAAAGCTCACTCTCAGAATCATGTGCTTCATCAGTGATAAAATCTGCATCATCGGATACTCTCCAACAATCCTTAAAATTATGATCTTCAAACTTCCTTTCCGCGGAAGTTGCACTGGAAATCAGAAGATTACAACTTGAAACATTTCCGGATAACTCCTCACTGAACGTGTTTTCCGAGTGTGCTAATTCAGAAAGTTGGTTTGAAAACAAGCTCTTTGAAGAACTGCATTTTTTGTCGACTGCATTTGATGAATATTCACGAGAATTGTTCATCAGGAGAAGTACTGCCTTTGTATCTTTCTTTTTGCTCATTTCAATTACAGTATTAGTCCCATGCAAAGGTAACAACACCAAGGACCCCTCTTTAGCATCAAGAGAAACCACAGAGAAAAGCAACTGTACCAGAGGGTTGAGCAAACTTTCAGTGGAGATCTTGTCTACCTCTCCGGCCTTTTTAATTAATTCTTTTATGGAATTTGAGGGCCGATTCAAGACGAAGCCGATACAGTCCCCTTCGCTGAGGGCGACTTTCTTATACGGCATAAGAAGAAAATGATTCCAGACAGTGCCAAAAGTAGAAGACAAGTCTTCTAGGTATAGAGTCTCGTTGACAACAGTAAGCTTTGCGTGTGTCTTTGAGAGGTGGGAGTTTTCAAAAAGCATGTTTGATTTTTTTGCAGCACGTTCTATATGTTTTGCGGAGGCCCGCCCGATTGGGATTTCGCCATCAAAAACACAGATTGTTTTCCATTGCAGAGGGTCCCCCGTTAAAGCACTTTCGTCTGCATACATATTGGTATAACTTGAGTGTTTTTCGAAGTACAAAACAGTAAAGCTTGCAAAGTAGAAAGAGGTAATCTTAGGGGCTAGACAGCAAGATTGTGGGGGTACGGTTGGAAAACTCTGTCGATGGAATCCTGAATACACTAGACAGCTTGAAATTGTCCAAGTAGATCTTGATTTAGAAGCAAGTACTTGTGCAGATAATAATTGTAAGGTTTTTTATTGTGGTAAATAGTAAAAAGTGAGCAAGGGGCAAATGTAGTAGCGGTCAGGAGGGAACCTCAGGCCCCACGCCCCAGATAAGGTCCCTCATGTTCTGCATATAAGGATAAAGGCGCGGCTCAAACCTGCGGGCTTGGACTGGCGTATTGTTTCCAAATCATGGGAAATGTGTAGCTAGTGAAGACCTTCAAAAACTTTATATTGGAGGGGGTGGGTGATTGGATCTTTTGGGGAGAAAAGGTGAAAGCTGTTAAAGGGAATATTGAATCCAAGAAGGAATTTTGCAAACACATTGATTGTAATATATCTGTATATCAGGAGGCTACATTATGACCCCTTCTAAGCCTTCTTAAAGTGCGAAGGTGCATTCGATAAACCATCCATAAATGCAAAGTGTTTACTTTAAGAATTTGTCTGCATTAAAGTTAAAGGTACAAGAAGATTGACGACTTCTTCGGTCAAAGGATGGTGACAAAAATGCCCTGCAATCAGCATGCAACAAAATTGAGGTCTTCCGATAGGGCATTAGTTTGCTGCCTTCGGATGTATTGAATTTATTGACTTTTGTATGCATAAAACTTAAACCTCATATATCATAATCAGAATATTTTGTTTCCAACCAAATATTGGTCCATTCTGAAGTAAAATAATGCCGTGGAGCTTAATTAGATTCTCAGGATTCAAACATGGATATTTGGGGCACTCTAAAATAGTATATGCATATGCTTACATTTGTGGTGCGGTCACATAATTAATTTGGAATACAGGGCTTCAATGTTCTTGCGTGCAAGACAACTTACCCAAGATATGAGTCAAACATTGATCTGTTTCCACAGAGAAAGCTCATTCCAGTGCACAAAAATTATAGATGGTACTGCAATCCACCTCAGTGGTCAACATAATCTTTGACAGTTTATATCTAGACAGTGACACAATGATTTACTGGTACACACTGACTCTATTGATCTCAATTGAAATCATGATTCTTCATATGCTGCAGCAACAGGTGGCATCTTAGAAGTTGATGTTACCAACATTCTTTTCAAAAGATGTACGCTGTCTGTTTCTTTTTTAATATCAGTAAATGGAGAGAGAAACATGAAACAACTTGACGTGTCTCACAAATTAATTATTCGTTCGCATTTCGTTCAAAGCCTCAGGGGAGCCCGAATTTTTGTTTCGGAAAAGGTACTGGATGTAAGGATTTAGAAAATAGTTGAACATTTATTTTCCATTCAAATCTAGAAACGCATGGTCTTGTTTTAGCAAAGGCAACAAAAATGGATGCTTGTACTGGATATTTGGGAAAAGCTGACCGCAATCGTGAGACCAAAAGTTTATTTATTATTACGGAGGATTTGAACGTTTATCATATTCCATACCTGTGGATCTTACAACTTATACTTGATCATATTCACTTTTATTTGTTTTTCTTTATTGCAATTGGCCCTAACGGACGGCATACATACGTCTTTGAAAAAGTTGTACTAAATAATGGAACAACTCATACTTTGAAGCTATTTAAAAGACTACACGGGGAAACAAATTGGCATAATCATCATGCTTCTATTTTAACTAAGCTTATTAAATGAAAACGGAGACGTGTATTACACATGACACCAAGGGGTGATATTTATAGCAAACGTCACCATCTTAAAGCACTAAATGATGGTGCTCACCGGAAATTAAATAACGTATTTGTTTAGATAGAACTATTCAAAATTTTGTGGAATTTTCTGATATACCCAAAATTATCTTGTTATTTGTTGCAAACAGTATCAATGCTTGCCACATCTCTGATTGGTGTGTGTAATAGGTCAAACACCATATAAATCAGTATAGCAAAACAAGCTCTTTTCTCCGTGGCTCATTTCCAGCTTCGAATCTGAATCATGCAATTTGTCCAGATTTCACCAGAATTTAGTAAAATCATAAGACCACAACCTTTTATCTGTAGATACTAAAATGCACCACAAGTTCTTCCAAAAAATAGAAGGTAAAAAAACGAGAAAGACCAAAGAATGCCTTTCAACAAAAACTCAGTGAAATGTGAGGACGATGACGACATTCAGTCTGCCTAAAGATTTTCGTCTCTGAAAATCCGAAAAAAAAACTGAGTATCGCTTTGGGGCAAGAAGACACGCAAATGAGCATGAGACCCGAGCAAGAGCAATTCGCATTTCGCATAAAAGAGCTGAATTGTCGGAGGTGAATATGTGGGTTCTTAGTTCCCTTTGAAGGTGCCTACATATTTTCCGCTTCAAAAGATTCGTAACGGTTTCATATCCGCTTTGTATCCATTTGCATCTGTTCGGTATTCACTCTGCGTTCAATTCGCATCCATCCAATTCGCATCCAATTCGCATCCACAAACCTTCATGCTAGTTCTTCCAGAGTTCTTTCAGCCACAGCCTTGCTTTCCCTAACCGCTAACTTCTTGCTGTATGACAAATTAGCTCTGATGACGAAAATAATTCCGCTAGCCCGAACGAAAATCAACATGGTGTCTAATGCCTTGTTCAATCTTCCTATCCAGCAGTCGGTCGATGCTATAAAAGAAGGGATGACAGACGCAACGGCCCATCTCACACGATTTGTGAACCCAAGTCCTCTTGCACATGTCATGGAAGAAACTGTGGAAGCGGTCGACCATTTTGTGGGCCGTAATGTCAATAGGAATCCCGTCGTGGCGACCATAATGAGTAATGCCGCAGACTGGAAGGCCAGACAAGTCCGACAGGGGCTCGAACTGTCAAAAGCCATCATGCGGCATATAGAGGCGCTAGACCAGGTGTTTTTGGGTTTTAGAGATGGCTGTCTCATGCGTATTATGGAAGTCAAGAACGGATCCATCCCGGAGCCCATCGAGAGGATCTTTTGCTAAGTTGATGTAACGATTTAGGCAATAAAATATGCGGAGGGAACTTTTCAAAAGGCGCTTGCTACCAGCAGCAGGCCATGTAGCATTTATGCCTCAAGAAGCCCCGTATGTCTGCAGAGACGTGCAAGGTGTGAGTCACCAAGAGGCACCCGTGACACCCGTGACACCCGTGACCGTATTTTTTGATTGCAAGACGCATATTTTTGTTCGGTGAGGAGATTAATATTCTATTTTCTACTGCAAAATGGTCTATGCTCTAGATATTGTCACATGAAGCCTCTTCACGGGCTTTGTTTGAGGCGTCGTGCGTTGTTCTGCACAACACTGCACGAAAGGATCTATACGTCGTATAGCTTCAGGAAATTGGCACCACCCAGCGGAGGTACCTGGAGCCAGTTGAGCGCGTCGTACTCACAAGATCCTTCGATCACGTGAAATGCATATGCAAATCGGGACTTTCCCAGTCTGTTCTGCTCGGACTTATGGAGCACGGAGTTGTGAATGAGAATCAAGGAACCAGCCTTGCACTCCACCAGCACATAATTTTCTGGAGAATCTTCCGATAACAGGTCTTGCACCTCTAGGTCTAGCATATCACATCCGCCGACACCTCCTTCCACACGCACAAACCGTTTTCGAATCGGAAACCGCTGGTGCGAGCCCGGGTTGTACGATAAGCAGCCGTTTTCCACGGTGCAGTCCTCCAACGCAAACCAGAATCCAAGAGCAGACTGCGGGTTCGTGTACAAAAAAGTGGCGTCGGTATGGGGCGGCACGTCGTTCTGCCGGACCGCGTCCAGGTTGTTCCCTGTGGCATTCTTGAAAATGAGCATGCTTTGGAGAACCCGCGGATCGATGTAGCCCAACGCACGCGTAATGTCCTTGATCAGATCCTTGAAAGTGGTCTGCTTGAACACTTCGTGGTGCATGTGGAGGCCGTGGCCGATTTTATTGACTGCCTGTTCTTTGGGATAGCGAAGCTGTCCCTGCGCATCAAACGCGTCCACGTCAAAAAAGTACGACACTTTATCAGAGGAGTCGAAAAAATACTTGTCGCCCACGTGGTCGTTGTCGCCAGTGGTGAATTGTGTTTTTGGGTGGGAACGCAAATCAAGATCCGTCAAGAGGCCGTGTGCTGCCACCATCATTTGATGTGTTTCCTTAGGCGAGAGGAAGTCGGGAATGCAGAGCATACCCTGCTCGGTGAATTGTTGTACCTGGTCCTGTGTAAGTCCCGTCATTATCCGAAACTGACTAGTCGGCACGGAAGGCGGCAAAGAGAAGAAAGAATCAGAGTTGCTGCCGGTCTATGGTCTCGAAATCCGTTCCTTGAGTGTTCCTGAGGAAGTGCAGTGCTGATACTTCATGCAGGTCCGGGGCGAAAGGCCAAGGGCCAGTTAGCCCCAAGCTCAGTTTCCCCATTGCAATGCCCAGATTATTTTTTTTTTCGATCCAGCAGAAAGAAAAACATAAGAGCCGGTGTGAAAAGAGGGCGGGGGGAGGGGGTAAATGTGGTTAGTATGTTCGTCTCTACTGTTCTCCCGTGGCACTCATTTGTGTTTGCTTGCCTTTGCGAAGGCGGTCATCACCAAAAGTTTATATGGTCTCATAGAGCGTAACTGTGGAATCGACAGATTGTAAACCGCATGCGCCGGACTGGCAGCCGCCAGGACAACGGTGCTGGTGTACGGCCGTTTATATTCATCCAACTAGAGAAGTATGGATATATATTTTATTTACTTTTCAAGTGGCAGGTAGGAAGCCTGCGGGACGGCAGGACGGCCTCTCTATATACAAGGGGACAGCAGAGGCGGAGAAGAATCACTTATAGAGGAAGCCCAACCAGGAGTTCTTTCTGGCGTCGCGCTCGGCCTGGGGCACAAACGCGTCGACATGTTTGCGGATCCGCTCGACGGCACCCTTGGCGTCGACCTCCTTGCCAATGACGTCAACAAACTGGCCCTCAGAATCCATCAAATAGAAGAAGATGGAGTGGTCTACCAAGTAGTCCTGGCCCGGCTGCACATCGGGCGGCGTCGAGAAATACACGCGAAACTTCTTGCACACATTCTTGACCGCTTCCCACGAGCCGGTCAACCCAATGATGGAGGGGTGGAAGTCGGCCAAGTACTGCTTGACAATCTCGGGCGAGTCCCGTGCAGGGTCACACGTGATAAACACCGGCTGCAACTCCACTCCGTGGTGTTTTAAATCGTCTAACATCTCTCCCAACTTGTCCAACTCGTCGGGACACACGTCCGGGCAGTGCGTGAAGCCAAAGTACAAGATCGAAAACTTGCGCTCATCGTTCTTCAAGTTGTCCTGCGTGAACGGCTGATGGTCCTGGTCCACGAGCGTGAAGTTACCACCGATCATCGGCCGGCCTACCCCTCGCTTGCTTTCCACCTCTTTCTGGATCCGAAGCTTCTCCTTCTCCCGCGCAAACCACCATGTGAATGCACCTCCTGCCACCAACAAAAGCACCACTGCCTTCCACGACGCAAACTCGATGCCACCGCCAGATGCAAACTTCTTGCTGTTGTTTTGCGTGCCGCCAATGGCCACCCTACTTAAAGGTCGTTTTAGGGGTTCTGCCAGCGGCGGGCTTTGAGAACCTGGGGTTCCTTTTTCTGGGCCTGACGGCGCCGCGTTGCGAAGCGGAAACGCCGCGTGTATGAGCCGCGATGATACCGGCATGGCACGGCGGAAAATAGGTGCAGGTAACGCCGTTTTCGTGAAACTAAACATGCTTATAAAGAAAGAAGCGAGGGGGGGGAATACCGGTGCATGGGTATTTTCATATATCGCGTGAGCACAGTGCTCCGTGTGACCTGCACATACTCCCGCCGTGGTTACGGTAGGTCAGAACAGACAATGGTGGTGTGGCCATGATAACATATCTATGTCATCTCACTGTTTTTTTTTCTTTTTCTCTTTTTTTTCTTTTTTTTTGGTTCTAGATATAGTTGTGTATCGATTAAGTCTGATTGAACGATTCTCAATGGCTTGGGGGACTGGGGTGAGCTTCTGTGTTTCTGTGTTTCTGTGCGTTTTTAGGTGTGTTCTCAGTAGACATGGGTATTAGTTGGGGTTTCTTAGCTAGGCCGTGGCAGTACAAGGTTGCGGACATGGATTCGTTGGCTATTATGCCTGTTTGTCGAGCTCCATTCCATATTGTTACAACGGCAATATACTTCCTTCCTTACATGTATATGGATTTCACAAGATTCCTGTCCAGACACCTCTGGGAACGAAGATTACCAGCGACGTATTTCCATTTCCCACTGGTAAGCTCAATGCTATTTCCAACAGTCTATTTACACATGCTCCCAATGTTAGTAGATTAGAGATACCGGGAGATGTATTTGCTTTGAGTGAATACCAAGAGGCACACGAACCAAAGTCAGCATCGGAGGCAGCTGGATTCAACTCATTGTTAAAGATACCTTCGGTGGCTCTAACTCATTTACCTTCTTCAATGCGTATAACAGACAAATGTACGTGTGGGTACTTATTGACACTAGATACATCCATACCTACAGTATTCTGACCCCGACATACCTCACGACACCAAGGCCGATGGTAACTTCTACCCACCAGCTCACGGCATTCGGCTGCTTTATGAGCATAGATAAAAAAATAGCACAGCAGGCTTATTTGACACTCCGGTGATGAACGCCACTTACATATGTATGAATATGCATGCGATATTGAAGTAAGCTGAGATGTAGGTGCATACTCAAATACATGTACACTACATTAGACAAACTGAAACAGTCTCATTTCAAATATTGCCGTACACACCACTGTGAATTATTTCCACCAAATGATTATAAACTAGATCGTCATTGGTGAGCAGCCCCGACATATTTCTTGGGCCCGGCGCCCGAAGATACTTCCTATACGCAAAACACTGCCTGGGTACTGGTGCCAAACCACCATATGAGACGTTCGCCCACAGCGGCGCCCATCCTGCTAGCAGTATGTACAGTGTCCGCAAGGCATTTCCTGCCGGTGAGACTATCTACCAAAAATCCCCTAAATCTGGCCGTGGTCATATGAAAGTATCTGAAATGAAATGGAATAGATAAGGATAGTGCGCACTTCAAGCTTTATGAGACCGGCGCATCCTAGACGTTGCACAGGACACAATGTCTGTACGGATCCCATGGAGCCCCTGATCCCCGATCGAGCAGCTCTATACTTTAGACCCCGTACCACTGAAGAAAAAATAAAAAAAGTCGTGTGACCTGCTGAAAAGCTCCTCCCCCCCCCGACCTCAATAATCCCAAGGCATTGTTCTCCAATCTAATCTTGCAGCGCACTACCCAAAACACCAGCAAAGACACGTTCTTCTTCCAAGCCGTGCCAAGCCCCGTTTTCATGAGTACTGGTAAGACCATCAAATCACATCCCGTTGTACACCAACACTCACAAGTGTTGGTGCCTCATCTATAATTGCATGAGATCCATATACACAAATGGGTGGTTGAATGGATGGATGGAGAAGTAGATCGGTGGATAGATCTATAATATATTCGGATCAGCGAGCCATGTACAGCGCGCCCGTAGAATGGGATACGGTGCATACTACTCCAAATGCAATGCCATCCCCCCCCCCTCCGCCAGATTTTGGCACGTGCAAAACCAGCTCAGAGGATGTGTTTCACCATCCTCCGAAATCACGATACCAAGGTCAGCCAAACCTAAAAACATATGAAATCAATACGCCTGGGCCGGCCCCACCCGCCTCAAAACATCAGGGTTCGCCTCGTCTATGTGCAGTGCTCGATGCTCCATCGCATCAGCCATCGCCGATCCCGACACACGCCATGGACACTTCGGCACACCAAAATATGACAGCACATCAACTCAACGAGCTTCTCGCATGGGCCCGGGCAAACGGCGCTGAGGTCTCTTGCGACGTTCAGTTCTGTGCGGTCGCAGACCACGGTGTTGGCGCTACATCGGCCGCAGCGGCAAGCTCAATCAAAGTACCCACGACGATCATCATGAAACTTTCCGATGCGGCGGCCGGCTTGGGGTTCGATGCGACCGGTATAATGGCCCACCAGCGCAACTCTAACTGCATGCTCAAGCTCTTTTTGGCCAAGGAACGTGCGGCGGGTAGCGGCTCGTTCTACGCGCCGTACATCGCCATGCTCCCATCGGCCGCGCAGATCAACAGCCCCTACGTCTGGCTGGTTGCCGACCAGAAGTGTCTCCAGGGCACCAATTTGGGTAGCTCTCTCAAAGAAAGTCTCCGTGGGCTTATCGAGGAGTGGTGGCTGGCGGTGGCCGGCTTGCCGGAACACGTACCAAAGCCCGCGGCGCACTACGTCAACATGAAGTTCTACTATGAGCACCGGTTCTACAACGACGCGCAGATGCATGCTTATCTTGTCTCGGGAAAAGCTGAAACTGCCGTCGAAGCCAACACGGCCGAAACAGCTGGCAACGTCTCCAACTGGACTTCATTCCCCGCGTACTTATGGGCGCTGATGGTTGTGAAATCACGCTCGTTTCCTAGCGCCCTACTCCGGCCACAGGCAACAATCGATCACTGCTGGCCCGACGCCGCAATGCTCGTGCCAGTGGTGGACTTGCTCAACCACAGCCCGCAGGCGGACGTCACGTGGACTGCCCACGATGGTTTCTTTGAGTTCCAGTCGCACAACCATGCCGGCGGCCAACTCTTCAACAATTACGGCCGTAAGGGCAACGAAGAGCTCCTCTTGGCGTATGGCTTCTGCTTGGACGACAACGCCGCAGACTCCGTCGCGCTCCGCATCAAGGTCCCGCGCCACTTGCTCCCGGAGCTCGAGCTCCTTGGAGTGCGGCTTCCCAGTATCGCCGACTACACCACGTCGGTTGTCATGAATACAAATACTGCCACTAACATCTCCACCGCCGAAGGCACTGGCTCCGACGATCGAGGTGGTTGCCCCGTCAGTGCCACCACTACTGACCCCTATGCCCAACACAAGGACGGCTTGTTGTTCTTCATTACCCGAACACACGTGCCTGAGGATTTGGTGCGCGTGTTCCAGTGGTTAATTCGCAGCAAATGGGAACACGGGCTAACGGTGCCGTCATTGCGCATGCAGCTCAGTGGCTTGAACCACTTGCGCCAGGCCATGGAGGCCAAGGCGGCGCTCGTGGACCCCGGCGCCGCGCGGCGCAGCGAGCACAACAGTACGTGTATCGCGGCGTACTTGCGCTCGCAGAAGGTAGTGCTCCAGGCGGCAGTGGCCAGCGTCAAACGCCGGGAATCGGCGCTTTTGGCTGAGCACAAGGCCCGCGTCACGTCGCTCAAGAGCGTGTATAAACGCGACGCTCGCTTCGCCCGCTCGCTCCTCGTGACGTTGGGCGTTGCCTGCTACGCCGACATCGAGGCCCAGGAGCTCATGGACCAGGTCTGGTTGTTGTACTTGATTCGCTGCTTCAACAAGCATGCGTACGCCGACGAGGACCCCGCCGAGCAATACCTTCCGGACTGGATCCATGCGGCGTTTGTCCGCATGGAAGCCGAGGTCGATGTGCGCCCGGCCGACGTTGTGCAGTTCCAGACGCTTTACGAGAACCTCGTTCTTCCCATGAACCGCGCCGTGCCAGAGATCTACAACCGCGGCCAGTGGACCGTGCGCCAGTTGATTGTGAGCTCGAGGCTCTTGGACACCATTGGGTTCGTGCGTGGCAAGAGGCAAGAGTGTCTTTTGGTACATGAAGAATAGGCTAAAGCTGTGTGCCGTGTCTTGCCTGGGTGTCTGCATCCGCCAGCTGCATCAATCGGGCATGTACATATTGATATATACCTGTTTTTGCCTATATCTAGGTTCGTGTATGGGTTCTTCTATGGGTTCGTGGATGGTGGCGGCTGTTAAGACCGAGGAGGCACCGGCCACACAGCGTCTCTACAGAAACCCCCCCCAATTGACCAGACCGGTGTGTATTCTCTAGAATACAATACTCTCTAATCCTCCTTGATGCCGCCGGTGCCCGCGGTCTCGGCGGCCTCTACCGACGCCTTGTCGGTCTTTACGTCACCCGCGCCGCCCAGAAGCGCCAGTAACAAGCCGGGCGCTGCCTTAAACGGCCGCTTCAAGTCGCCCGTCGCAGGCTTGCCCCACAAGTGGATCTTCATGATGTTCGTCTCCAACGCAGACTTCACCGATGACACCGACTGCATCACCAATGGGTTCGTGTACTTCATGTACAAGTGCATGAAGCCCATCATCGCCAACGACGTGAAGATGCTCTTGATCTGCGAGTCGATCTGCTTCATGTCATACTCCTTGACTGTCGTCACCACAGCCTTCTCCTCCTGCCCAGACATTGCGTTACCGGGTTCCACATACTTGATCGTGGTCAAGTCATTCTTCTGGTTGATCTTCAACTTCACGTACATACACGAGGCAAACACCACCGCTTGGCACGCCAAGTACGCGATTCTCACGTACATCAAGATCTCGGGGTTCTCGAGATCGAGGCGGCGCGACACCTGCATCATGATCAACATGAGCCCTAAGTTGGAAAATGCAGAGTTCATTTTGCCTGTTGCTTGGTATACTCTGCGAATAGAGTGTTTCACTAGTTGAAAAGGATGTGGAACTAAGTGGTAAGCTTTTTCTTTTTCTTTTTTCCGTTATGTTGGCGCACTGGTTTGTATCAAGCGTATGTCCAGCTATCGACGCGCGCGTTACCCGGCCACACCGTCACTTCGACACGTTTCCATCACGTGCCCGCACTGGCATTTGCCATCATGATAAGCCTGCATCAAGAAGACTGCTCACCGAGGGCCGCTCCGCCACATGGGTGGGGATCTACGGCCTTCTTCGCCTTCCCTTCCCTTCCGCCACTTCCTCGTATATTCCCAAAGTTGCTCGGTTCCATGACAGAATTTTTCTTCATCAATAGTCATATTTCTCTTGCTTCACCTTACCTTACTGGTATCAGGATTTGATTTATTTCTTTGTGAATCGCCCATTTTCAGTTTGTTGTTTTAATGGTTAACTTCTTTTTGCTTCTCTTTAGTTTTTGTTTTTGTTTTTGTTTTTGTTATCGTTCCCTGTTTTCTGATACAGGCTTAAATGTCTTGTTTTTTTTATTTTTTTTTTTTGTTGTTTCTTTTAGTTCTCACGTCTCTAAGCAAACCACAGGTATGGCTTTGGTGCCATGCGCATCAAAAGTCTTCCTCGGCTCTAATATCGCCAAACTCCCAGCACCCCGCTCTGTCGCTTTTAGCCTTCTTTTCGGCCTTTACCAATTCGTCAACGTAACTCTTCAAGTGCGGCGCGCATTTGGTGTCGACCATACCCCATCCATCCAAAACAAGCTGCTTGTTGATGGTGTAGTCGGCGTCCGTTAATGATTGCTCCGAATCGTACAAAATACCATCAAACTCAACACCCTCCGACGCAGATGGGAGGCCACTGAGAACCAACTTCTTGTCGAATGTTAAGTCCTCCAAGGCATACAACGCCTCGGTCAAGTAATCTTTTGGCTTGTTTGGAGGCAAGTTGATGTTCTGCAATCTACACGTGTGCGCAAACGGCTTAATCGCATCTAAACCAAACTTCTTTGGTAAGCCGCGCAACGCCGACAAAGGCACCTGGTCAATGTTTCCGAAGTCCACGTGCTTCACGTCGTACATATTCGTTCCTCGGTCGAAGTTCACAACCCGGGCACGGTAGTACTTGCCGTTTTCCGAAAACTTCGCCGACACGACTTCATTCTTCTTAGGACCCTTGCTCAATGCACTAGGCAAATCTATCGATGCAGAGCTGGCAGACACGTTCTGAGAGTGAAAATTGTTAAAGTTTTGCTTGAACTCCGCAAATGTTTTGCTTGTCGCAGCATCAACAAAGTGGAATGAGAGCACTTGCGTCTTCGCCACATCCACGATTTCGATGTCGAAGAACTTGGGCTTGGTCGCTTCTATGCTGATCAGGCTCATTTTTTCGGCTGCGGCTTCAGCATCTTTCTTCACTTGAGCTTCATCGTAGTCTTTCCAAACACCCTTGTGCGCAGCTTTGGCGACATCTTCTGCTGCACGAAAGTCAGCTTCGAAAGAATTGTAGCTCACGGAGACTTGGTGCGCAGACGCAAGCCCTGCAGTGAGTAAGTCCACCTGTGCGGGCTTTTGGGCCTGTGCATTCGCAAACAAGTTACCAATGAACCCACCGAGCTTGTCCGTGTCGTACACCTCGAACTCGACGTTCCGCTGCAAGAACTTACGGTTCATAAAATCGAGCGCTTCCGCCGCAACGGGCGAGCCTCTATCGTTCGCAAGACCACCCAAAATGACAGTCAACTTGGTGCCTTCGCGTGGATTGTAGAGACGCACGCGCGTGGCCGACGGCACGTACTCAACATGAAAGCCCGAAACACGGCCCTTCTTATGGAGCGTACTGAGGAAAGTGCGTGACTTTGTAAGATTTTCCGAGGCGTTTACCACGCGCGTAGCCACGGTCAAAACCTTCGCGACGTCGCCCGTGCAAAATACACCGCGCTTGCCCTGGTTCTTGGCCATCTCTTCCAACTCAATAAGGCGGTCCCAGTGAAGTGCACGCTCGTGGGCAGTCTGCTTGCCATGGCGCATCACAGTGGCAAGGCCATTGGTGATAAGCTGCTCCGACACATCCTTGCCCCCAACACTAAGAGCAACCAACGGTCTAGCATCCATTGTGTCGCTCGCTGCGCGTGCTCCGTCCACACGCATCAGAGCAGGCTTGCCAACAGTGTGAGTACGCACAAACTCGCGCGACATTTGCACGAGTGCCTGTTGGTATTGTGCGGGGAAGGTGGTATCGTTGGGCCTGGGAGCACGTACCGATGCCAACTGTACCGTCACTTCATCACCTGCGGGCATGCGCACAACTAGAGTATCACCACTGATGACCTTGGCCACAAGTACGTGGTCAAAGGTGGCACCGGGACGCACATGTGCAGCGGAGGCTGCGGCAGCAGACGTGGGAGAAGTGGTTTTCGCCGCTAGGGTCACAGGCTGGGCAGCCGCAAAAAGACCCTTTCCAAGCGCCCGTGCAGACAGCTCGCGCTTGCGGAGCGCAGACATGGCATCTGCGCCGAGAAGTGGGGACTGCCAGTCGACCACCTCGCCCAAGCCGCGGTCCATAATCAGCTCTGCAGCGCTGGTGCCGTCGGCAAGCGCAATCACGGCAACAGGCACTCCAGCTTGGCTCTCGCCGACAAAACGAACGGAGACAGAACCACGCTGTGCAAAAAGAACGTCCTCAAGTGCGGCCTTGGCCTGCTGGCCGAGGCGCGCAAGCTTGGGGTCGGCGTCGTCTGTGCGAGGGGAGCGATAGCCTGCAACAAGCACCGGCTGGGCAACGTGCATGTCCTTGTTGGCAAACACACGCACTACGACACGGTCGCCACTGATGACGCGCTCGACAACCGCGGGCAACGCGGACTTGCGCGAGCGCTCTGCAATTACCGACGACAAGGGCACGATGCGGGGTTCGGCAAATCCGGGGGCGTGAACACCAATTTTATTTTTAATTGCGGTCTCCTCGAGCTCACGGAGATGCGCCAAGCGCTCTTCCTCGACGTCGGAGTCCGCGCGGGCATTGTCCTTGACGCGAGCCCAGCCAAGCTCCACCATGTGCTCAATGAGCGACGCGAACACAGGAGCGTGCACGTCACCAAACTCCTTGCCGGATGGCAATTTAAAGAGCACAGAGAAGCGAACGGTTTTGCCAGTCAACAATTTGCGCAAGAATTCTCTAGCCTGAAAAGAATCGGCGCGGACGTATTGGAGCGTGAGCGTGCGCTCGGGTGCGGGCACCTGGGCGCTTTTGACAGGAACCAAAACGACGGTATCACCGCTTGCAACGGTCTTGACCTTGGCAGAGAGTTGCAGTGGCTGTGACATGTTGGGTATGTTTCTCTTTTTTTTTTCAGTTGCGGGTTGAAGACGCCGTTAGTCGTGAGAACAGGTGGCGGTGGAGCGTTGAAGTTGGCTGTGAAATTTCGACGCACGGGTGATACGTGGAGATCAAGGCGCGTGGGTGCACGGGTGCAAATGTGTACAGATGTACAGGTGCACGGGCTCGCAGCGGCAGGAAAACGGTCCCTCTTCCAAGAACGCTGAGTATAATCAGCCACATGCCGCACTGATTGAAACTGGGCCTCCACATTCCTATTCGGTTTTTTTTTAAGCTCGTCCTCTGTATTTACAGCCCCCCCCTTTCCTCCAGCCTTTTTTTGATGTTTATTTCGGGATTTTTCTCTTCCCCTCTCTTCTTCTTCTGCCCGGCCCTTTTTTTATTGGCGTTCCTCTCCTTTTTTTTTATTTTCTCTTTTTCCACCCTCCCCTTCCCAGCCACCTTAATTTTGTTTCGCTTCTCATTCCCCTCCCCCTTCTCTTTCTCTCTCTTTTGGTCTTTGTTGCTAATTCTGCATTATCTGTTTGTTGTGATGCACAAAGCGGCATTTTCCGCTAAACGCTCACAAATACAAATACAAATACAAATACAAATACAATGCGGGGTTTGAGGAACTATGAATTATTAAGTTGGAACAATGGGCCTGGCCACCTACCCCTTGGCGTCAAATGAAACTCTGTCTATTAAATGCATATTTTGGCATGTTCATTTCTTTCCTCGAACTGTTCCATGTTTGGAGCTTGATGTGTGGTGAAAGAATCAAACAGTAAGAAGTGATAAAAAGTTGATGCCTGCGACCTGGGACACTGCACGCACTTAGAAGCGTGGTCGAGGCCGCCAAAACCACAGTACTTTTTTTCTGGTCATACCTGTGTTGTGTTCTGCCATTTTCGACATGTTAGATTATTTCTATTAAAGTTATCTTTTAACGGTGGAATTAACTACATTTTTTTTTTCTTAGAAAACATTGAGTTTGTCTTCTATAAGTTCGCGTAAACATATGTTGTCAAATCGATTCTCCATATTTGTAGAGATAACAAGCATGGCTTGAAGCTGTCTTTTACTAATAATCTTTTACTAATAATCTTTTACTAATAATCTTTTGGTGATATCTATTATTTCTTTTTCCAGGCGAGTTACAAGGAGGCTCTGTGGCCGAGCGGTCTAAGGCGGCAGACTCAAGTTCTGTTATCGTAAGATGCGCGTGTTCGAATCACGCCGGAGTCATGTTTTTGCATTTTTTTTACTTTCGATAAATAGCACTTCTAATACAAATCTCCAGCAGGTTTTAGACCAGTCCTATAGTTTTGGATTATGTACTATTTTGGGCTCTACAAAAAAACAATGCATTTCGATTTGCCAAACTCTTATTGGACCGGACGTTTAAAAGAAGCTAGGATCGCATTCAAACACCCGATATCAACTTGGATGAGGAAATGTTTCTCGGTATTGCCTTTGTGGTTCTTACCAAACATGTTTTTTCATATAATTTCGGCCACATGTTGATTCCAACGATCCAAAATGTACTACCCAAGAACCTTTTTTCATACTTGCCAAAGAAAGCAGATCGAATTAGACGCCTACAGTGACGTATCATGGGTCGTTCAAGCCAACCCTGCAGAATTCCGATTAGAAAAAATTATACTTGTGGACACACATGGAGCAATATTACCTGAATGAGATATTCCGAGTGCTGAGCCCGTACCTTTCTGCTTTTTACCAATAGCATCAGCACCATGTGTGGGTAAAACAGATTATGAACATGGCTCAAAAAGCCATGGCGACCTTTCTGGAGAGTTATTTAGTCGACACAGCAGCAGACTCTACGCTATCAACACAGCGTAGAGTCTGCTTGTATAAGAAAAAAACCAACGTAGAGTTAAAATAAAGTAAATTGCGTAACGCTTGGGGCTATAAAAGTCACGGTAATATGCAGCGACCGTTCATGCGTGAAAATGTATATGTATATTGCGTCATGGAACACTTCTGAGGCAGCTCGCTTGGCCTGTGTCGTGGTCTGTGTATGTCTGTGTATGTCTGTTTTCTTAGTTCCCCCTCTCCTTCGTTTATATTTCTTTATCTTCTTTATTTTCTTGTTTCTTTTTTCTTTTTTCTTTTGCACAGAGAAGGCGAACATTCCATTAATATGTACTACATGAACTGAGTGCACGAGAAAGACGCGACCTTAAAGCATGCGACGCATATTACCTATATAGCCATACAAGTCCTGTGACGAGTATCGATATTTTTGTCGGAACCTTATTTATTTATCTGACTATAGTTCAATCAGGCTATGTGTAAAGTGATACCCTAGTATACGTGGTCTAGGATTTCCAAGGGTGGGCAATTCATAATGAGTATATAATCTTCAACTCCCCCATAGTATTCCAGTTTTTGTTTTGATAATAATGAACATGCCATCACTATTTTGCAAAAAAAAAAAAAAGAAATGGCCCACCTCATGAAATATATAGCTCTTAGAACCGACGCACACCGCTTCTGGTCATTATCCCCTAAATTCATATCAACTTTCGACAAGAAATCACGGGCCTTGAACAGATTTTCAGAAATACATTATGGTGTTTCTGCATATAGTACATCGATGTCAAGGCCCGCCGCGGCCCGACAACTAGCCCGCGTCTTACTGGTCCGCCCTATAGACTTTTACTTCACCCAACCCATAAAAGAGTGTAGTTCATAAACGTCCAAGACCAAAACACCTTTCCAAAACCGCCAAACACCCTCGAAGTTTGGCCCCACATAAGTTTCCGGTACATAAGATCCCAAGCGCTAATTTCTCCGAAATGGCGCCGCGGACCACGGCCCAGAGAAGACTCTTGAAAGAATATCAGCAGCTTGCGCTAGATCCGCCACCCGGAATCGTGGCCGGCCCCATCAGTGAGGATGACCTCTTTGTGTGGGACTGCTTATTGGAAGGCCCTGCCGGCACGCCGTATGAAAACGGTGTTTTTAGCGCCACGTTGCGGTTTCCTCAGGACTATCCATTAGCGCCGCCGACGCTCCAATTCGATCCGCCGTTGCTTCACCCAAATATCTACGCCGACGGCACTGTGTGCATCAGTATCTTGCACCCTCCGGGGGAGGATCCCCACCAGTACGAGCGGCCCGAGGAGCGGTGGTCGCCGATCCAGAGCATCGAGAAGATATTGCTTAGCGTGGTCTCCATGTTAGCCGAGCCCAACCCAGAAAGCGGTGCCAATATCGACGCATGCAAGCTCTGGAGAGACGATCGCGCTGCTTTCGATGCCCATGTGCGCGAGCAGGTCAGACAGAACTTGGGGCTCTGAGCGTCTAGGCGCGAGAATGATAGGAAGCGCGGGTGCAAAAGGAGCAAGAGAGAGAAGATGGAAGAAAAATAAGGGCATGCGGAGTGTGTTTTTGGCGCCGTTTCTTGAGTGGCACTTTATGCGACGACCGCGGCGTATTTTCAACTCAATGTATATCTTCTTGCTACCTGCCTATGTACGCGCAATGGCTGCAACTTTCAGGGGGTCTCCCGCCTGGCCCGCCGGAGGGGGCACCGCTTGTATGGACAGGGAGTAGCGATAACATGCGATGGCCGTTTTGAGAGGATCACTTGAATACACGTTGCATGAGCCTGCGTCCTGGGCCCTCCGTGTTCCGCGTGCGGAAGCACGACGAGATCTTACTGCGTGCCCGTCTCAAAGCGCCCTTGCAGGGTGCCCATGAGGGGGAGATACTGGTTTGTGTGGCCGCCGTGTCCTCTTGGTGGCTGGCCGTGGCAACGTCTCTGATGACAAAGAAATTCATGGAGGCAACAAAGGGATGCGGTTAAAGAGCAAAAAAAGGAGGCGAAGGAGAAGTAGAAGAATGTCGACTTTGGTGCTCACATACACAAAATCCCGGGCGCCCGGGTGCTTGAATAGTCCTAAGCGGTGGAGCATACCACAAATTAATTGTTCTCGATATTGCGCGTCGCTGGCGCAGCGGACTTCTAATTGTGCTGGCGGTATGCAAGACGGAATATGTGAAAAAGGCCTAGACGGATTCTTCAAAAACAGTGATTGCTTCAATGCTATACATGTTTTATTGAATATGCGCGTGTGGCTCGCACCGAGCTTCATGACTAATCCCGACGCTACTAGAGCCCTGTGGTGTTGTTTTTTTCCACCTGCAAAAGCGAGAATCCATCCATTGGCTTTTCGGCAGCGGGATTTTCCTCTCTGCCTGTTGTACTGTCTACCTGTCACAGGACACCACTCTTCCACTAGCCAAGTTACAAACGACTAGCACCCACGCGGACCCAAATTCTGATTCTCATTGGGTCTATTTTTTTAAAAAAAAAATTCTCTTTGGACGACAAAAATAAAATAAAAATCAATGAATCTGCGGTGACTCAATGCCTCCCGGTCTCACCCTTACCTTCGATTCGGCACACATTGCTTCAGAATATACCTACAATACCCCAGGTTTTAAGTAGTTCTTGGGAAAGCGCTCTGCCGGTTTTGGTCGGTACGGAACACCAGCGCGCGCCGCTCGCTTACACCTTCCTAATCCGGCGGCCTACTGCGGCGCTGTTCCATTGCTCCACGCCTCATGGCCGCCCAACGCTAGGACGTTCCCAAACTACTCCGTATTCCAACACCGCAAATATGGCACTACAAAAAAAGGTGTGCATAATTGGTGCTGGCGTTTCTGGGCTTAGGGCCGCACACAGATTGCTCACTGCCGCGGGTACACCACTCCAGCCCTCCGATATCATTGTCCTTGAGGCTCAGGACCGGATCGGCGGCCGCATCAATACCGACACCACGCTGTCCAAGCTTGGGCTTTCATATGATCTAGGCGCCGCGTGGTTTCACGATATACTCACCAACAGCGTGCTCCATGCTTGCATCAAGGACAGCTCGTTCGATGTTGAAACGGATGGCTACTTCAACGACAAAAGCAGGTGCTGCTTTGCCGAGGAGCACGCGGGAAAGATCGACACCGCCGCGCTCAAACTCGAGCAGGTAGTGGCCGACATCGAGCTGTTCATCGAGGTAAACTTTCAGCAAACGCTCGACGAGCCGGACGTCTCACTCTCAGGCATGATCGCTTTGTACATGCAGAAGTACGGCCTGTTCTTGACCGCTCCACAAAAGCAGTGGTGCGGACGCATGTGTCGGTACCTCGAGCTCTGGCACGGCATAAGCGCAACCGACATTAGTGGGAAGCACGCTGTCTTGAGCCATCAGGGCCGCAATTTGTACAACAAGAGGGGCTACGCCTTTCTCATAGACAAGCTTTGCGTAGAAGCGAGATGTCATATCTCAACGGCGGAGCAGGTCACCACTATTAGGCGTGATCTCCCATGTGGCCACTCTTATCGCCACTTGGTCACAACTAAGTCAGGCATGCAAGTGGGAGCCGACTACTTGGTTGTGACGGTGCCACAATCAATTCTTGCGCTCGACCCGGGCCATCCGTATGGGCTCGCATGGGACCCGCCGCTCCCAAGAAGCATCGGGGAGTCGCTCAAAAAGATCCATTTCGGCGCGTTGGGCAAGGTGATCTTCGAGTTCAGCAACATCTGGTGGGATGCCTCTGAGGACGTGTTTGAAATATTGGCATGCGCTGAAACAGACCCCAGGTTCGAAGGACTCGATGCTGCATCAGATATCCCGCCGTTCGCTTATCCTGTGTACGCATGCAACTACGCCACGATTCATCCAGGCGCGGCCAGCTTGGTGCTTTTGACGCAGTCTCCTGTCACAGAGTACTTGGAACAGAACCCTCAAAGAGCGTGGCAGTACATGAAGCCGATGTTGGCGAAAATCAGCACGCGCCCAATCAGCGACCCAATCAACACTATCGTCACGGACTGGACCCTAAACCCTTACGTGCGTGGCTCGTATGCCGCTCTACACATAGACGACGATCCCAGCGACGTCATAATCCAGCTTTCGGGCGAGCATGATGTCTGCGGCTTGGGCCTGGCCTCCACCATACGCTTCGCAGGTGAGCATACCATTGCCGATGGTGCCGGCTGTGTCCATGGAGCGTACGACAGTGGCGAGCGGGCGGCTAACTGGATATTGGATGACATGGCCCGCAGGAAGTAATCAAAACCCCAAGTATGATGCGTCTCGTCTTGTCTCTTACTTCAGAGTATAGAGTTTGGACTATTGTCTGGTGCACAAGGACACCATGGACCTCGACCCACGCGGAAATCGAAACCACATATGAATATAAGTACCGTTAAGTATTACTCTCTATCCCATGCCCAGCTCATTGTACCTCCCCGCTATCTGTGGACGTTATCGAACGTGTATTATGTTAAGGAGCAACTGGTGCCTGTGACAATTTGTGTGACAGAACTGCTAAAGGACTTTGAATGCTTGCAATACAACCCAAAAAACACAACAAGTGTATCTTTTCATATATCTTACTATGTTTTCGACTTAGACAGCCGAGATTTGGGTCATGAAAACCTCTTGGGCCATATCCACTAATTTTGGCAGGATCACTTGTCTAGGTCACGTGCACGCGTGTTGGAGTATTCGCATTCTAGACTCAGCCGTTGAAGCAAACTGCGAGCCGCGAGTACCTCGCCCAGTAGCTGATCAATACTTTCAACCGCCTCTCTGCTACTTCACATATTGTATTGATATTGAAGATATGAATTCAAGACTTCTGGTTTAAAGAAGAGAAAACGGCAGAAGAGATTCTATCTTCCATTAATTTCGAGATCCTTCCAGGTCTTTCTATACTCCTTGGTACTACTCTCACTGGGTCTCGTCATCGGTGCCTGCACTTACTACGCTCTTGTATATATTTTTTTTCTCGGGCTTATGATCAATGTCAGTAGAAACTCACATTATATCTCATAATGGCTACCCAATTTAATGCTGAGACCGCAGACAATCTTGAAGACATCGAGAAGCAGTTCGCTGTGAAGGCTGTTGTTCAGGCGGATACATACTGGAATTTGATTTCAAAAGTTAAGGCGTCATCATTCAAGTTGACGCAGCATGACGACGATATCTTCGAGGCGCTTTTGGAAGACTTTCCAGAGTTCAAGGAAAAGGCCAACGTGGCCGAGATCTCTGAAAACGAAATGAAGAGTCCCCAGGGAAAGATCAGATGGAGAAACTTCTGTGAGAAGTTCAAGGAGATCGACGACTACAACTTCGGCACCTTGTTACGGATCAAGGCCAACGAGGAGTACTCGCAGGATAACACTATTTTTGCCGTCAGAATCCAGTTCTATGCCATTGAGATCGCAAGAAACAGATACGGCTTGAATGACTGGGCGTCGGGCAACTAACGACTGCAAAAAAATGTGTACCATATATAGTAATACGTCTCGCTGAGCGTTGCATTGGAAAAGAGCTTGTAGGTACAAATACTCCACAGAGAGTCTTTGGGCTTCATGGGCAAATTGAACGAGATTTTATTAATGGTGCCCCACGAAGGCCTTCTTCGTTTTATTCTCACTTATTTTTCCCAGATACGTAAGACATTGGATAGTAAGCTTCTGATTCTAGTTGGATTGTCTTAGAAAATGGACTGGAAAAAAATCCTTGAGTTGAAACAGAGGGGATTTCTTCTGCGTGCAAAAACATCAGGGCTTTTTTTCTTATGTTTTACCTATCATATATTATAAGATCTTGGGTCCAAGACCATCACTTTCTATTTGATACATCCAAGCTAAACCATAACCCTGATATCTATGACCTATATTTGCTTGATCCTATTCATTCCCCTGTCTCTCTCGCATACAAAAATTGTGCACCTAAAAATATCATATTTTTCCCATAGATTGGTTTTTCGAAAAAAACAGCCTTTCCAATATTGCAGTTGACATGACAAGTTTCGATGTCCAAGTTTTCCTTCATTATACGTATTCTATTCTACAATTGGACGAGAAATTCATTGTGGATGCGGGCACAACTTCAAAGCAGTGAAGTTTGAAGGCTTTCGACAATACACAGGTAATTTACGTGTTTCAATATACTTAGCAGCATATTATGAGTATCATCACTCTCTACATACAATAAAGAAGCATAAAATCTGACATTAGCACAACCCTCTCGCAATTATATAAATGGCATTTTGATAAGAAAAAATCGCTCGAATACCGTATGCGGCACCGACTAAATTCTAATACATATATACTGTACCTTCACAACTAATGGTATGAGGTGAAGCCACTGAAGTGCACAAGTCATCTAAACACATTAACCGCAAAGAAACCAAGAGTAAGTATTTCACCATAAAGACCCAGAAAGCTTCTTTCATCTTGTCTTTGCTCTTTTTTTTCAAACATTCTTTTTTTTTCAACACACTTTTGCAAACACAATTTGCAGGGTCAATATATGGTGCAACCAACTGTATGGCACGTGACACGGCCAGCTAGCGTGCACCATCTCGTGTAGAACATATATCATAACTTCACAAATCAAACCACTGGCGGCGAATACCCCACTTCTACAACCAAGCCTTGATTTTGGAGCACACTATATAAAGCCTCATTTATTAGTCTAAAAGCACCTCTGGCAGCGCAATTCTTCGAACGTTTGTTTGTAAATAACCTACCATAAATCATCATACAAGTGCGTCAAACACAACATGAAATCTAACCACACTGGCACAGGCGGGTCTAAAAAAGACAGCGGCTTTTCACAAACACATCAGCAATATTCGGGTACGCAAAACAACAGTGTTTCTTCGGGCCAGGCGCCAGGCGCGTTGGCCAACTATACTCTACCGGGCGTGATCGGCTACTTAACGTCTGAATTCACGAGTTTGGAGCGCTTCCGTATCATGACTAACTTAGAAAAGTCTGAGATGAAGTACAGGATTCAGCAGTTGACAAGCGAGCTAAATAGTGTGCGCTTCATCAACGAAAAGCAGGCGTTGCGAATCAAGCTTTTGGAGGAAAAATTAGCTAATGTGACGTCTGTCCCAGAACACGGCATGAATCAAGAACCACCTCAGTTAAAAAATGTGGACTCTGCAGTGTCGGTGATTGCGTCAGGTATCGGCGAAACAGAGCGTGGGAACCTGGCTTCTGATGAGGCCCATCCTAAAATCAGCCTTCGGGGACCGACTACTGAGCCCTTATTGAATCTCGAAAGCACGCTGGAAATTCCGCATATAGATCTCGAGTTTCTCCGTGACTCAAGACAAAGACTCAATCAGTCGATACGGGATATCGTGAGTCTTCTTGAGCCTCCGTCAAGTGTGGATATCTTGGAAGCCCAATCTGGGGCAGCAACCCAATCGGATTTCGAGTATTTGCTTAAAAACTCTAAACGCTCGATCCCAAGTTCTGGTCCTGAAGATTGCACGAATGTCAAAGACGACGTTTTCGCCAAGTACACCTTGGGAAAAGAAGATATTTTATCCGGCCAAAAAATCTCATTCGAAAGTGATAAGAAGTTGCCGAAAGAGCCTACAGAAAATGAACAGCTAGAAGTGGCTGTGCATAGTAAAGCCAAGTTTGAATCGCATGCTGCACTCACCGACGAAAGCGATACAGAAACAGTTATTCTTGATGAGCCCAATCTCAGTGCGGTCCTTTCAGCCGATGCTATTGAAAAAAGTTCTTCGGTGTGAATATCCTTTTGACTTTCATCGTTGGATTATCACACTACTTTTACAAAAAAAGTGTTTTTTATTACGTCACATACCTGGATATGTGGCTTTCACATGTGGCGCGCTGTGATCATCCCAAATGAATTTTCTTGATTGATATTCTATATCTCAACAGTTTCCAAACAGTCTTCTTAAGCTTTCATAAAGATAAACCATGTATTTGTTTAATGAGCTAAAGACGCCCAAAATCTGAGGAAAAATTAAGTTAAGATTACAAAGTTGCCAGCTAAGACCATCCTACCTCGAGTGGTACTTATTGATAGAAAAAACAAGACTTGACTTGATTTGTCTATTTTCATGACGAGGAGCTTGTATGCTTCAATCACAGCTCTGAGATTCATTTGCCTTGGGCATCTACATACCTTATCAGATAAGAAATATATCAGCGTGAATTCTGCCCAGGCTTTGGCAACACTGATACATAGTACCAAATCCCTGAAATGCACGGTTCTTTGGTTGGAACATATAGATAAGATTTATAGGATTGAAGTACAGAGTCACATGAGATTCCGAATTAGAGACTTGGTTTAATACACAAAATCTAAGGGATGTAATATATGCTTCAAAGGTATCTCAGTGAGGCGCATTCATGTTTAGCCTTGAAGTGCTCTAAAATGGAACTCAACTTGCAAAAATCATCAAATAATATACACCAGATATTCAACAAGTCCTGGTGAAAGGTAGATTCCTCGCTTTAATAATGATTTAATTTTTCACTAGATCCCTAGTACACAGTCTCGAAAATGCTTCTAGTTTTACCCTTATCGGAGAACCGCTTATATTTTTTTGATCGCAAATTATCGTACTCTCTCGACCCTATTTCAGGATATATTACCTGGTCATGAACATTACTAGTTTCGTAATAGATACCATTTTTTTTTTTCAAAAATTAATCTGGATCAAACGACCTCAAGTTTCAACAAAATTCAAACTTATATCAAAAAAACTTTTTTTTGCCTCCCGGAGTTCCAGTTCATTGCCGCAAAAAAAACTTATGACTGGTTTTCGCGAAAGAGCTTTTGCACCCTTCTCCATTTTAGATAACGGAGAACAACACGGTCGGTTCAAAACAGAAAAGGGTGCCAAAAACTTTTACACAAAAAGATCTCTTTCAGAATTTGTTTAAGCTCGACATCAGATGTCTCTTTTTAAAGCACAAGTGCAGAAACATTGCAAGAAAAGATTTACGTTTGGCATTCTTTTTCGAAAACTGACTGCCCAATACAGCAGTCAGACGTTGGTTTCAACTTTGAAAACTTTCAGAAAGAAACACTTTCAAACATGAATGCTACAAGCAAATTATTACTTTCTGAGAGTCAAGTTCAAATGTTCAACAATTGTGCTTTCTGGGCAATCATACTGCCAGCAAAGCTGGATGATTTGGGTGCTAATTTTCAAACTCCTCAAGGAGTTTTTCACCAAACCTTTAAAAAACTTTCTGAATGTTTTTTTGATTTTATCTTAAAGATTAAAGGCCTAATGATTGTGATGTTTTCATGGATGTGGCAAATATGCTCTTCTGGGCTTGAACCTGAAACCGAGCAGCCGGTAATATTGGAAAAAGTTCTTGAGTATCAGGTACCTGTAAACATGTTCGTGCCCTACTACCAGGCCCCTGAAAAGGTGTTTCTTAATTACAAGATGTACCCCACCCTCGGGGAATTTCAAACTTCAACCTTGACTAATACGGGTCCGGCCACTTCACCTTCGGTTCTATCGCTCGTTCTCAAGGATTCAGGTGATAGTCCAAGCGCTTTAACTTTAGATGAAGACGACACTTTGAAACCAATTGATATTTTTTCAGATGATTGGGAACGTGAACAATTTCCACAAAGTCGCAATTCGGATTCCAGTATTCAGAAAATTAAAGTCTTTTATCCCCGTATCCAAGCCCATACTGTCGAGCACTTTGGTTCAAATACTCAGATGTTATTTTCTGCTGAGGATGCCTGGGCAAAGGAGTTTTTTGTTTTTAAGTCTTCTAAGCAACCTTCAAGCTTTAAGGAAACGTTAGGCTTTATATGTGCTCCTCAAACCAAAAACAATGTCCTTGTTTTTGTGTGTCTTCTCCAAGAAAATGAGACTCAAAATGACACGATCAAAGTCTATTGTACACAAAATGCACAGCAACTCTTCGAACCGACTTTCAATGATGTCTTGTTACACGGTGGTTTAGACCGGCTCCACCAATTATGTTCCTTCAAAAGCCCTTTAACTATTGGCAACACACCTTGTGCTATTTCCAAAGTCTACGGAGACTTTGTTTCAGGATTGACTCTGAGTGTCATGAAACACGAAACTTGGATGCACCTTCAAAATCATAGCCCGGTCTCAGAGTTTTCAAATGTAATTGCACTTTTGTGTTCTGAACACGCAAGTTCTACCCAAACCCTTGATCTGGCTAAGATTCGAGATAAATTAAAAATGAAAATTGAGGAAACTTTACCCACCATTGGTTTTGCAAACTCACAAAACTACCTATCATTTCAAGAAACGTCATCTTCTGATTGGGAAGAAATTTTTCGAGAGGAGAATTCTTTGACCAGGTCAGAAATTATTCTGGGATTTTCAACCCAAAAAATAGAAACAGAGTGCCCGGAATGGCACTTAAACATACTGGAATCGCTAACAACACTGGAATATTTTGACGATGTCATGATGCACATCAACGATGAAGAAACTGTAGATTGTGCATGCGACCCAAACAGTCTATGGAATAGACTCAACTTAGGTCTCGACAACGAAAATGAATGGATAGTCAATGAAAATAATGAGGGTAAGGATATGAGAGTAGTTCGTGACTTGGACGAGTCGTTTCCTGATCTCCGCGGATTATCATTTATTGCCGCTATAATGGCAAACAGAGACGACGCGAGCCCTGGCAAAGCCATCATGAAGCGACAAAAAAAGATTACATTCAACGAGAACAAACATACAGACGAAAATGAGGTGCAGCCCTTGTCAGTAGTATGCTTCAGGTCGGATGATGAGCCTCAAATGATTTCCAAATATAGGGAAAATAATCATACCGTGAAAAAAAGTATTTTGAAGTGGCCAACTAGTGTCAGTTCAGGTAGAGTGATCGAGCCAAAAGTCTTCCGACAAACACTCAATGACGAAGATTTGAAAGCATTGGAAGCTCTTTTGTGGGGTAAACTTCACGATTGTATGAAGATGAACCAGAGGCTCAACGACAAGCACGACTTATGGGAACTCAAAGATGTACTTGATCAATTTTACTGCACCTTTGATTTTATCCGCGTTCACTTTGCAGAAGTAGCAACAAATCAGATGCTTGACTACATGCACCGATTGGGAGAATTGAGAAAGGTCAGCGAAACTGCATCTCATCTCATGCTTGCCCTAGGAAACCAATTTTCAGGTCTTCTTGTAATAATTCGATACTCTGCATTTTCGGAACTGGCAGTGAAGTCTATTGAGACAAATGCCCGGAGCATTGTGAAGACTGTATCGGAGGTAAGCAATCTTTTGAATGAGCTCCAAACAACAATTAACCAAATGAATCTGGAATTCAATGAGTTTGTCCCAGCGATGAACAGAATGGGACGAGTGGCATTGAGTATTGGTCTCGAGCTCCTGGTAATCTACGAGGGCTTCTGTCACGCAAACGTGGAAGATCGCATTGAGCGAACGGTAATTGATAATCTTACGGGCTTTGGCGACTTCGCCAAAGAAATGTATTTCTTGAAAAGAAATAAGAACGTAGATTTTCAGGACACTTTCGCCGATGCTTTGACTAAGTTGCAAGTCTGTCACGATATGGTGAACCTTGCGAGAGAGACAATTGACACACGCACAAAAGACATTTTAAAGAGCCTAAAATTGGTGAAGCTTGACCTTTTGCTTGAATACGATGATTTTTGCTACCATAAAAAAGCCCGAACATAAGCGACGGTGAGACAATACACATACGGAGGATGCGTTTAAGTGTATTTCATCCACCTCCTTAAAGAAATTTGAAGGTGCTTGGAAGAATTATCAAGCTATTACGGGGGCAAAAATTATGCCTCAAATACTAGTTCACTAAATATCAATCTGCAAAGCCATAAATGAGGTTTATTCAGATGGCTGATTTTCACAACCAATGTGAGTAGAAATGATGTGTTGGATAGTTCAGAATTTAATTCCTAACCTATTGTACCATGATCATTCCTTTAAAGTCTTTTATTGCATAAAAATATAGATTTGCCGTTGCTGAGCAAGAAAAAAATTTCAAGAAAAAAAAAAAACTCAAAGCTACAGAAACAATCCAGTTAACATTTATGTCAGCAAAAATAGGTCAATTATTGGCACTATGTATATGATAGTATCTGACAAAAAAAAAGATTGATTGCGTGAATGGATAAAGCCCCAACATTGGCTCATCTCATATTTCAAAATACCATAGTAGATCCAGTGAATAACATATTTCCGGATATCTAAGTAGCATTAGGTGAAATCACATCTTATAATTGTATAAGCCATAACGTAAGAATGAGCGAATCCGTTTCGGGTCAGACTATAACACTTTACTGCAATTTTTAAAATAGCTGCAATACGCTTCTGATATACGCTATTTTTTCCATGCTTTGAGGGGATGTTGCTAATACATACAGTATACGTTATGAAACGAGCGCATGCAACGCATACAAACCTAACCAGAGCAAACCATTTCTAGACCAAAGGAATCCGTCAAGTGAAAGATGCACTTTCAACTCTTATCTGTTGTCTATTTTATGATAAAATGAAAACACTGCCCAAAATCTACTGAATTCATAAGTTGGCCCTACATTAAGCAACTCCATTTCTGAGTCACATGGCGTTGCACTTGAATGCTTTACGGGATTTTGTTCATGTCAGGGAATAAATAACAAACAAAATACATAGAAGAGCTAAGAAGGAATATGAAAAAAAGAAATTGAAAGAGGAAATCAACAAAAGAACTAGTCTTGTGAAAACCGTCACTGGAATATATATATATATATATATATATATACCCATGTGCCGGACCCGTTTATTAGCCGCAATTCGGCGCAGACCAAAAAAAAAAGAACATACATTCCGCGCACCACGCAGGACTTCGAGACTTCTCATACACGAGCAAGCCTAGTACCTCAACACTAAGACAGTCTGATGCCGCTACGGCAAATGACGCTTCTAGAAGAAAATCAAACTACAAACCCCTAGACAAAATCTGAGTTTGGTGTCTGTCCCGAAGGCTGCGGCGGAATGCCAAAGCCGGATTAGATACATTACCAAGGCATACATGGAATAAGTGCCAGCGCACTGGCGCCGCAGTTCCGAGATGAGATGGGATGGTGTACGGGTGCGCATCTTTTTTATCTCTCTTAATTGAAAAGTCATTGAATTTTACTTCTGCTCATTCTTCTTTTCCCACCAAACAACCAGAACTGCCGTACGATGTCGAAAAAACTCTCATTCGAAGAGTTCTTGAGCAAGCAGAGGCAGCAGCAGCCCCGCGGCTACGGGTACCAGAATGCGGCCCTGCCGAACTTGCAGATGCAAAACCAACAGTTTTCCCAAGGCGGCTACCAAAACGGATATCTGGGCAGTTATCCGGATGAAAATCAAGGGGGGTACCAAAATGGATACCCAGTGGGTATTCCCGACTTATCGGGTACCCAGTCAGGCTCACTTGGACCCGACTCGGGAGACACAAGCGGCGCCGCAACGCCACACGCCGGCGCTTCAAGTGCGTCCTTGTCGTCGCTCGCGTCAGCATTGAAAAAGTTGGGCGTGGACACGCCAATTTCGGAGAATTTGGCCGAGCTTCAGCGCGCCTGTAAGCCTTCAGACACTAAGCTCCAAGCTCAGCAGATTGCTGCCAAGGTTGTGGCCGCATCCGATATGGCTGTGGTGGAAGACTGGAAGCTCTTGGGCGTGCTCCGGTCGTTAAGCGGCCCAAAAAATCCCGCTCTTGTGCGTGAGCTGGCGCTCTTGATTGTGCAGCAATTGGCACTCCAGATCGGAGGACAAACGCCCAAAGAGTGCCATTTGGTACCATTTTTTGCACCCGTCTTCGACGCGTTTGCCGACAAGGACAAAAACGTGTTGCGCACGGCGAAGCAGACCGCGGATATTGTCTATGGGGTCTTCCCTGTGGAGGCACTTGGCTCGGTGGTCTTTGACACCATCATCGACTACTTGCGCTCGTCAGCGAAATGGTCGTGTAAGATCGCAGCGTTGCACGTTATCGACAAATTGGTAGAAGAGGTGCCGGCGGATTTGTTGGAGATGCAGTTCCGTAACGCCGTTCCCGTGCTTACGGACCAGGCCACAGACTTCAAGCCTGAGTTGGCCGCACAGGGATTGCGCACGTTGAAGGCGTTCGTGCGTGTCTTGGACAACTTAGACTTGCAGAACAAGTACGACTTGATTGTCGAGACGTTGGCTGACCCACGCAAGGTGCCCGAGTGCATCAAGAACTTCTCGCTGGTGACATTTGTTGCTGAGGTAACCGAACCAGTCTTGGCGCTCATGGCACCCATTTTGGACATGTCTTTGAAGATGTCATCGTCGTCCAACGATCAGCTTCGCCAGACTGTAACCGTCACCGAGAACTTAACCCGTTTGGTCAACAACCGCCGCGAGATCGAAAACTATATCCCGATCTTAATGCCCAGTGTCGAGAAGGTCGTCAACAACGCCTCTTTGCCAGAGGTGCGTCTGTTGGGTGCCAAGGCCTTGCAGGTCTTGCAGGAGGCCAAGGATGAGCAGTCGGACGGCAAGTTTCACGGCCGTATCTCTGTTGAACAGGCCGAAAAATTCTTTTTCGAAGACATCTCTGACTCTTCCATCCTGCAGTTTTTGCTCCGCGTCGACGTGGAAAAAAACTACTTGGCCACGATCTTGCAAACAGACGCCAACGTTAACGACTGGAAGCGCATGGCGGAGTTCTTGAAGCAGGCTGTTGAGCTCGTCGACATCTCCGACGACGTCCGTACGCAGTACGTCTCCGAAATTGTGGCGAATGTAAAGGCTGTGTTCAGTGCCAGCAACAAAGTAGGTGAAGAGCTCGAAGAAGGTGCTGTGGAGGTTGTTAACACAGACTTTTCGTTGGCCTACGGCTCACGCATGCTATTGAACAAGACATCGTTGCGCTTGTTGAAGGGCCACCGTTACGGTTTGTGTGGCCGCAACGGTGCAGGAAAATCTACATTGATGCGTGCCATTTCTAAGGGACAATTAGAGGGCTTTCCTTCGCCGGAGGAAGTGCGTACCTGTTTCGTGGAACATCGTTTGCAGGGCGAGGAAGGTGACATGGACTTGGTTGCCTTTATTGCCTCAGACCCACAGTTGGTGCACGTGAGTGCTGACGAGATTGCTGGCGCGTTGAAGCTGGTGGGCTTCCCTGATGAACGTATTGCACAAAACGTCGGGTCGTTGTCCGGTGGTTGGAAAATGAAATTGGAGTTGGCCAGAGCAATGTTGATGAAGGCTGATGTCTTACTTTTGGATGAGCCTACCAATCACTTGGATGTAGGCAACGTGAAGTGGCTCCAGGAATACTTGGTCGAAAACACGCAAATCACATCCTTGATTGTGTCGCACGACTCGGGCTTCTTAGACGCTGTATGCACGGATATCATCCATTACGAAAACAAAAAGTTGGCCTACTACAAGGGTAACTTGTCTGAGTTCGTCAAGATTAAGCCTGAGGGAAAATCTTACTACACTTTGTCTGACTCGCTTGTCAAAATGGCGTTCCCGCCTCCAGGTATCTTATCTGGTGTGAAATCTAATACTAGAGCCATTGCGCGTGTTACAAATGTCACATTCACTTACCCGGGCGCACCCAAGCCATCTTTGGTTAATGTTTCTGCTAGTTTGTCATTGTCATCTCGTGTTGCCGTTCTCGGACCCAACGGTGCTGGAAAATCTACTTTGATCAAGTTGTTGACTGGTGAGACCACTCCAGATTCAGGAAAAGTTGAAAAGCATCCCAACTTGAGAATTGGCTACATTGCCCAACACGCTTTACAGCATGTTGAGCAACACAAGGAGAAGACCGCCAACCAGTACTTGCAGTGGAGATACCGATTTGGAGACGACCGGGAAGTGTTGTTGAAGGAATCTCGTAAGATTTCTGAGGAGGAAAAAGAGATCATGGAAAAGATGGTTGATATTGGTGAAGGTATCCAGCCCAGACAAATAGAGGCCCTTGTGGGTAGACAGAAATTAAAAAAGTCTTTCCAGTACGAAGTCAAGTGGAAGAACTACTTGCCTAAGTACAACTCTTGGGTTCCTAGAGAGTTCCTTGAAAAGAACGGTTTCTCTAAGTTGATTCAAAAATTTGATGACCACGAAGCCTCTAGAGAAGGTTTGGGTTACAGAGAATTAACACCAAGTGTCATCAGAAAGCACTTTGAAGATGTTGGCTTGGATGGAGATATCGCAGACCACACGCCCATGGGCTCCTTATCTGGAGGCCAGTTGGTCAAGGTCGTGATTGCCGGTGCCATGTGGAACAATCCACACTTGCTTGTTCTTGACGAGCCAACCAATTATTTGGACAGGGATTCCTTGGGAGGTTTGGCCGTGGCTATCAGAGACTGGAGCGGTGGTGTCGTGATGATTTCACATAACAACGAATTTGTAGGTGCGTTGTGCCCTGAACAATGGCATGTTGAAAATGGAGAGGTTGTGCAGAAAGGTGTCGCTGCAATCGACACCTCCCGTTTTGCTGACGGAGCCGAGTCTACAGGTGGTTCGCCTGCGCCCGAGTCCGTCACGAAAAGAGATGATGACAACGACTCACCTGCTGATATCAAGGTTCGGACAAGAAAAAAGAAGATGACTAGAAACGAGAAGAAATTACAAGCTGAGCGCAGACGCTTGCGTCACATCGAGTGGTTGAGCAGCCCTAAGGGCACGCCTAAGCCAGTTGATACCGACGACGAAGAAGATTAAATGCTCTATGTTCTATGGCTAGAATACCACAGGGCTTGCACCCTCTCTATGCTGTTTTCGGCAGTAAAACTATTCAATATAACTAATATATAAGGCTGGTCTTGTTTCAATTTTTTGGCCATTGAGGCTTCAACGTCTAAACAGTAACATACCTAGCACTTTGGTTATTGTGTTTGAATCACATAGACTGGTCCGTATGAAGGCACCAGTCCCAATTTGGATTTCCGAAAAGCTTTTCAAAGTCCACGTAAAGGATCATTTTTCCTTGCCTTTTCTCTACGCTCGTTGCAATCTGTCTTCCATGCCAAGATTGCAAGTATTCCATATTGAAACATAAAGGCCCAAGCGTTGACAAAAAAAGCATGCAATATGTGCTTTCATGTATAACCAATCCACAAAATTCTTGAAGATTTGATTAGGTCTCGCGACGCCTTATATATCTTTGATTTGAATTCATATTTATATTGAACAAATTCGCACAGACAAAATAATCGCCGGACAAATATCATAAAAACGGTGCACAAATTTGCACCATAATGTAGCCACTAAGATGAACATCTATGTGGAGTCACAAAGAAATAGTTTCCGGTCAAATGATATAATTGACTTCTTTCCTTTTCTTTTGTCATTTTGTGCACATGAAAACTTACTTGAACATTTATTTCTAGGCCATCAAGAATATTGACACGCAAACAAGTGGTAAAAGCTTTTGTGGATACGGATAGAGCCAAATAATGAAGCAGAAAATCACTTTATGTATTTTGAGCGTCAGTATCTTAGGCAGACTTATGAAAAACAACATAAACATACGTGAATGTGGCCATTGCATATATGGCATAGTGGAGAAAAGTTGCTATATCATAGCACAACCAGCATTTCTTTACTCCCAAAACAAAAGTAATATATATCTGGAGCGTTGACCTTCGAAATTTATCACCGATAAGAGCCAACTGCTTCTAAATCAAATTATAAATAATTATCTTGCCGAAAGAAAATGAATCATCCAGGAATATCTAATCACGTGACTCGCCGCTCTGCGGTGAGGGGCGTCAAGCACCTACAACTCGGCACATTGTCTACCTAGTCCCTTCTAAAACACAACAAATATGGCCGACAGATATTCGTTTTCGTTAACTACGTTTTCGCCAAGGTATGTTTGATTGTGACTCACCCCAACACTCTGTTTTCGGCCGTCATACTAACTTTTTTTCTAGCGGAAAATTGGTCCAGATCGAATACGCATTAAACGCCGTGAAACAAGGTGTCACAACAATCGGCATCAAATCTGCAAGCGGGGTTGTTTTGGCCACTGAACGTAAGCAAACATCTAGCTTAGTTAAGAATGACTGTAACGCTAAAATTGAGATGATTACGCCGGATATTGCCATGACCTACTCAGGTATGGGGCCTGATTTTAGAGTGCTCGTGGACCGGGCACGCAAATTGGCCCATACAAATTATAAGCGCGTATACAACGAATATCCGCCAGTCAAGATCATGGTACAAGAACTCGCTAAGGTGATGCAAGAGTCAACACAATCGGGAGGAATCAGGCCGTTTGGCGTGTCGTTGTTGGTTGGTGGTTACGACCAGCACTCCGAAAAGTACCAATTGTACCAGGTGGACCCTTCGGGCAGTTACTTCCCATGGAAAGCCACGGCCATTGGAAAGACTGCAGTCTCTGCCAAGACGTTTTTGGAGAAGCGCTGGAACGAAGACTTAGAGTTGGAGGACGTCATCCACGTCGCGCTTCTAGCATTGAAGGAGTCTGTGGATGGCGAGTTAACCGGTGAAAATTTAGACATCTCTGTCATCAGTGACCCCCAGGACCATTTGTTGGGATTCAAGGGTACCGACGTCGTGGGGCCCCGCGTCAAGAACTTATCTGCCGAGGAAATCAATGATAGGCTAGATGCCTTGTAGGTAAGCTAGCGGAGAAAAATAGCCGAGATGGTTTGGCCATGCTATTCCTTGAAAAGAAACTGTCAAAACAAATTTCTACAAGAAGGTACTGGCATAGGGCTCAAATTTCATTTTCATATCATGAGACCGGGTGTCGATGTTGTGCGCAGTGTCTTGGGAAAAGTTCTCAGTCAAACGCCCAGCTGTGTCCACAGTCTATGATGTGTATGCATTGTATGCTTAGGCCTGCGAAGTATAGAAAATAAACAAAGTTATGAGTTCAGATGGGATCATCTTATGCTTCTCACATACCTACTTCCTAGTATTCATCTGAGAAGAGATACATAGTAGGGGACTTTACAATATATTATAGCATTGCATATACTTTTCCTATACTTTTCTAATGTCCGCAAGCCTTCCAAATCATTGGTACTGTGAAGTCAAAGAGTTGTCGAAACGGTCGGTTGATTTCTGTCTTTTGGATCAATTTTGTAACCAAGTGAGGAAACGGTTGACATTTCTGAACTCATTTGCAGTGATACATAAATTCATGTTGAATCTGCCTGGAAACTTTCTGGTAAGAGAGCCCGCAGATTAAACTACGTTTCTTGCATTTAATCAGCCAGACAAGGAGAGATTGTTGGTGTACTCTTTTTCGAATCAGGCCTGCTTGTGACACGTCTATTCATGTCACGATACTCCCTGTTGAGTTCGTAAGCAAATGAGGCAATGTGATTTCAGCTTTACTGTAACTAGTCCCGTAGCGTCATGTATTACACACCACATTAAGGGAAACGCTCTGTTGTAGTAAACCCAGAAAAAGACATGTGCCATACTTCACCAATTTTTCAAACCTTTTAATGGGATTCTGAAATATAATATATATTCTTAAAGATATCCATAAAGAGACTGGATGGAAAAAGGTGAGCTAAAATTGGCTTATATAGTTTTCCTGAAGTGTCCAATGACTTTAGATTCCAATTCCCACAAGTACAATACCACAATAGCATCGAAACAATATCTTCAGTAAGATTCATAGATATATGTATACCGCAAGAATTTCTAGAATCTTTTTGAAGAATTTCCTCATTTTTAAAAGAAATTGACACGTATAACTTATGTTGCTTGTGATTCACATTTGGTTTCTTAATCGCCATCACCGATTTCTTGTATATTTCATGAGCACTCTCTTCCTGAGTAAATCCTGATCTCTCTTATTCATGTGAATGACACTTTGATACACAAGACACTTCTGCTTAACCTACCCGACTTTACCTGAGAAGGTAATAATGTTCCAAGAAGAGTCATTCTATCTTAAATTCATCGCTATGGAGATTTGGCCAACCTACATCAGTATTATTTCTTTGAATAATGATTAGGTTATTGACAGCGTTGAAAGTTTCCTTAGTATATATAACGTGGATATTTTTGAATCACCTGATGGTGGACTGTATCTGGAGTACCAGTAAAAACTCACATCTGTTTGGCCATTATAAGTGCACTCTTAGAAGAGAAACAAATCTCAAATGACAATAATCTGGACGCTGAAAAAACACTGTTTTAGGTATCAGAATGGACAAGAGATACTGAAAAAGTATTGAAGAATATAAATGTAAAAAACCATATTGTGTTAATGATAATTATGATAAAAATAGTAAGATTACTTAAATGTGGTCTACTTCCAGCCTTGAGAATAACCAGGTAGACGAAACATCGTAGGTCACTTTCAGATTCTTGTACATGAACAAGACAGGTAGTCGCATTCATAGCATTCCTGGCGTGATCTAGAAACTAATGAAGTAAGAAAGTTTGTCAATAGATCATACATTTGAACGTGGTAAAAGTAAAGCATGAAGACTATTATTTCATGATGGGGTTAGTAGATTTGATAAACGAAAGGATCAAGCCAGAGTGTTCTCATTTCGTAATAATTACATTAGTATTTTTAAATTCTACTTGTGTAAATTTTTATCTTTGCAAAACACGGAATAATTGAAGATGCTGGTTTCTTTATTGAAAGAACGACTTGTTATCTAATTTTGGATGTTTTATGTATTTTTTGCTATGTTCGATGCCATGAAGTTTTATTATTAAGGCCATTCCTTCATAGCACAGCTAACCATAATTTATTTGATGATCCGAAGCAAAGATATATTGAATTCATCAAAGACCTCTCGGTGAATAAATCTATTCAATCGATATCCTTGAAAAGATCCCCACTGTTATTTAGATATCATCTCAGATCATATAAGTAAATAAATCCCACTTCATTTGTTAAAACAACAGTCTGGTGAAAAAAAAACATATCGCGACTCACACGCTGTCACTTCGATATGAGCATAAAAAGGAAGGAGTTCTATTGACTTTCCAAGCTCAAAATTCTGTCCACTACATATGCATGTTGTCAAGTACCTATAACATACCCTATCATCTATAATATGCGTAAGAATGACGATTACATTCAAAGTAGATAAAAGGGTATGAATAGGGCGCATCCTCTCTGGTCCTCCCTACGAAATATATATATATATATAAGAAATAGAAATAAGCGGATAATAAAAACTATTGAAAACGGGCCATTTAATTTTCTTCGGAAAGTCTGCCTGTACGGTCTCTGAATTTACTGACAATTCTCGAAGGCGCCACCGAAGGATTCACGCCTCACTCAAATCCTCTCCACTTATAATATGGCATATCAAACCATAGATTTTTTCCTGTTGAAACTACTGAAGTTATTGTAAAAAAGCACTATTTACCCGTCTGTTGTCTGGGCCGGTGCACTGGATATTACCACTGAGGATTTTGCTGCTGAAGGCCTAACTATAAATCTGAGCGTATGTATTGAAACCCACACCGCCGACAAGGGGCTCATTGACTTGGTCTCTTGCTTGCAGTGCTCTAATGCTGAGGGTGTTCCTCAATTACGAGTGTTCACCATAGACTTGATCGCCCTCACACCTCTCCTTCTCATACTCTATGAACAATGGGACACTCTTATCAGGGGCAGCGTTGAAGAAGCCTTGAACAAGACCATGAATGTGTTTTTGAACAGCGGCGATGTCTTTCTCGTAGAAGATATTACGTTCACTAGTCTTGCAGCACATCTGCAACGCTGGCGCCATCGCTGTACCCATAAAATTGGAATTTTATGTGGCAGACAATCATCAGACAGAAGATATTGACCTTGTTTATCTAGTATACCTCTCAAAAAAACTAAAAAAACCGAGAAACCGGAACTCAGTGACAAGAAGCCAAAGGCCCTCTACACGATGGCTTCCAACCAGAACCCCATCGGCATCACCCAGTGCACCCTCTTCCGAAATCGTATATACGCGCTAGCCGAAAAGCACGACATCGCCATAATCGAGGTCGACCCGTACGGATACTTAACGCTTCTCCCAAAAATTGCATATAGGCGGACGACAGGGCTTTTATTGCTTGTTATTGATGAATATCTCAAAAACCATATTGCCCCGTCGCACATCATGATCCACACATATGGTCGAGTTCTTGGTGTCGACACCTTCTCCAAGCTCTTTGCGCCATACGTGCGCTGGGGTTACATGAGAAGCCACAAAATTGACATTAATGCTGTGTGACGGTACTAATCGGTAGTCACGTGCTTTCCATCGAATACCTTCCAACTTTTATTGAGCAACTTTGCCTTGCAGAAGTTCAGCGACATACACGGATAGCTCGAGTGGATCTTTAAGCTTTGCAGTGTTTGCTTCCGGCGCCAAAACGGTTTGGTCTGTGACATCCACCTGCTTTCAACTTCCAAAAGGGGATTTTGGTCAGTGAGTGATCCTGGAGCTATCATTCGCGTTAGTGACATAAGAAAGATTCCTCACAGCACAGACATCAAAGGTAAGCTCACCTTGCCCCTGCGGGAGATATATGCATATAATGATTTAGTTAACGAAAGTATTGAGATTTCAGTAGAACCTGGGTTCGGCTTAGAGAGCGAACTTCTTCTGGTTAACCTTTGCTTCGGCAAATACCGACAACGAGGTTGCGAAGGACACACTAAGGTTTTATTCGGCTGTGTGTGACTTTTTGAAAAAAAAACTTGAATTCTGAGTCCCAATCGAGTCGTTTGGCTTGACTCGAGTATACAGAAAAAGGAAGAGAAGGAAAAGAAAAAACCAGTCATTTAGGTAAATGGACGTTATTTGTTTTTGTCTTTGCTGTGTTTAAGCTCTGAGGCTTAATGATTTCTGCATGATTTCGTTGGGTTTTATCAACATCATCGGCCTTTTCAGGAAAAATTAAAAAGAGACATTTATCTTCTGGTACTTTCAGAGTCAGAGAGAAGTTTCGGAAAGACTCACATCATCACGACATCTTTTCGGTAGGCTCCACCTGGATATGCTATCCCACAATGTGTGTGGCTATGAAAAAAAGATTCCTCAAACAAATGCAAAGGGTCCATGAGAGTTATCTTAATTCTGAGACTCATGCACATATAGTAGCTTGACCAAACCTAATTACGGTTTATTTCGGCGTGAACTTACTCTGTGGCTCTATCGATATAAACTACTAGTGGCAGAGAATCCAAAAGAAACTATACCGCTAGTGTATTCCTGGAAGTGCCACCGCGAGCATGGTCAACCGCCCGACTTTCTGTATGGCAATCGTTTCAAATAACAATTGTCTGTGAGCAACTTACAATAACATCTTAAGCAATAGTATGGACATAAAGAAATCTACATATAGCGAGGCTCCCGGTTTAGCCCCAAAATAACCCAAAGATATATGAACATAGGCTATTTGTGAACTTTTTATGCAAGCTCTGGGTGCACCGGGCATAGGAAAGCAAGAGACCAAAAGAGATAAAGGTATTTATATTTGGATTTCTGAAAGATACTCAATATAAATGACAATAGATTGTTCTAGTATTATGCTCGGGCAGAGGTATTTACAAAGGTGGTTGAAAAGATTGAGCATATCAATTAATCAATACAAAGGTTCTCAGACAAAGCTGGGGTATTGTAATAAAGTTATATTATGGGCCTAACTAGATTCCAATTCTCTTGTATCTGTGTCTATCGTACCCGGATGCTACTTGTGAACCGATACAATGTGATCGATATATACAATATGTTGATTGCCGAGTGCACAAAGCATAATTTAGATGGCCGCTGGCCATTTATTACAAAAACCTAAATGACCTATCCGTGATACGAGCAATTTCTGCTGCTTTTTAAAGATAGACCACGAGAATCAGGAGGAGCACAAACAAAAGAGAAGACACTCAATCGAATGTCCGTAGATGCATGACCAGGGATTGTACCCTGGTTTGTAAATAGTAAACAAAAGCGCGACATAGGGTAACAGAAGAAGAGGAGGTGGAGAAAGGAAATGAAAAAAAAAGATCAAAATGAAGTTGAAAACGAAGTTGATAAAGATTAACGTTAACTTAATGAAGATGAACATCATGAAAAGGACAAAAAAAAACATAAAGAAGGGAATAAACCTCCTAAACAAGAAGGAAACTAAGAAAATGACGATTAAGAGTCCCATCAAACAGAACTCCATGTGAACTACCTTCCAAGTTGTATCATCAAAAATAGACTCACTGCGGTCTCTCGGACTGGCGGACCCTACGCAAGCCATGCAATTAGGGATTTCCACCAACCGTCACGGTCTTGTATGATCCGTTCGCTAGCGGTGCAAGACACGAACATGAAAGATAATTTGCCAGTCCAAATTTTCCCTAACGTGCTGTCTTCGCCGAAGATGGGTTTTTCACCCACCGCCATACTCCGATCAGGAATAAACACTTGGTAAGCCGACCTCCGTTTCCAGATCTTTAAAAGAAGAAATGAAAAAGAAGCAGAGTATGAAGAAAGGAACGGAAGAGGTGAAAGATAAAGAGTAGGATGTATAACTAACTAATGACCGTTATGCAGTAACCAGTGCATTACGGTCAGACACATTAAGACCAGTATATAAACACCAGCCTGCGGAGAACAGGATATTCGTAACAGTATATCATAAGCATCCCACCAACACTATCCAATAAATATTATTATCCAGTATCTAACAAAAACTATGAACTATGAACTATGAACTATGAACCAATACCCACAACCAACTAGGAGAAATATATACCAATCGAAAGACCGAATGGCACGTAACCAGCGAACCTAAGACCACATACCGTGCAGGTCTGGCAGCGGTACTCCCCAGCGCGGTGGCCGCGCACGTGACAGCATCGCGCAAAAAAGAAGAGCGATGCGCATCGCCTTGTTTCAATCAGCACGACGTTTCTCTTCCCACAAAATGGCCAAAAAAAACAAGGGTAGGTCGCAAAAAAGACGCTCGGAGCGCAAGGTGCTCGACGCGTACCACCTTGCGGCGCGCGCAGCAGGACTGGCGTCCGGCGATAGCGACGGCGACGGAGGTTCGGACGGCGACTTACGGATTCATGGCGGTGTCATGGACGCCTCGCGTTTCATGAAACACCCTGTCGCGAGCGGCTCCGAAGACGAGGACTTGGATTCTGACGAGGCCCTAGCTCTGGAGGACGACTACGACGTACTTAGCACGAAATTTTCGCTGGCAGCGCGTGCCCGCCGCGGCAGCAACAACAGCAACATAGCCGACGATGACGATGACGATGCGTACCATAGCATCGACGAGGCGGAGCTCGTGCCGCTTTCAGAGGCATGGGCCATGGACGACCGTGACTTGGCTGCATCGCGTGGCCGCGATATTGTCTTGGACGACGCCTGGGAGACCGCCAGCCTGGACGAAGGGTCTGGTGTTTCCGACGCCGCTTCCAGCGGCAGCTCCGACGATGATTCCGACGATGATTCCAGCAGTAGTTCTGATGATGAGGAGGCGATGCTCCGAGGCACCGGGGCAGACACCGAAGTGGACTTGACGGCCACCACGCGCACGGTGCAACAAGCCGTGCGAGCTTCTGCCGGGCCCACGCGCCTCGTGACCGAAACGACCACCGAAAACGAATACAACGTGCCGACGCGCGGTGCACAACTTCTGGTAGCTGCAATGGTGGCTGCGGCGCCTGGCACCGCGCCGCTCGTGGCGGCGTCGGAGGCCGCAGAGCCCGCCCGCCCACTCGCGGTGCCACTCCCAAAACATGTCCAGGCACGCAATGACCGCCGTGCCGCATACGGCATCACCAAGCAGGACGTTGGCCGCTGGCAGGCGTCCGTGCGAGCGCTCCTGGATGCTGACCACGTTACGTTTCCGTTGCCGGCGCCCAGCATTGCAGAACAGGCCGACATGGATGAAAACAAAGAAGACGACGACGACGAAGACGCAGCGGCGCGTGCCGAGGTCGACGCGTATGCGGCTGTACCTGCGGCAGGGCCTGGTCACGCGGAGCTTGCGGCAAAGGTCGATGGCGTACTTCGCGCAGGCGCACTTCTCGACGAGTCGAACGAGGCCACGTTCGAACAGCTCCGTGCGGCACGACTCTCGCCCGCGGAACTCCGTGCCCGCACGCTCGAACTCCGCCGAATGCGCGAGCTCATGTTCCGTGACGAGCAGCGCGCGAAGCGCATCAAGAAGATCAAATCGAAGCAGTTCCGCAAGCTCCGCAAGAAGGACCGGGTACGTGCCGCGGCCATGATGGGAGATGGCGATCTCGATCTCGATGCCGATAGTGATGGTGACGGCGACGGTGACGGAGACAACGATGCCGACGCCCGCCGTGCCGAGGAGCGCATGTCGCTCCGCCACAAGACCCAGCTGAAGTGGGCGCGCAACTTAGTCAAAGCCGGGATCTCCAAAGACGCATCATCCCGCGCTGAGCTCGAGGAAATGCTCCGTGCGGGCGAGCGCTTGCGTGCCCGCCAAGCGGGCCGTACCAACACGCTGGACTCCGGCCTGGACGCCGCCTTGCTGGACGTCGAGCGCGAGCTTGCACGCCCTGAGTCCGCCACAGAATCTGCCGAGCGCGGCCGCCTCGGCAAGGGCGTCTTGGCCATGGACTTCATGCGTGCTGCTGAGCAACGCCTGCGCCGTGAGCACCAGCGCGAGTTGGCACTCGTGCGCGATCTTGCAAGTGGCGCCGACGCCGAAGCCGACGCAGACATCGGCATGGCCGGAGCTCTGGGCCTGGCGCCGGGCAACCCGGGACGCCGTGTGTATGCGCCAGCACTGGTGGAGGCACGCGACGCCGCGGACGCCGCGGACGACGACATGCTCCGTGACTTCCGTGACGACGACGAGCGCAGCTTGGTGCAGCAGATGGGTGGTTCGGCCAAGACCACCGAAACTACCGAAACAGGGCCTCCGCGCAAGAAGCACCGGCTCGAGGCCGCAGGCAGAGATAGCGATGCAGACGGTAGCGCAGACGAAGACGGAAACCCGTGGCTCGCTGCTGCCGCGCTGGGTAAGTCACAAAAGTACACGACTGTGACTGCAGAGTCGTCGCGGCTAGAGAAGGCCGCACATAAGATCCAGAAACACGGCAACCGCAGCACGGGCGGGAAAACGGCGCGCCACGGCGACACGATCGTGGATTTGGACCGGGCGATGTCGATTGCGGGCAACGTCGCGAGAAGCGAGGACGAACACGACAGCGGCGACGGCGAAGCCAGTGCTGATGCCGGCGGGAACACGCGCATGTTCCGACAGCAAACGCTTCTTCGCGAGGCGTTCGCCGGTGATGATGTGGTGACGGAGTTCCTCAGCGAGAAGCGTGCGGTCGAGGATGCAGAAGCCGACCGCGAGGAGGACGCGACGCTCCCGGGCTGGGGCGGCTGGAGCGGCGCTGGGCTTGTACCTCGGGCCCGCAAGAAGTTCGTGCGCAAGATCGACGGCGTGGCGCAGCGCGAGAACCGCAGAGACCGCGGCTTGGACAACGTCATTGTCAACGAGACAGTCAACCGGCACAACCTCAAATACCAGTCGCTGAGCGTGCCGTTCCCATATGAGCTGCGCGAGCAGTACGAGCGGGCATTGCGCATGCCAGTCGGTGAGGAGTGGGCCTCGCGGGGCACACACCAAAAGACCATTCTTCCGCGGGTCATTGTCAAGCAGGGCGTGGCGATTGACCCAATGAAAGCTCCTTTCAAGTGAGCGCGATGTCTGTTGACATCTGGGTCGATGCGCCGGGTGAACGCGCTTCATCAGCGGGATTTCTATATCATCGGAGTTACTTCTTCTTCTCAAAGACCCGCTTTACCCTCTTAAGGACCTGTTGTACCTATCTGGAAGACCCACATTGTCTTCTTGAAGACCCACTTTACCTGCCTGGCAGGATCCAGACACGTCCTACAACGGCGCGCTCCTGAAATGACACGGTTCGAGCTCCTCCTACTTGAACCTGCTAGACTATGGAACATGGTGATATGGTGCTTGAGACTAGGGTCATCAGATATAGGCCATCAATCATCGGGCAGGAATCTACATTTATTTATGCACCTGACGGCACTATTAGGGCCTGCAGTGCCGGCTCGTGGCATAACTGTTAAAATCTTTCCTGGAATGTGTGGTTCACAGTTGTTTCTTCTGTATATATAAATATATTCACCGATGCACCAAAGTATACGCCATCCACCATCCACATGCGTAGGCAAATTTCATCTTGCGCCATTTCTGTCACGTCATGGCCAGCAGAATATCTGCCGGATCGCTCATGCTATACGTTGCACAGAGCGAGAATTCAGTCCAGGCACATCCATGAACACTCGCAGAAAAAGGCAAGGGACCATTAGGGAGGGAGGGGTGGAGTGCAAGCCTATTCAATCAAAATACCGTTTCGCTTCGCCCACGGCTTGCCGCTCATAAACACGCCGTCCGGGTCCATGTCTTTCCGGGCCTTGTTGTACTTGACCAAGCTGTCACCAAACCAGTCGCGCATGACCGGGTCGAAGCCAATCATGGAGTAGAAAGGCTTGCCGCCAAACGCGATCTGCGTCTGCAAGTCCTCGGCGGACTCGTGCAGGCCGTGCAAGCCAATAAAGTTCTTGGCCCAATGAGGCTTGCCCTTGGCGTCGGCCATGATGTTCTCGAAGATCTGGTACCACCGGTGCGTCTCGACGTTGTGACCAAAGGGGCGGTACATGGTGGCATTGACAAACATGGTCAACTGCTCGGTGCTGATCTTGGCCGGGTCGGGCTGGTATGCCTGGCGCGGAGAGTTGTCTAAGAACGGGCGGAAGTTGTTCCCGGGCACGGGGCCGGCACTCAAGCGGTCTCGCTTGGCGAGCCAGTCCTGCAGTGGGTACAACGACGGCTGCCCGTCGGCGTCGCGGAAAGGCTCGTCCGAAGTGGTCACGTTCGAACAGCGCACCTCAATGGGTGCGTGCACAAAGAAATCTCCGGAGGCTGCCGCCTGCGTGATGTGCTCGTGTAACCTAACCAACACCTCGCGGCCGTTCTGGAGTGGTGCGGACCACTCGTTGACAAACTGCGAAAATAAGCAGTCCATGTTCAAGCCCTCGACGGAGTTCTGCACGGCGATGTCGCCGCTGCCCAAGGTCTCGACGCGGCCGTACTGCTGGGCAAAAACAAAACGCTCGATCCAAGGCGTCAAGCGTGGCATGAGCTTGACGGAGGCCCAAAGCAAGGACTCGTAGAAAAGACGCCCTGCGCGAGTGCCGTACCAGGAGCTGCGCGGGGCACTCAAGGCGTCATCTGACTTGGCCGCCCGCCACAAGACACACTTCTCCGAGTACGGGAACCACCAGATGCGAATGAACTCAGCCTCAAGCCAGAGCGTGTCCCACTGCTCCAAGAGCGTCAGGAACTTGATGATCTCCTGCTTCGACCGGATGGTGTAACGCGGCACCGTGCGGAGCGTCACGTGGGTTATGATGCCGATCTTACCCAACGAAAGCAACGCGGCGCGGAAGAGGTCCGGCTGCTTCACAGACGAGCACTCCACCAACTCGCCGCGGCCATCCGCCACCGTGAGCGCCACCACCTGCTGCGATACCAAGCCGTGGTACTGCGACAGCCCGTGCGTGCCCGTGGAGATGAGCCCCGCAATCGACTGCTCGCTTATTGAGCCCAAGTTCTGGATCGCCAAGCGGTTTTCCTTCAAGTACTCGTTCAACTGATACACACGGATGCCGGCCTCCACGGTCAAGTCCACAAACTTCACCTCCTGGGCGCCCAGCCCATCTGTGGCCGGGCCGCGGAACTCCTGCTTTTTGACCACCCGGTCGAACTTATCCAAGTTACACAACCACTCATTGGTCATGGTCAAGTCCAGCGGCGAGTGGCCCAGGCCCACAGTCATGATTGTTTTCTTGGCCAAGCGCGCCTGCCGGATCATCTCTTGAATCTCGCACACCCGGCTCGGCTGGAACACCGCCTGTGGCTGGCATTGGAATGTGCCTGCCCATGTACGGTGCATGGTCTTGGAGCTGAGAAACGACCTAAGAGACAGCGGAACAGACATCTCTACACGTACTCTACTTCAGTATGCTCGAAAGGGGAAAGAAGAGAAAGAGGGAAAGTTTTTTGTGTCCGAGAGTTTTGGGGTTTTGGGGTTTTGGGGTGACCAAATGGAGGGAGTATAAAGTAAGGCCGCGTAGTAGCCATATACTTATATAGTGCCAGACCGTCCAGTGGCGCGCCGCATGCGGTTCCGACATCGTATTCCTGTATATACTCCCCGATGGCGTGGCGCGGTTCGGTGCGGCTTTGTCAAGGGCCCCGCGGGATAGTCCAATGAATTTTTTTTCTATGAGGCAGTTTTTTCTGCAAAGATCTGGAGAGACTTGTCGAAGTGTGAAATCGAGGAAATGAGTCACTCATTCAAGCACAGAAGGACCCAATGTCACTCGTTATATTCAGGTGTCACATTTCCAATTGCCTTTAGTTTAGTGTGGCGGTTGTGTGGCTTAAGAGGCCATATAGCCGCCTAACTAGCCGCTGCCAATGCTCGCACCGAACTACATCACCTGTATAAATATGTGCTGAGCACGACCGCATTCGCGAGTCCCCAGCCCACGCCACGGGCACATCCGTCGCAGTGCGCATCAAACTAATCATGAGAAACCACCGTCCAAAACATCACCCAAAACATTTTATCACCCGAACTATCACTCGAAACCTTGGAAAATACCACGGAAAACACCGCCTATAATGTCGCGACGCTCTGGACGCGCTAAGCAGCCGGCGCCAGAAAGCAGCCGGACACCGGAACCCGACGCGCCGCCAGACGACGAGCAGGCCGAGGTCACGCGGTGCGTCTGCGGGAACGATGAGCTTGCCGCCATCAACCCCGCGCTTCAGAAGTTGCTCCTCCTGGAGTATGGCATCAAAATTGACAACGGCCTCTTCATCCAGTGCGACGATTGCCTGTCCTGGCAGCACGGCTACTGCGTCGGCTTGTACATCGACAACGACGTGCCAGACAAATACTGGTGCGAGCAGTGCAAGCCTGCGCTCCATATGGCCGTCTTGGACCCTGACGACCACACACCCCGAACCTTGTACCGCCCCGTCAACGACAGCCGCACTGCGTTGCTAAGTTTTCTGGCGGACCTGACTGCTGACGCCGACAATGCCGCGTCCGACGACACCAAAAAAACAGAAAAGCCGGAAAAACTAGCGCGCCTGCGCTCCCGCCGCAGCCCAAACTCAAAAGCTGACGCCCCGGGCACCCGAGACTCTGATGCCGCGCTCGTGCAAACGCTAGCGACCCGCCAGACTCGCAAAGAACGCCGTCACGGTGACGACTCGTTTGATGAGCAGCTCCAGCGCGCCCTCCGCGAGAGCGCTGCGTCTAATGAACGCAAGCGTCTGACCGATGCGGAACCCGCACAACCTGCTAAGCGGTCCCATTCAGAAGACCTGGACAATGAAGTGAACGAATCGAACGCAGATAACGACACCGACCTGAAGACGGCAAAGCGTGAGTCCAGGGCCAAGAGTAAGCTGCGGGAAAAGCAAAAGGCGCGCGCGCTGACTTCACGCGGCCTGGCGCCACAACTGAAGTCAGATGCCAACAGCCTGGTTGTCACGAAGGAAGAGCTTCTCAACCAACCGCTGCAGCCACGCTATGTCAACGAAAAATCAACCATCTACGAGCTCCGCAAGCGCACGGGCGCCATTCTAGAGTGGCTTGGCCGATCCCAGATGGAGCTAGAAGAAGAGCGCGACGTCAAGACGCTACAGTTCAAAGAGGCGAACGTGGAGGGCGCAAACTTACTATTGCTGGTTGAGGAGAACTCAAAGCTCATGGAAAACCTCACGGAAAAAATCCTTGCGTGGGAACAAAGATTTGGAAAGTATGCCCCATGAGTAGAGGTGCTACGCGAAAAGCGATCCTGCTGTGTTCCTATTTTTTTTTCCTTTTTTTTTTTCTTTTTTTCCATCTTTCTCTCTTCGTTTACTCTATATGATCGAACTTATTGGCCATTGTGCGGAGCGCCGGCACATATTACACTCATAGAATGTCCCGGAGCTGAGTTTTACGGTCGGGCTGGGAGGATTCAGCGTCGCGCAACATGGCAATCTCGTCGCACATCTGGTCGACCCACTGCTGGCTGTTCAAGATGCGATCACCACCCACGACATAGTTGACCTCAGGCTTGAGTGTACTCAATTCGTGGACCAAGCGCGCCTCCTCGTACGTAATACCACCCTTGAAATAGACGATGATTTCGGTTGCGGGCAACCTGTCGACGTTGTCATATTGCGCCGCGACCGTGTCCGGCACGAGCGTAGCGAGATTCAGCTTGTCTAGAGAATCGTCCCTGGAAGAAGACGGGGTCTTGCCGACATGGGCGGTCAAACACGCCAAAGTATCGCTGAGCTTGGGCACGTATTGCATGTAGATGTTATCGTTTTTCGGCACGCGGTTTGCATGCGTATTAGAGCTGCTGTTAAAAAGTTGTTGGATCTTGATTCTGTTCTTGTTAAACAAGTCGCCGATATTGTTGTTATTGTTGCCGTTGCCGTTACCGCCGCCGCCGCCGCCGTTGTGGAAGCCGTCGTGGCCGACCAGATCTAGAGAGGATGGAAAGTATCTATTGAAGTTTTTTACAAGCAGAAGCTGAGATGCGGTCGGCTGGGACGGGGTAGCGGTGGGGTCTTGGAGTCTTGTGAAGAGCTCTTCCAAGTCTGCGGTCCGGGACGGATGCTTTGCGGTAAACAACAAGAGAAGCTTGATTTTGTTGGTAGTGGAGATTTCGGGGTCGCCGAGCACGTCCATAAGCCTGGACTTGATCAGCAGGTAGGAGTCTAAGTCGCACACGACGGTCTGCTGGAGCTCGCCCACGGCCCAGAGATTCTGGGCCGAGATCTGGGAGTCGAGGTCGCTTATGATGTTCAAGTGCTTCAAGATGTTGTTGGACAACTTCTTGAACTCTGGGAAGCGAGTCAAGACGCGCTTGAGTTCGGCAAGGTCCTGTGTTTGCAAGCTGGCGCCTGTGGTCTGTTTGGTCTGCCGCTTGTACGCATCGACGTGCTGCTGGAACTTGTCGGTCAAGTCGCCGTAGTTCAAGTACATGGCGTCACGGAAGAAGTCGTCCTGGGTCTCGGCCAACGGGAGCTGTTCGCCGGTGCCCGGCAATGAGACCACATTGCGTGCGATGCCAATGAGCTCGTGCACCATCAGCTGGTACGTCCAAGGCGTGACCAATGGCGTGAGCGGGTCGCTGCGGCGGTCGACAATGAGGAGCAATGGCGGCGTGTCCGCGTCGCGGTTCAAGTCGTCAAAAAGGTTGTTGTTCGAGTTCAGGTTGATCTCGTAGAGCACCTCGGACGCCAAGCGCTTCAGCGCAAGCAGCCCGTCATGCCGCACAACGGGGCACTTGTGCAAGGCTAAAAGCACAGTCAGCAAGCTGCGTGCTTCTGCAGCCGCTGCAGTTGCCGCCGTCGCTGCGGTCGTTGTTGCCGACGTCGCTGCCGTTTCGATCGAAAAGAGGTTATCGTTGACGACCGCAAAGTCTTGGAAAAGCTCCGCGACCTGTCCCACGCGCTCGTGCACGTCCGCCAGTGCGATACGCTCAAGGTCATTTTTGGCAACTGCCTGGCTAAAGAACACGCGGTAGTGGCTGTAATGGGGGTGTTCCAACTCGGCACAGAGTCGGGCAACCGCGCCCCGCTCCGGCTTGATGTACACCACACACTGGAGATGCGGCATCGCCAGGAGTTGCGCGGCATTCTCGAGCATCTCGACGAGAATCACATCCTGCTGGAGCAACTGCGACTGCGAAAAGCTCATGGATACAATGGGCATGGTGGCGTGGTCCACGAGAAGCACCGTCGCCTGTGCGGCTGCGGCGCGTGCGCGGATATTTTTGGCCACAAAGAGCCGCTCGAAGTATGTGGCGCTGACTCTGTGGAGACTTAGCGTTCGCGGCATAGGGCTGGAGTCTAGCGGCGATTTGTGACGGGTGCCGATATCGGGTATATATCTGGCAGGCTCTGGGACCGTGAACCATAGAGGGTCCAGTGAGCGTGCTTTGCTGGCGCGCGGGGTGCTGGGGCGCACGTGACCACGCTGCTCTGGCTGCGGGCTATATTAATGTGCTATTAACGGAGAGAATTAGCGGGAATTTCTGGATGGTTTTTTTAGTATTCTGTGTAGATTCTGAATGCATGTGTGGCTTTTGGTTGTCTGGGAGATCAAGATATAGTGTTATTTGTTGTGGTGTTGACACTTTTAGTAGAGAGGCACTATAAAACCAGCAACGCGCGCTTGTGTGCCATTGCCGTCTAGTTCTAATATGTGGTATTCTTCTTAGTGGATCTCGGAAAACATCTGGACTGATGGAATCCGTACTTTATGGGATATAATATGATATTATATTATATTATATTATATTATATCCAGACATTGGTCTGTGGCCCGTTGTACCCCAGACTTCTATATCAATACAAACGCTTTCACTTCTCATTGTCTATAAATGCGAGCCGTCACGCGGATAGTAAAAGCTCGATAAGTCTTTCACAGGAGCAGGCGCTTCAGACTTCTCATGCGTCTTCTTGAACTGAATGTCGGACTGCACTGGTTGGCCGGTCGGGTATTTCACCGGTGTTGGCAAGACCTTCCTCTCCAGAACCTGCTGCTTGAACCTCTGCGTAACCACATCCCAGTCGGACGCCGCCTGTTGGTTCTCCTTCACCACGGCAATAATCTCTTCGATCGCCTTATCGGCATTGTCCTCGTTCTGCAAGAGAATCTTCTCCACAACATCCGAGTTTATATCCCAGTCATTCTCGTAGATAAAGTTGAACACAGCAGCAGAGGTGGCCTTGGCTCCTTCGAACGCAGGCACCTTGTGTGACTTCAAATGCACTGATAATGTGGACCTTCTCTTGTTGCCGGAAACATCGAAGTATTGCTCAAAGAACGATAAGAATTCGCGTTTCGTAATGCCGTCCAAGATTGCAACATCGTCCTGTTTCTGCTGAAAATTATAGTATCCGTCGCTGATGGCGCTCCAGAAACGGCTGCACTCTTCATGCAAGTTCTTCAACTTGGTCATTTTCTTGATCTTGAGAGCGGCCTTGAATTTATCGAACGCTTCGTCCGTGAGTTCCGACCCGAGGTTTTTCGACGAAAACTTTTTGAAAAACTCCTCAATTCTGTACTCTAGATACTCGCACGGCTTCTCAGACTGTATCAAAATCCGGAACCCAAAGTCCGTCCGATTCTGTCGAAGCCCTGAAAAGACAACATATCCCAACTGCTCCTTTGTTCTAAGTTGGTTAAAGCACGGCTCGTGGATTATAACCCCTAAAAGATCCGTGAGCACTTTGAGTCTTGCGTCGTCGGCACCCAACTTTCCGACCTGGACATAGTACTCAATGCACGAATTGACGTTATTAGGATCTCCCAAGTCGAGATCGTATCTTGAAATCTCATTTTCGCCTAACTTGTGGCTATACGCCTTTATAACGTTTCTGGCTGTTTCCTTGTCTAAGTCAATGCTTGCAATGTTTTCGAAAATTGTCTCGATGGAGTCGTTGATATCACGTGCTATGGCATAGTCGAAATTTCCGTGTACAAGAGTCTGTACGAACACGCCTTTCGACCAAAGAGCATCCCGCAGAAACTTCTCAATCTCCTCGAACTTCACTTCCTTGGTGATCTGTAACTTATCCTCAACCGTGTAAGTTTTATCGTTGAAAAGCTGTAATAAACGCGCGCCGATTTGGGAGTATGGTGTAGAATATCCAAAATTTTTGAGCTGCTGAGCGTGTTTGTACCTGATGGACTCAAACCTGTCGACCTTGGGCACAAATTCAATGAGATTCTGCAAGATCTGCTTGAGAAATTCGGGGAGCTTGTCGTTATACCCACCCACTTTCACCGTGATAGCACTCCTGCTTTGGTATATAGTACAGTGCAACCCAACAATCTCGGCATAATACTTCAAGTCATTCAACTCGTCGTCAAGCAACTCAGCCCACAACGTTCCAAACACTGTAGACTCGATCGACTCGCCCAATGCAGGGGTGAAGATGCTGAGGTTGATGTACCCCTTTGGCACCTCAAAAGTATCGTCCTGCTTGAACCATGACTCGTGTCTGTGTGTGTCCGTGATTAGATATGGATGCACGAGTGGCTCATCCACCTTTTTCCCCAATACTGAGAAATCTTTGGGGATGAAGCTGTTTGGGATGGTCATATGGAAGCAGGGATTGAGAGAGACATTTTCAATCGTATCGGAGAGGTCGCTAGGGATATCTTCCAACGAGTACTCGGAGCCGTACCACTTTTCTTTTGATGGCAACCCCTCAAACAGCTGGGATGTGAGGATGAGGCGAACATTAGAGGATACAAGGTAGGAGCCGTAGTGCTTAATTTTGTCTGCATCAAAAGAGGACATGATGGAGGAGTTCAAGAGACACTCTGATGGGATCGGACCGTCGCTGGCGAATTTGTAGAGGGAGTTGCTCATTCTGGACACGGTGGAAGAAGCACCCAGCTTCTGCTTGAAGCGGAAGTTGGTCTTGGACATGTCGCTGATCTCCTTCCAGATCCATTCCTGGGGCTCCAGCGATTGCAACAACTTGAGGTACTCAAAGGCGTGCACCACCACGTGGCGCCAGTTGTCCAAGCCCAGTGGGGTGAGCTCTGCCTCGACCATGAAGAGGGAGCTGCCCTGGCAAACCTTCATATTTCCAGCGGAAAGCGACGTGATCCAGTTTTTCTCTTTGAGGTAGTAACACAACGAGCCCTTGCTCTCATGGCCCAAGAGGTGCGAGTAGTACTGCGCGGGCTTCGTCTGCCATTGGGTCTCCATGTCGTCAGGGACCATGAAGGAAAGCTCCAACTTGTTCGAGTCCATAATAGACCGGGCCTTGAGGAGCTTACCCATCTGTTGAGGCGTGTAGATAAGCTCGCCATGGTACGAGGGCCTTGGGAGAGAAGCGTTCGGGATGGCGGCGAACTTGTCGACGGCCCACAGCGTCAAGTCGTCGAGCGACTCGGAGCCCAATATAACCAAACTCATGAGGTTCGCGGAGTACTGTTCCTTGTAAAATTGGAGCAAGACGTCACGAACATTGAGCCCCCTGCTTTCGGGCTCGTCGTTCAAAGTCGAATGGTTTCCCGTGGAGAACCCGTTGAAAGGGTGCTGCGGGTTGCTGGTCAGCTTTTCGAGCTGGTACATGCGCCAGAGGTCATTCTGGAGATTCTTTTTGTTCTCTGAGTCTACCGCACGGATCTCGCGGTCCTTGCAGCTTTTGCTAAACAACGGGCTAATGAAGAACTGCGCAAAGCGATCGAGCGCGCCCTCCAAGTGTTCGGCGCCAACCTCAAAGAAGTAGTTAGTGTGCTCAGCGGCAGTGTAAGCGTTCGAATGGCCCGAGTGTCTCGCCAAGTAGCTCGCATACTCATTTTCCTCGGGGAACTTCTCGGTCCCCATGAAAAGCAAGTGCTCACAGAAGTGCGCCAAGCCAGACACCGAGTACTTTCTGTCAGCAAAAGAGCCCACATTCACATCCAACGACGCCGCGGCCTTATCGGTGCCCGCGTCGTGGATCACCAAAACATGGAGCCCGTTGCGGGCCACCTTCAAAAACCGGTACTTTCTGTCGTCCAAAACAGGCTTTTCGATCGCCGAATCCTCCGCCAACACCGTGTATGCAGAAGCCATTGTCGAGTGTGCGTGTAATGTGCGTGTGGTCTTTGGAACGTGCTGTCTACTGAATGTCAGAAAAACTCGCGTGGTCGAAAGTCCTAGCAGCATATGCTTCAAATAAGTAGGGCGTTGGTGGAAGGCCTTGCATATGATGTCACTGGGCGTCGCTGGGCGCAGAGCGCGCGCAGCCAGGGCCTGCGGGGGAGTCAGTACTCGGATAGGAAGGGAAAAAAATTAGGAGAGTGGCGGGGCTATTTTTAAGAGATTCCATGGAGCGGTTATTTTTTTCTGATTTTTCTTTTTCACTTTCACGGGGGTGACCGATAGATCTGTAAGAATTGTGGTCTTTTTTTTTTGGTGAGTGTTGGATATTTATGGATACTTTTCGGTATTTTTGGATATTTTCGGGGCGGGGTCAAGGGGCGTTTCCGAGACTTCTAGGTCCAGAGGTTCCAGTACTACTAAGGTGGTTTGGTTTAGGCTACGAAAGCCATTGCCCAATCCTGTGGGGAGTGGCCAAAATTATGATTGTTGCAACCAGATAGGACGGAAAATGGGTTTTCTAGAGAAATCGCCTGGAACCCGGGGTGGCTATTTTCCCGAATGACCCGTGGAATGTAGGTTGGTGTTCAAGCGCGAGGAAAACGAACGCGTTGTTGGCACCCTTATCTGTCTGACATATTTCATCATGGACCCCAGTGGTCCTGGTGCTTAGTCTGCGCGCGAGGGCAAGGCAGGGCCGGGGAATTTTTTCGTTTTTGTTCTTTGTTTTGATGGATATTTTTGCTTTTTTTTTTCTTCGTCTTGCCATGGCCAATCCACGGCGCCACATACTGGAATCCGCGTTCGGCCACTGCTTGCCTGGCCCCCAGCTCTTCTCGCGAGACCGCTCATGCTGACATTAACGCCGTAGTGGCCATGCATGATACGTAGAAAAGCTGAATTGGGCTCTTTCGGAATAGAGCCTGTCTTTGCACTTCCCATATGACAGAATCCACCATTCTACTCCGCCCAGCGAAATACTGTAGGCCCCGCGTTCTTCGTACACGGTCCGCCCTTGGATCCGCCCTTGCCCCCCCCCCCATCAAAGACATTCTTATCTCCAGCACCCTATCCGTGAGCCACTGAATGTGTCTACCGATTCCGTAACACGGCCGATCGTCGCATGCCCGTCGGCTGGCTTTGTAGTTCGCATATTTCAAGAAACCCACGCTCTACGCTCACGTGACCCTGCTGAAACTCGGTAATCCTAAAAGACCCGTAGGCTGTCGCTGGGGTCCGACCGGCGATGGGGAAGAAACTAATGATGCTCGAGTTCGGTGCTATTCTCCGTGCTGCGGGCAGAAATCATCTTCTGAAATTGCGCACATAGACAGGTCCCGGGCCAAGACAATTGCGCATAGACTGCTGCCATTCTTTGCTTTGGCTCGACACTCATTCTATTCAAAGTGGTAAAGAAGGAGGGGGAGGAGAGAGTCAATTCTGGTTGGTTGGCTATTGGTTTGGTTTTCTACACAAGACTCTGTCTTGTCTGTAAGGGATGAAGGTCTCCCAACGAAAACCACGAGTCTGTGAGAAGACCTTGCAGCTAATAGCAGCTTCGACGAAGAGATCACTGCGTAAAAACCCCTCTTTCAGCACCTAACCCACGCGCAGAGATCCCTAGATCCCGAGCAGGTACGTGTTCTCGACATACAACGTCTGCAAGGGCGACGAAACGCCCCAAAGAAGAAAAAAAACCAGCAATAGCGAACGGCGAGCTGAAGAACCCTGTCTGTGACCCTTCTTCCACGGGCCACCAGTTGAATTTGTCAATACATTAACAGAGTAGAGCATTTGGTCTACCCCATCCCAAAGGTGAAAGGCCGTCTCAGGCAAGGACCCATGGACCCAGGCAACAATCCTCATGGCCAGTGTCCCAAGCCTATGGTATGTGGTTCAGGAACCGGGCCATACATACCGTCGCTCAGCCAGCAACAGAGTTCCAGTGTACTCAACTCATCCAAGCATTTTCAAGAACCAGGCCTCCCGTTCTGTGGGTACATGTGCCGCTATGGGTACCGAGGCGGGGCCGTTCTTTCTTCCTGTGACAGAGCCAGCAGTCACCCAGTGTACTTGGTACCCACATGCGGACCACTACCTCACAGCAGCAGACACCCAGCACTGCCTAGTGCGGTGCCGCCGGCAAGTGTGTGGATATTTTCCAAAAAGGTACTGACCATGTGCTCGACGGAGTCGAGCTTGGTGAAGGCGCTGACGAGCACCGGGTCGGCACTGGAGACTTCGATCTTCTTTTCCACGATAACCACACGGCCAGCGTAGGTGACACAGCGGGCAATGTACTCGTGCGGCTCAAGGCGATGGTGAAAGCGAGAGAGCACAGAGCCAAGCAAGCCGCGAGTGTCCAGGCCCAGGACAGCGTCGGGCCTGCCCTCGGACATCTTGTCACGGACGCCGTCCACATATGACTTGCCCGATACAGGGTCAACATCGCCCCATGGGTGCTCGTGTACCACACGCAAGTCCTTGAGGTCGACGCACACCTCTGCCTGGCTGATGTAGAGGTCCACGGCGATGTGTGCCGGCAACGCTGGCTCGAAGAGCCCCGGGTCTGCGCGGTGCGCTGGGAACACGAGCTCGGGCTCAGTTGGAAGCTGGAGGCAGCCCTTGGCCGTCTGGAGCTCGGCAAGGAGCGCGGCAAAGAGCGCCGTGAGCGCGGCAGGCTGCGGCGTGCTCGACGGCACGCCGCAGCCTGCCGCCGCCTGAGCAAGGAGTCCAAGCGCGCGGTCGATGCTTCGCTTTGCAGTGAGCACCTGCGGGAGGAGGTACGGTGCGCGAAGCTCGAGCTTGTGTATCGTGCGGTTGAAGTGCCGCTCTTTGAGGCGCACCGCCATCTGCGTCACGTACGCGCCGTCACGCACAAGAATGCCCTTGAGGTCGTCAAGCTTGCCCAGAGACACGGGCAACGTCACGCTGGGTCCGCGCATACCCTGCAGCATGGTGTCGGGATGCACGGGCGAGTTGTAGAGGAGAAGGTTCAGGCTGATCTGAAGCGCCTCTGTGAGCCGCGGGAGTTCTGGCGCGACGATCTGCGTCACGAGCCACTGAAGCTCTGCAGCGGTGCTGCGAGCCTGGGCCTGCTCGATGTAACCCATTTCTTGTTGGTTTTTATTTATTTATTTTTTTAAAAGCGTCCCTAAGAAGGCGTGGGGCTCGGTGAAGAGAAATGGCGGGGCAGAGTAGTAGTTTATATAACTGGGTGCGAGTGCGCGGCCAGAGTGAGAAGGCCCGAGGACTCAAATGCTACAGGGCCAAAGGGCCGTTTTTGGTCTGACGACAAAGTGCTTTTGGAAGTTGGGATGTGAAGATGGTTTTTGTGGTTCATGTCATTTTTTTTTCAGCCACGCTTCCAAATATAGTTTATTTTTGACCTGGGCCAGGTTTTGGTTTTGGTTTTGGTTTTGGTTGTCGTGGTGGTTTCTGGATCTCTATTCTCTGTATAGCATCAAGTTAATTAGACTACGGCTGTAGCTGTGCCGCTGGAGCAGGGCGTTCTCTATACCCTATCCGAAAAAAGTACATGAGGACTCTAATACACGTGCTCCACAACAGGACCAAAGTTACTTGCGCATCGATAATTGTGTCTATATATATATGCATATATACTCATAACGTTTTCGTCATGGATACATTCCTGGTGTATTAATTGTCGGCACTAGTCGATAATATCGGTAGCTCCTCTGTATAGTACCTACGGGCCGGGCATGCACAAAAGGATCTCCCCTGCACTCACCTCTACACTACTGGTTCGGATCACAATGGGCTATCGGAAACCAACCCCAGGACTACTCTGCGGGCTGGCTTTGTGCTGAATGAAATCACCGCAAAACAACCCTCTCATTCCCCTCGTTCTTCCTGAGTATATCCTGGGTATCTCGCTGTTCCAAAACCTGTATGTGCATTCCGGCGTGTCGGTAGATACCACAGGTAATTTAACTGACGTTGTATTACCCGGCATAATGTGCACGGCACATTGCACGGACCAACTCACCCAATAAAAGCCGGGGTCACCTCAATGATTTTTTTTGGAAACCACTGCATTTTTTTTTCTTCCCTGTGATCCTCCAGCGCCCCAGCGAGCTTCATCTCTAGACATAGTGCTATTTAACATACTGCTGAATCACGCATCGCCGCAATCAGTGCGCAGGGAAACGCCCCGTCTACATGGCCATGTATGCTTTCATGCCTACCATCAAGAGGCCCTTGCTACATTGAATGCAAATTTATTCGAGATCCTTTTACTAGCTTGTATCTAGGCTTTGAGTGTAGGAGGGGCTCGGCTCGCCATGTCCCTTTCGATGTTTGTGTAATAAAAACCCATGAAGAAAAACCTTCATTTCTAACTTGTTTGATTGTTTGTATATTATTCTGAGTAAAGGCCGCGCTGCCGTAGAAACTATAAAGAGGGACAAAATTCGATTTTGACGCTTGAACAAAATCTGGCCCCAGTTCCAGTGTTGAAACTCAACACTGAATCTCATGTCTTATTCTCATACCGTATTTAAGAGCCGGCCGCAGAGTATCTAGCCATTGCTGGATTCTTTGACATACTGCAAAATTGTATTTGTGAAGGGCACGCCCCAGTGCGGGTTGATCCTGTACCACAAACGAAGAGACTTGCCATGATGATGGCACGCATCTTCGTGTCTTGCTTACCAAAAGCATGGAAGAGACGCCGGAAGAGCAGCAGGGTAAATTTTCTACATGGTACACATCAAAAAGGCTAGTGAATGCCTTAGGCATGAGCTCGTTGATTTGAACGGTCGTTTGGACGAATGATGGGTATTCTCGGCGCCGGACCTGGTTGGAGTCTATTCAACTGCTGCTGAAAGTTTTGTGCAGGTGCACATACAAAGAATAGAGGTGTGCTGTAACATTTTGCCATGATACCAATTGAAACTTATAGGAATGAAGCATGGAAAATGCGGTGGTAAAGACACGAGGCCCGACTAGTCCACGAAGCACCCAGGATAGGCATAATCAAAATTTATGTATACAATCTCCACATGTCTAATATTAGCACACAATGTCAGCATGGCTAACAATATCAGCATGGCTAACAATGTCAGCATGGCTAACATTATCATCATATGCCTCAGCTCCCATGTTGGCCCATCTGTAGCGAAGCGAGTATTTGCTGACACATGGGAATAATCATCAGATCCGCGTCTATGTCGGCCTCGCATGATCAGATACAGTAGTCCTTCATAAAATGGCTATACGCAAGAACATAGGCAAATCTTCAATTGTGTGGTTGTGTCGGAAAGAACAGGGCCATTTTCCCCGCTTCCATTTCCCTTTTCCATTTCCCTTCTTCTGACTCTGCTTACATTACCATTCGGAATTATAGTTTTTATTTTGCTTTGCTTTTTTGTCG